>CM056385.1:740505-995761 GCA_029718625.1 Synaphobranchus kaupii
AAATAGACATTGAATAGATGTTTCCAGATACTAAATCATGTTTATGTGCCTTTATGTGTTTCACTTATGTAATTTTTCATTTATTTATTGTTGTTTTCATTATTAAAAAAAACAATGCAGATAGAAAGAAGCACAGGATTTTAATGGCTTTATTTGCAAAAAATAATGAAAATATTATTGATTCATGACAGATGACATAGGACAAGGAATGGTTGTTGACAAATATTCCCTTGCCATTTGTGTAAATAAACTCTGAATATCTAAAGTTTTTGGATTTTCTGATTGGTCAGCCTATAATATTATTCAGTTACATTCAATGGATTCTACAGGGAGAACAGAATAGAGCTGGTGAACATAAAACGACTCCATGGCCATAACTGCTTGTGTGCAAGGCATTATGGCCTTCTGGGCTTTGCTCTGTGCTTATCCACCATCTATCATGCACATTGTTGCCAGTGGGTGGGTCTATTCCCAGATAACACTTCTTCAGAGAGAGAGTTATTATCACATGGAATAATTTGCTGAGGAACTCAGTGCAAGGACCCTGTGGATTTTTAAGGCCAAACTCAACACAGTGATAGATTCACTCCAGATTAATGACCAACAACAAGACAAATATGGACGGAATTAACTTTCTCATGTTCCCATGTTTCAGTGTGTCAGATATGACACATTTATGCCAACAGACCTAATTAAATGGTCAATAACAAATAAAATACTGTTGCTTGGTGGATGAAAAATAAGTTTGGCAAAAAATCATGGATTGTCATTGAAAGCAGCAGAATTTCAGCCTTCTTTGTGAATATTAAAACAAAAATGACAGGAGTGTGTGTGTGGGGGGGGGGTATATAAGTATAATCTTTTTGCCCCAGTGCCCCAGTCAACAGATATAATTAATTGCTACTAATTTGCAGCTGTCTAAACAGAAAGTGGATTTTTGTAATGGTATTCAACACCCTGTCCATCTCAAAATAGATGCGTATATAACTGAAGCTTCTCCTCGAGTAGCTCTAGCCAGTAGCAAAAGAAATAGACGGGTACATTGAGGAATTAAGTCTGGTGTATTGTGTCAATAGAAGGAAATCCCCTAAAGACATTTACGCTCTGTGACTGCGTTGTTTATTGACTGGAGGCCGTCTTGGCTCCTCAGAGTCGGGGTCAACGGAATGCACAGGTCTCTCTTTAACATTAAACGTGCGCCTGCAGAGTGTGATGCAGGGGGTGAAGGGACAGGACCTGTTACAAGAAAGGTTGCACATTTCAATCACCAAGCTGTTCAGTCAAGATACATAAATCTGAGTCATCTGAAAATATCTTAACCTGCCCAAATGGATCAAATGTAAAGTGCTACATTATAGTCATGAAATGACATGGATATTTGCATAAATTGTAAAATATCCTACCAAATATCCAAACTATAGAGCCATTGATGTGTCAGACATTTCACAAAAGAGGTAAACAGAATGTCTCACACTAAGAAGCACAGAGCAAAAGAGTCTTGCATTAAACTGGTTCCAGGTGACTTCCAAACTGTACTGTACCACAAAGATTTGTTGTGGGTAATTTCTGTAATCCTAGTAGTTGCCATTGAGTGAGTGTTGTGTGAACACTAAGTTTTCCTTGATTGTAGAAAAAAGTAGATGGACCTCCATTACTTTTGCACATTTTTGCAGATGTTACACAAAGTGCTAAAGATGGCTCTTATATCTCTGGCAAAGGGGAAAGTAGTGATTTTTAGAGTTGAATGAGGCCAAAGTGACAATTTTCTAGATTAGCCTGTCATGGTTTTTAACCCTTTTTCCCTATGCGGTCGTTTTCCTCAGTGGCCACGCGGGGGCGTTGCCCTTTTGGTAGATGCTTGCTCCGCCCTGCTTGGATTGCGGAGCTTCTGTTAGCATCCACACCTGTGCGTGGTCACCTTGAGCTATGTAAGCCTCCCGTTTCCTTTGGTTGGGGCTTCTATATTGATTGTGTGTTGATTTGTATTGTGGTGTATTGCCGGTCATTATTTATGCTGTTTTGTGTGTGGTATTATTCTGCCCTTTGTATTTTAAGTCAGTATTATTTTGGTCTAGGTTTTTAAGGAGACCGTTTTGCTCCGTTGTGCTTCATTGAAGTTATGCGGGACTCGCCTATGTGGAAGTAGCTATTAGGACTCATCCCCCCTGGCGTACCGTCCTATGTGGATGTAGTTATTAGGACTCTTCCTCCCTGGCGTATTGGCCTATGTGGATGTAGTTATTCGGACTCTTCCCCCCTGGCTCTTTTCTGTCCTGGCTTCCTGGTTTTTCCTTTTTAGTCCGTTGCCTAGATTTTGCCTTTCGATGTCTCTTTCTCTTCTCTGTCTGCTTTCTTCCGTGAAGGCGAGAGGAGTCTTTGTTTGTTTGCATCTGTATAGTAGGTTCTTACTAAGAGACAGGGCATTTTTATCATACTGACTTTAGGGCTTTATTTATTTGGTGTGTGTTATTTGTACCTTTCATGCTACTCGCCTGTTTTAACGTCTCGTTGCTGAGGCAGGGCTTATTCTTGCTGGCTCTTTAGTTACTTATTTCATAGAATTATGGGACCTCTGCTCTATTTCGCCTGTAAAATGTTTCTCTCTCCTGGGAGATCGGGCGTTCACGCTTCTACTTAGTTACTTAGCTCGTAGAAGTATAGGGTAGTAGTTCTTTGTTCCATTTCGCCTTTGTTTGGTTTTCTTACTGAGAAACCTGGCGTTTGAGCTTCTACTCATTTCTGTGTTACAGTGAGCCGGTTAGTAGCTTCGGTACGTTTGTTCCCTGTTTTGTCTCCGTCTCGTGGACTACGTTCCCCTTTGTTGTGAGTCAGAGTTATTTCTATTATATTGAGGTAGTGCTTGCTATTTTCTATTAAGTTTGCGTTGGTCTTTTGTTGCAGCTGTCCTGTTCGCCCTTTTTACCTGCGGGACGATTTTGTTCTGTTCGTTCTCCGGGTGTGTCTCTCCTTATGTGGAGCTTGGGCGATGTTGTGGACATGTTTGTGTATGACTGCGTGTTTCTGAAAATAGCCTCGGAACATTAGCTCTGTTCCTTTGCCTCGTTACATATTCCTTTACTGAGAGGCTAGGGCATGTGTTTTCAATTAAGCTTGCGTTAGTCATGTTTAAAAGTAAAGTTATGGGACGATGGTGCTCCGTCGGCTCGCCTGTAAAATGTTTCTCTCTCCTGGGAGATTGGGCGTTTACCCCTTTATGTTTTCTGCATGTGACTGCGAGCCTATGAAACTAGCCATGGAACGTTAAATCTCTGTTCCTGTTCGCCTCGTTACATTCATCTTTATGGAGAGGTAGGGCATTTATTTTCAACTAATCTCGCTTTGGTCTTTTAGCCGGTAAATGTCCGGTGCAGCCTGTCCTGTTCGTTCCTTTCGGTACCTTTCTCCGTACAGTTTTGACGATTTTGTTCGGAACTGTTGTTCTGTTTCGTGTTTCGGTGCATGTCTTCCTATAGGGAAGATTGGGCGATGTTGTGGACATGTTTGTGTGTGACCGCGAGTCTGAGAGTAGCCTTGGAACGTTGGATCTGTTCCTTTCGCCTCCTCATTCTATCGTATTATTTTGCAGTGTTTGTTAACAGTTTTATTTTTTGCCATTACGCTACTCGCCCGTTCTTGTGCGTCTCGTTGCCGAGACAGGGCGCGTATTATTTCTGGCTATTCAGAAACCTGTCCTTGCGCTTCTACTTATTTGCGTGTGACAGTGAGCCGGTTAGTAGCATCTGTAGGCGTGTTCGTTATCTTGTCTCCTCCCTTACCTGCGGGGTTTCCCGCCTTAGTGGCCTTAGGGCTTAAAGAATCCCTTTGCTGCGTTTGGCTCCTCCTACCTCACACATCACGCCCCATTACATAGCCCTATTGAATCAGCATCAAGGACAATAAACATCTGACCAATCAAGTGTATCAACTTAATTATTTTATTTTCTAAGAAAATGTCAAAAGTGTCAAATTTTAAAAAATTGGGTTTTGTTTTTTTTGGGTCAAGTTACCTTTAAGTATAGCCCAACATCACAGTTTGACCTTTGTTTTTTGTTTTCTGTCTGACTTGCCTCCTTGATTGTGTGTGCGTGCGTGCGTGTGTGTGTGTGTCTGTGTTCATGCGTGCATGTGCCTGTACTGTTTTACAAGGGACAGCTTGGGGACAATAATTATCATCACATTTAAAAACTCAAATTTCAAGTAAACAGACGGGATGAGAGCCTCCATAAAGCTTGTTCTCAACAGTTTTATTTTTGGAGAAAAAAATTACCCAAGCAATTACACTTACCACTTGTGTGTATTCACACATTCCCTGGGAGTGAAGCTGAAAGCCCAGTCAATCAATCAATTTTGCACTGCAAGACCTTAAACATGCAGTGATTTTTTTTAAAGGTATTAACCTCATGGATTACCATCATGGTCCTTTATCTTTGACCTTTTTGTCCCACCTATGTCATGTGACTGCAAATGAAGGTGTTACAACCAAATACCTACTTATCCCTAACCCCAGTTTCTCTGATAGGGATAAGCCTAACCTAGGACTATTTATGGCTAAGAGGACGCATAAGGCTGAAGTTTGAGTGCAAGTATAGATGTCTAACAAAGTAAGAAGTCAGCAGGCACATGTGGGGAGGCAGTCCTTAAAGCCCAAATCAGATTGGAAACCCATCCATTCCATGTCTCCAACAGATTTAAGGCCCGTTTATAGTCCAGCGACAGTGTGTCGCTCGACTGAAATCGCAGAACTTTCATGAACATTCTATTGTCGCGCTACATACACTGTGGCCGTTGTCGTTCGCAAAAAGTATAAACGCACTCCAGCGACATTCCAGCGACAGTTTACACTCAGGGGACAATGGAGGAAGAAGCAGCTTTAATAGGTTAGCCTACATCTCATTATGTCTTCTGCTTTATCCCTTTTTTTGTCGAAGGCCGCTGAAATAAAGTTTATAAATGTCAATTTTGAGGGTACCGTATTGTTTGAAATATCATTCACTGTGTCTTTCATACACTTGTAGACTATGTGGGTTTTGAACGAGGTAGCAAATAATAAAACGTTTGTAATTAAACCTCAACATTGATGAAACTCCTCATATTAAACATTATTTAGTAGGAAAACACGGATGGCATAGCCTACGTTAGGGATGTAAATAGCTAGCTACAAGACGGTACTTATTGGCGGAGCAGCCTACAATTTTCTAGTTAGAGAATGAGGTTCAAGAATGTGGAGTACCCCATTTCACTCACTATCAGAATGCCACGGATCAGATAGAATGTCACTCGAGTCGTTGCAAAGTTTAATCTGGCAAATCTAAGTTAGGCTACTGTTAAAGCAAATAACTGCAATGCATTCGCAGGCGCCTACAACACTAAAAATGTGTAGTCAAGCTACAAATGTGTCTTTGTAATCATTCACAATAGCCTACAGACTAATAGGCTATTGGTAACTTGTAGCATTGGAAGCAATCTGCTTCTCGTTTTGGATTGTAACATTTTCTCAACACAGTCTAGCTCAGCATCAATCGGTGAAATTACATTGTTATTATTATTAGGGTATTAATAATAATAATATTAAATTGTGCTAATTTATAATGCTATTCACACGCTTGCTAGGTAGGTAAGCTATGGGTAGGTAAGCCTATGGCTGCACGCAAAGTTTTTCAACAAAAAAATATGTCCATTAACAGTTAGCTTATGTGCTAGCTAGTAAGTTGACAGCTTGAGCAAAGCCTCCGCTGTCCGAGACAAACTTTACCATAACAACAGAGGCAGCGACAGGGTCAAAGTTGAATTTATTTTATGTCTCAGCGACATCTTCAGCGACCGTCGCAGTGACCACCGGACGACAGTCGCCCGAAGTATAAACCAAATGTCGCTGCGACCAGCAACATCCATGGCACGTCGTCGGTCGCAGCGATACTCTGTCACTGGACTATAAACTGGCCTTAACGCTAAGTCATTGTGGAATGAGAAGTCGGAGTTTAGGTAGTTCTGCACAAAAAAAGGTTCTACACCTGCATTAAAACAAGATTGTAATTGTTCAGTTAGGCATGCACTGCAAACTGAACAATTACAGTCCCATACCGAAGGAAAGACAATTTTTTCCAGCCTTGACAAAATAAGCGGTGATTGTTTTCTGATTAGACATGCCGTTGCTCCTCCCTGGCTTTGCAGAATCATCTCTCCTCTGACTGAGTGTAAGTAGAATGGGAACAAGATACGAGTGGCTACTATTTTGTTAACACAGTGGCGGAAGTGAGGGAACAGAGTGGCACACCACCTACGTTCATTGGAGAGAACCCTGGGAATGTTGGAAAACAACACCAAAGATTCAAAAAGAAACCATTTACCATGAGGGAACAAAATAATTTTAAACCACACAGCCAGGAAATGACAAGCTCGAGTTCATTAGTGATCAAGGGGAAAATAATATAGACAACAATTTATATTACATAGTCACCAGAACACCAGAAAGGATTGCCAATTCCTGTGGCTATGATACCCCCCATACCAGGGTCGGTTCTAGGCATAGGCGACATAGGCAGTCACCTAGGGCGCCACCCGTCTGGATTTTTCCTTCTTGGGGGATTTATATCAAAGTCGAATTGGACAGATCCACAAAAATGTTGATTGGCTTTTGAATAGGTTATGATCATGTGCACATTGCTTAGGAAAGCCCCGAATTCGCCGTAAGCCTGCAACTTGCACCATGGACCTGGTCTGAACAGGTAGGTATGAATTCTAGACTACGCTGACACCAAAATTGCAAAGAGTTGGTACAAAATTACAGTCCGCTGCTTGATATTCACTGACACACCCCCCAACAGTGCCTCTCCTCCCACTTCGGCACACGGCGAGTCACCAAATTACCAAACGCGCTTGTGTGCGTCCATGACAAAAAATGCCACTTTACTCACCACATGCCATGTGCCGGCCGGAAAATGGAGCTCAATAAATGAAGTATGTCAAAAATGAAACGGTAATACCTCAGATTAATTATAGTGACTGCGTTCAGGTCACCTAAATGTATATGAAATTTTACAAATGAGCATATGAAACAAGTTGTATGCTGCAAAAATATTGTAGAAACAAGTACAATATTTTTTGTACAAAAAAAAAACTAGTAAAATAATCGGACATGGATAAATCTGTACAGTGGAGTAACAGAGTACATTATTTAGTTCAGTTATTAGTTTAGTTTGTAACTAGTTGCATTCATAAATAGTACATGGGTCAGCTTCAAGTTTACAGTGTTATATCACATCATAGCAAGCCACAACAACAACCTTGTCCACCAGCCAACAACATCCAACTAAAAATTTGACACCACCGTCCTCTTTCATGAGTTCATCTTAAAAAGAACCTCTGGGTAGGGACTGCCCCAAGTTATGTCATTTAACTTACGTACCATGCCAAACTAAAATAATATGTACATGTACATTAGTTGTTCCTAACAATGTTCAGGAGGCACCAAGATTTTGGCATTGATGTGAGCATCTCTCATAAATTTATTTGACAACTGCCTGCTCGTGATTTATAATTAATGTACATTTTATTATCAAGTAAAAATGTACAAGACTAATTTCTTAAGAATTTCTTTAAATGTGACAGATAAAACTTTTTGACTCAATTTCCTCTCACTCAGAGAAAGTTCATTTAAAACACCCATATGAAAGGTGTTTGACATTTACCATTCCAATCCTGTGCATAATTAATGTAGTTAACTCTAAGCAAATTAATTCCTCTTTGAATGTGATATATATTCAGAAATTTCTTTAATGGAAGTCTATTAACTTTTTTTAGGGGGGAGGCATTATCTTTGTGGTGTTAACCTACTATATAATTCAGTATTTCTCCACAAGAAAAGCTTGGGATCTTAATTGCTAGAGATTAGTGTTAAATACACATCTGTCAGTTTTTATAATGTATTTGAATTGGGGAATTAACCTCAACAAAGGCTCCCAATGAATTCAGTAAACTGATCTTGATTGGAACGATGCTGTAGCTGTAGAATAATTAATGAACATTTGCATATTAAGAAGCCAGAAGAGAACTGTCAGGGATATCTTGATCATGAGGCTTTTGATCAAATTTCATGACCCTGTTACATGCTCCTTGATCAAGCAAATTACGCTCCGAATGCAGTGGTGTCTGCAGACACCCGGCTCTCAAGCTTGGTGTACATGTGTCATCTAAGCATGAAATTAATTACTTCAGCGGCTGAAGTTGAATGGTGAGGAGATAGTTACAGAGGGCCAAAAAAAGTATTATCGTGATTAACTAATTTGCTCCTTCATTCTCATTTGAATAGGGCTTTTCATCCGTTCCCTGTGCACTTTGCAGAGGGAGAAAGAGACATTGACAGACGCATTCAGCTGACACATACCTGGGGTGATGCATGATGGCTATTGTATGCCAATCCTTGGATGAGGTGGATGAGACATGGATGGATTATCCTATCAAAATGAGACCGGCAGCAAGTCCAGGTAAGGCCAGGCCAGTTTGTGAGAGCTAGGTTAGGGATCACGGTTCACCCACCTCAGTTGGTCCAGAAGTTAAGGACTTTAAAGGGGCAGTTAACCCTAAAATTAAATTAAGCTATGTTTCTATATACCCAGAGTGCTATCTATCCATCTCGATAGTTTCCCTACTAGCTTTATAGATATCAAGGTCCGTCGATGTTCGTGAGTCGTTATATTTGGAAGAGACATTGCTGTTGATTTTTTCAAATGTACATTTTTGGCGCTTTGAGCACCACAAATATTGGATCCGTTGAGGACCGGTGTCATGGTTTCCTGCCTGTTCAGGTTCTGTTTTTGGGCGTTGCCTCTTGGGGCTGCGAGAGGGCACTCCTGTCTTAGTTCTCGTTCTCTGGGACTAATTAATTATTTCCTTTAGGTGCGCTCCCCGTCTTAGCTCTCATTCTCCGGGACTAATTAATTATTTCCTTCAGGTGCGCTCTGTCCTATTTAAGCTCCATTTACTCATTGTTTGGGGCTTTTGTTTCATTCTTGCCACTCTTGCCACTCCAGGTAACGCAGTATGGGAATTTCAGGCGACCACTTGTACTTTTGAGCTTCAAAAGAACACGCTGGACTTGCCTGTAGAGTATTAGAGTATTTAGTTCTTAGGGTTCTGTTCTCCTTACTCTTTATTTCCTGCCTTGGTTTTATTTTCTCTGTCTCGCTACTAGACAGTAACCTCGGCTTCGCCTCGTTTCCGTTTGCCTTTTATTTTAGATCTGACTATTTCTGAGCTAGTGGCAATTCTGTTCCTTTCTATTCTCTGCTTGAGTCTACAAGCTTCGCCCTGTTTTTCGGGTTGTTATTGGTTTGGCTTATGCCGGGATTCTTTTCCCTTATTTATTTTCTCTGCTTGAAATCTACGAGTTTTCGCCCACTTTCCTGGGTTGCTATATTTTGGCTGTACGCCGGGAGTTATATTCCCTTTCTGTTCATTTCTCTCTGCTCCTTTCACAGACTCTCTTCACCCTTTTTAGTGGTTGATTCTCACGCTTCGTGGGACAACTTTCAGATCCCCTTCCAGTCGCGTCTGGTCCTCCGAACCCGACCCCTCACAACCGGTCTATCAGGGTGAAATCACGGTCAGCTGCAGCAGATATCTATAAAACTAGTGAAATCTCAGCAAACCTATCTGGATGGAAACATATACACTGCCCGGCCAAAAAAAAAGTCGCACACACTAATATTTCGTTGGACCGCCTTTAGCTTTGATTACGGCGCGCATTTGTTGTGGCATTGTTTCGACAACCTTATGCAATGTCAGAACATTTATTTCCATCCAGAGTAGCATAAGTTTTTGGCTGAGATCTTGTATTGACGACGGGAGAGTCGAACCACTCCGTAAAGTGTTCTCCAGCACATCCCAAAGACTTTCAATGGGGTTAAGGTCAGGAATCTGGTGGCTAATTCATGTGTGAAAATGATTCCTCATGCTCCCTGAACCACTCTTTCACAATTTGAGCCCGATGAATCTTGGCATTGTCATCCTGGCATATGCCCATTGATGGGATAACCTGGTCATTCAGTACATTCAGGTACTTCGCTGACTTCATTTTATTGCTGCATAATGTTGCTGAGCCTAGACCTGACCAACTGAAGCAACCCCAGATCATAACACTGCCTCCAGAGGCTTGTACAGTGGGCACTATGCATGACGGGTGCAATGGCGACTTTTTTTTTGGCCGGGCAGTGTAGTTAAATTTTTGGGTGAACTGCCCCTTTAAAGGTCAGAACCTCAGTTTAAACACTAATCAGAATGACAGTGTCTGCTCGGTCACCATATTAGTGAATTCTTAGTGGGAAGAATACCCTCTCCACATAAACTCCTCAAAAAAAGTTCGGAAACGTTATTTCGGTCGATTATTCCTCCCCTTTAATAATACCAATTGGTATTGTATTTTAAATCGTTGGAAAGCCTGATTAGTCACCTTTACAATGAGGTACAACTTGTAAGGATCATGCATTCGTGGAATGAGCAACACAGCTAACCGTGTGGGTAGCGGCCCAAAAAAATTTGCCAAAATCCCCTGCAATATTCTTCTGTTGGTATTCACTCTCGTTTTGAGCTTCAAGTGCTGGCAGGTGTATGCCAGTCAGATTGCTGCACAGATCGCGTGACACCTTTCAATGGGGGCAGTGTCATGGTGTGGGGCGGTATCTCTCTCACAGGCAAAACAGAACTTGTCATCATTGAAGGCAATCTCAATGCAGTGAGATATCGGAATGAGATTCTGGAGCCAGTGGCGATCCCATATCTCCAGAATCTGGGACCTAACTCCATCCTCCAGGATGACAACGCTCGCCCCCACAGAGCCAGGATCATCACAGAATACCTCCAGAATTTGGGAGTGGAGAGGATGGAATGGCCTGCCGTGAGTCCAGACCTCAACCCAATTGAACACCTGTGGGATCAGCTTGGGCGTGCTGTACGTGCCAGAGTGACCAACGCAACCATGTTGGCTGACTTGCGGCAAATCCTGGTTGAGGAATGGGATGCCATCCCACAGCAGTGTGTGACCAGGCTGGTGACCAGCATGAGGAGGAGGTGTCAAGCTGTTGTGACTGCGTATGGATCTTCCACACGCTACTGAGGTCCCTGACAGTGTAAAATGAATAAAGTGTAAAAATGGCCAATATGTGTTGTTTTGTCCTTATTACTGTGGGAGAGTGCAATCATCCAATCCACCAAGCAACTCAAAACGAGAGTGAATACCAACAGAAGAATATTGCAGGGGATTTTGGCAAATTTTTTTGGGCCGCTACCCACACGGTTAGCTGTGTTGCTCATTCCACGAATGCATGATCCTTACAAGTTGTACCTCGTTGTAAAGGTGACTAATCAGGCTTTCCAGCGATATAAAATACAATACCAATTGGTATTATTAAAGGGGAGGAATAATCGACCGAAATAACGTTTCCGAACTTTTTTTGAGGAGTTTAGTATAAAAGTGTGATTTCAGGTGTCCAGGAGAAATACCTGTGGTATTTTTATGAATTAATCTTCATAGAAATCTTGAATGAAAAGCCCATAGATTGGTGACAAGGCACTGTCAGAAAGAAATAAGGTAGTTTTGTGTTTTGTGGCTGTGTCTGTTAACATGAACCAATGGAGCTTTTTACACAGCATTTTTATGGTGGTGGGGGGGGGGGGGGGGGTTAACCTAAATTCACTCTTCAAAGGTCAAAGACAAACTGCAATGTAATTGGATTGCACCCTCAATTGGTTTCTCAGCCACTGTAAGCTGCTGTCCTTACAGTTCAAAATCTGTTACAAGTCTGCAACAGGAAGTGAATGCATGGTCTTTAAACATAAGCTTTAAGCAAACATCTATCAATAATCTTTTTGAAAAAAAGATGTGTTAAAGAACGGGCTTTGTAGCTATCTATCAAGAGAATGAATATAGATGGCCGCAGTCCAAAAAGAGTTACAGTGGCAGGAGATTTGAACATAGAATAATCAATATCTACACGTAAGCTTGCAAGTGCTCTATTTACATACGATTATATAGTGGATATGAATATAACATTATAAAAAGGTGGTATCCAAAGTCCAGCACCAATGATCTTATTGGTTACAAGATACAATTGGACTCTTGCATTATAGTGCATAAGAGCACATTTTACTGATGAGAGCAGACTGTTCAGCCTGTAACTGCTCCTTGTTTGTCTATATCTAAAACAATAATGGTAGTGCTCTACTTAAACCGTGTGACTTAAAGCGTAAGATGAACTGTCATAAGCATGACTTAATACCAGTCATAAGCCATAGCCGCATACAACAGCTTGCAACAGATGTCGTAAAATATCCATTATGCATACAACAAAGTTTATTTTTGTTGAAAATGTTCTGTATACATACAGTGGTATTACATTTGCCATTAGCTGTAATAGGCTGACATGACTGGTTATGACAGTGTTATGTCATGCTAATGCAAGTGTCATGTAGGATTATGGCATACAGTATATTCAAGTGTTACCATTATAGCAGTACACATGAATCATTCATATATTCAAAACAATGGTTCAGCCTAGTTTTAAATTCATGTTATTATAGCGTTTCCTAACCCAAGGCTTGAACCTGCAAACTTTTTTCAGCTAAGCCCATCTGCCCAACCACAGCACCCTGTATTGCCACCCTAGATGATGAGCAGGAAATTGTGCTTCTTCACAATCAATGGCACACCTATGGAGAATATGTTTGAAATGTGTTGAAGGGTGAAGAGGGATCTCATCTTTTCCAGCGAGAAGGCGGGAACTGGACCTCGACTGACTGGCTGACAGTGAATGGCTTGTGCCCGCTCTCCTCAATATCTCTGACAGCCTTAACGACCTCAATCTGTCACTTCAGGGAATGTGTCCACCCATCAATGGCCCTACAAGCAGAATCAGAGCATTTCAGAGAGAGCCAGATGCACAGTGGAGCCAGGCACTAGCAGACTGCACGCTGCCAGCACTTTGAAGGAAGGGTGAGAGGAGAGGGAGGGTCAACATTGATAGCACTCTCGACTCAAATCATTAAACCTTCAGCTCTCTGTCTGTCTGCTCCTCCATTCCAAAGTGGAGTGGAGAGATGGTCATTCTTTATCATCTCTACTCATATTAATCCACCTCCTCTGAGTGACATCAAAAACTAAAGACTTGTGCCTGCTGAGCATTTCATGTTTCCAAGGACATATCAATAAAGCAATTCATTTTAATGTTCAAACATTTACTTTTTTGGGGGGAGGGGTTGTGTGTGTATGGACAGTTATGTGAAATGAGACACTGTCTCAATTTTTAACTCCATGTTCCTTTCATTCCCAGTTTTTCCAATCGTATTTTGGAGTTCTGTCCCATTGATCTCTGTTGACCTGGTACAGCACACACATGCTGCCATTGTTTTTTCTCAGTCCACATTCAGTTATTATTGCACAGAGATGGGTACAGCACTTCTGACTTACATCCCTCCCTGGGTGATGCTGTAACTAATTATGGAGTGTGATAGAGTGTTTAAAAACTGTTTCTTCAGGTTGCGCATACACCATTTTTCTTTTTATCATCTTTCTCGATAAAAAACCGCTTGTTAGAAACAGAAAATCTGTAGTGGGTGTGGTAGATTATGTGCATGCAGTTTTATTGATGCAGAAGAGTGTGTGTGCAGGTGCTGTATTCTATGCCTTGGAAAGTTTATATCCAAGATTGTGAAATAGTAAATAAGTGCAATGCTGTACAACTACAATTTGCTGAAAAACATTTTATTTTTCTTTATAATGCAGCATTCAGGCTTTGCCGAAACACCACACAGTGCACTGTGCTAATCTCACATTGACGCAGGTCTTCAGCCTGTCCACTCAAAAGAACGACACTGCTTAAATATGCCAATCTGATGCGTTCATTTGACATTCTCCGAAATCTGTGATCTTCAAGTGGGCCACAGGATGCATTGATACAGTGAGGCTGTATCAGTCTGTTGTACCAGTCTGTTGTTCATGTCTTTTTAGATAACCTTTATCAATATGATATATTGAAATTATAGCCTGCATGTTTTCATTTATTTATTTTGTTCAGTGGCGGGCTTGTTTTCATTCTGAACGGTGCTCTGCTCTCGCAATCAGTGGGCTCCTTTGCAAACACTGTCTGTCGATCACTTGGCGAATTGCAGTGGATGAAATATGACTCCATTTGCGTCTTATTCATTTTGAAATACCAGGCCCTGCCAGCGTCCTCACAATTTCTTTCTCTTTTTTTCCTCCTTTTTTGTTTACCCGGACAATGTCACTCCACTAAACACAATGAAGGTTGTACCTGTAACGTGAGAAAACGGGCTCTTTTCCCTGATTTAACATGACATTATTTGCAGGGGGTGCAAACCTGATCCTTTCCCACCCCTCCGTGAAATATGTTGGGGGTTTGTCCAGCATGTCGACAATGAGGGGTGTGTCAGAATCCACTCAGGTCAAATTACCCAGTGTTATTTATACTGATAGCTTGCGACGAATCGAAATATAGCATTATTCATGCCTGTGTGCTGTTCAGAAAAATTGTCGGCTATAATCTTTTCTTTCATTATTTTCAAAACCAAGCCTTTTTTTCCGTGCCCTCTGAGCAAAGTGTAAATGAGAAGATGTGGGAGGGTGGTGGGGGGCGGTTGTGGATTATTTCTCAATGGCAGACAAACTAACAAGCTGTGTTCAGTGGGCCAAGGCGGTAATCCCTGGTATCAGAAAATCTCTCTGAGAGCTAATTAGAAAAGACAGCCTCATGGTCTCGGATATCACGTTTGCTTTGGTGACATTGCCCAAACGGGGCACTGTGGATCACAAGCCCAGATAAGCAAAGGCAAAAAAAAGAACAAATGAAAATGAGGCCAATAACATGCGAAGGGCAAAAAAACTGGCTGGGCTCCCTTCCTCGCATCTTCAACATCAAAGTAAACGTATATGAGTCTGAGAGTGATATTCTAACCTAGAATATCATTTGACTGATATTCTAACCTAGGACCTCATGGTACTAGTTCCCTGTGTTTTCCTGTCTGTTATAGTTTATAATAGTATTTAGAATAGAAGTGTAGTAAAGCTGATTTACCCACAGCTTACTGTGAACTACAGTCAACGTTCATTACTATGGATAGCTGCTACATAATGGGAAGGATGTGCTTTGTCTTGTCTGTTCTGTAGTGATCTTGACGACGTCTCTGTATGCACTTATTGTACGTCGCTTTGGATAAAAGCGTCTGCTAAATGACTGTAATGTAATGAAATGAGAGTCTTTTCGCGACCAAATAAGTGCATTGTTATCCGCGAGGCGGTCAATATGGCGGTGGCTGTGATAGCTTTTTTTAATCTCTTTCATTTTCATCTCTTCAGTCACTGTTTCTCACAAGCATTGAAGGCCGCTGATTGGGAAAATGTTGTTATAACTATGAATATTGGGTTGAGTTGCGCCATCAATATATTAGATACATTCCTGTGTGCTTCCACTAATTTGCATAATAATAACAATTGCAAACCTGATCTTAAAAATGGAGTTAAAAGGGAATGATGTACTGTAATGTATTCCCAGCTGTGTTTCCCTTATAAGACACCTAGCGGGCCGCATCTATAAAGCTAGATTGTATCTTATATCGGCTGCTTGGCTCAGCAGGCCCAGGCCTGTGAGGCTGCCTCTCCCTATAGAGGCTCCTCAGGGGATTTACCCAGACCTCCACAAAAATTATCTTTCCATTGTTTTTACTGTTCTCTTTATAGCAACAGGACATTTACATCCTTTGTATTCACTGCACCGGAATCGCCACTTTCCCCATTAATGCCGTGGTGTGTGTCTCTAATTCACATAAGAACTGGCCATAATTCCATGTGCGTGCCAACAGGCTATGATTAGAGATTGAGTGGGTTGTTGCTAAGGGTGGTTTATTTTTTCTGAATTGAAAAAAAAAGTAAACCGAGCACGCTTATGTTTTTTTGCAGCAGTGCCCGGTTTCTCACTGTCCCTTTAAAGTGTGACAGTTCCCTTGCTTAGTAAAGGTTATCTCTTTCCCATTCCTTAGATCTGAATAGCACATAGTATAGAAGTGAGCTTTGGACCATATGTCTCCCTATTAGAACTATTGGTTAAACATCCAAATAAAGCAGTTCAGGCTATGGTCTCTTGTGACCATGTAACTAAAGAGCTGAAGCAGTAAATACAGCTAGGTGTTTAACCCCTTCGCACAGATGCAAAAAAACAAATTCTCACCTATTTAGGAGGTGTTCTATTTATAAGGCTTTATAACTCCAGGTGTGAGCATCACAGAGACTTGGAAATGGCTTAAATGAAACAAGACAGTTGTACCATTTATAATACTTTCATAACTTATATATTATGAAAAATATTTTCATAATTTACATCAAAATAATGTGCCACAAATGCAAAGAAATCTTGGAAAAAATGCAAAAAAATTGTTTTTCTTCAGTGTCCAATGAAATACTGAGAGCTA
Organism: Synaphobranchus kaupii; assembly: GCA_029718625.1. Taxonomy (NCBI): domain Eukaryota; kingdom Metazoa; phylum Chordata; class Actinopteri; order Anguilliformes; family Synaphobranchidae; genus Synaphobranchus; species Synaphobranchus kaupii. The sequence continues at coordinate 756,979 of CM056385.1, forward strand.
CAAATGTGAAACTATACATTTCCTGGATCATAAACTTTGTGTACATGAGTGTGCAAAATCAGGGTGATATACAGAACTACTACAGATACTACCCAAACTAACCCCCGTATTTTAGTTATTTACTAATTGATACTAACATGTCTTCTACGCTGTAACATTCCATTCTTGTGTGCTTTACCTGACTCCTGCTGCCTTCGCATATTGACTGCACCTGTCTCTAGCCTGTAACTCCGCCTACCAATCTGAGCACGAGTCTGCCTCTGATCCAGGCTATGTTGTCTTCAATGTGTTTTCGCGAATCCGGTCCACGTCTTGGTTACTTCCCCATTATTGTATCATCTATTCCCATTGTTATCACCTTTGTCTTGTTTGTAACCCCGCCCTCTCTCACACCTGTACCTCCTTGTCTTATCCTTCCCCAGTGTTTATATACACTCAGTGTGCAGTCATTCGTTGTCAGAATGTTGATCAATTTAATTGTGCTGATTATTTGTAAGCCTTTGTTATTTGAGATTCCTGAGACATCCTTTCGTACGACTTCGAGCCTGCCTTTTCCTTCTGTTTTGTTTGCCGTGTTTTTCTGTTTTTTTGACTCTTGCTACGTTTTTTGACTACTCTTTTGGATTTTGATTTTGTACTGTCTCAATCTCTGATTACCTGGCTTCTGAACTCGGACTGAATAAACAACGTTTTTTGCCTGCTACCTGTGGTCTGCGCTTGGGTCCTTATCAGAACCTAACAATAAGAGTCATATTGTTATCATTACACATTCACTTTGTTCTCTGGTCTGGCTAAAATATTAGCTTGCAGAACCTAATTACTCTTTAATAAAATATTTATCTTTTTCCTTAATAAATTAATGTTTCTTTTAATTTCCCCTTAATGAAAATTTGATTGATCTATCTAATTTATTGAAATAGTTGTGAAATTAAGAGGCAGGGTGTGGAATTTTTCAAACCGAGACAAAGGCGTCGCGTAGACATATGTGCCATCATCTAACATGTCTCAGGCTTGACAGCCTGGGAAAGGGATACTCTTCCGTCCGACAACATAACTGTCCTTACTTGGTTATTTATTTCATTCTCTAAACCAGTAGTTCCCAAACCTTTTCAAACCAAGGCACCCCTTCATCGTCAATTGTTTTTCACGACACCATGAATATGTTATAAGAATGTATTTTAATGAACTGGCATAAATATGAAGTGAAAAATGTTTCTCAACCACACAGCTGAAGAAATAAATAATTTTGATTGCTGTGTGTGCATATTTACAGATCAATGTTTAACTTAAAATAATAATTATGTTCATTCGTTTAAAAAAAATATGGTAATTTGTCGCATCATTTTTCTGCTTTGTTCAAAAGGTAAAATATGCCTACTTTTTAGGTTAATAAGAAAAACAAAGAACAAAAACAACTCCATGTGTGGAGCTAGCAGGCATTTTAGTGGGACGTGTGAGCCTGCTGTTGAGAGCACAGTCTCTTGATGCGGGGAGAGATTGAAGAGAGCGCAACATGTAGATCTGACTCCACTGACAGGCGATGGCTTCTCTTGCTTTTCACGTATATCAAATATGGAAATGAACAGATCTTCCGACACCCCTGGCCAGTCATTACGGGGTGCCACGGCACCCACTTTGGGAACCACTGCTCTAAACAGTCTTACATTTATTTTGGTGACCCTCTGAGAAATTCAGAAAGTGTATTCGAAAACAGGTATCTGAATTTGGGCACTTTTGTTTTTTCACTTTTCTGCAGACCAGCGTTGCCTTGCATACTGTGAATGACTGATTGGTGCATTCATTATCATGGGCCCATTACTACAATATAATCTGGCAAGAACTACAGCAGTCAACAAAAAGTGTCTAGTAATTGTGAAATTGTATTGTTAACCACTGCAGATTCCATAACATCATCCACAGTGTTGGGCAGTTGCGTCGCTCAAAGTTGTGAAGCTACTAGTTTAACTACATTTCTCATTAGCATGGTGGTAGTGTTAACGCAGGATTGTTAAAATGTTTCATCACTTGCGAAAGCATCGCCCTCTCTAGTTGTACTGTAGGCCAATAAAACTGTAGGATGCTAGACCAGACTGTTTACGAGCTTCATCTTGCCACAGTCCTAGACAATAGGCTAAACTGCATAAAATGCATCGTTTCTACACGTCAAAATATGTTCAGATATGGGAACAATAATGTACTATTAAAAAGTAGTATAAATAAACATTCTGCTTTTTTCCCCTTGCTTACTGTAGGCTACTATGTACAGTAGTCTACCCAATGTACTTTCGGTTTAGATAGACACCTTTGTTTTAGACAAAATCGCTTATATAAATACGTTTAAGAAACCAAATATCCTACAGCTGTTTTCTGATAAACCCGGAAGAGTTTCTTATTCCATTTTGCCAATGTCCAGTAGGCCTGCCTATCCAATGTCCACAGCAAGTAGCCTGCCTATCGCAGCTGGCAGCTGTAATACTTTGCTATTGTAAAAACTCATTTACTAAATAAATAGCCTTGGGTTATGCAAGTTATCATAGATTTTATCAGGGGATACCTGCATTTGTTTGTTTACATGCAGATTTTAAACACGGCTGTGCGGACATAGCTCAACCATGTTATGACCTATGACACTCGGTTACGAATGTTTCAACTTTGTTCAGGAGAAATCATGTTTTTTTTTTGTTAGTTTGGTATTTCAAATACTATAGTATCCATAATGATCAGTGCCTATACATTGTTTCTATACATGTCTCCACAGAAGAAGAAAAAAAGACTCATTTCAGACAACAGAAGAAGAAAAGAAGAATGGCATTTTCTGTCATTAAAAAGGAATAATTTATAACATTAGAGCAGGGGTGGGGAATAGGCCATTTAATTTTTTAGCCTAGCAGTGTTTCCCCAAGGTTGTCTTTGTAGGCAGGGTAGAAATGTTTACTGCAAACCCGGAGATTTTTCAATTCGGATGCAGATGTACAGTGCCCTCCACAATTATTGCCACCCTTGGTAAAGATGAGTAAAAAGGGTTATAAAAAGTTCAGCGTTTGGTGAATTAGCTTAATCTCACACTGAAAAATTTGTTAAATCCAACCTTTAATTGAAGTAAATTTATTCTGAGAAAAAAAATCCCTCATCAAGAAATAATTCTTTTTTTAAAAACCATGTGTGCCACAATTATTCCATTTATATTTCACTTTTTAAAGTTGATCGGAGTGTTTAGGAACTTTCAAGCAGTAATCCATGACTTCCTGTTTCACTGGGGTATAAATATGAGGTGACACAGAAGGCCATATTCCCTTAGTCATACATCAACATGGGAAAGATAAGAGAACACAGAAATCAAATGAGGGAAAAGTGTGTTGAGCTTCATAAGTCAGGGAATGGCTATAAAAAAATAGCTACTCACCTGAAAATGCCCATATCTGCTGTTAGGGCAATAGTTAAAAGTTCAAAGCAACTAGAACTGTTACAAACTTGCCTGGAAGAGGACCCAAGTTTATTTTGCACCCACGCACAGTGAGGAGGATGGTAAGAGAGGCAAAAAAATCTCCAAGGATCACTGTTGGAGAATTACAGAGGAAAGTAGCATCTTGGGGTCATCAAGTCTCCAAAACTACCATTAGACGTCACCTCCATGCCAACAAATTATTTGGAAAGCATGCCAGAAAAAAGCCTTTCCTGTCATTTCACCACAAACGTAAGCGCCTGGAGTTTTCTAAACGATACTGGAATTTTGACTGGAACCGTGTTCTATGGTCAGATTGTCATGGTTTTTGACCCTTTTTCCCTTGCGGTCGGTTTCCTTGGTAGCCACGCGAGGGCGCTGCCCTTTTAGTGGATGTTTGCTCTGCCCTTTTAGTGGATGTTTGCTCTGCCCTTTTAGTGGATGTTTGCTCTGCCCTTTTAGTGGATGTTTGCTCTGCCCTTTTAGTGGATGTTTGCTCTGCCCTTTTAGTGGATGTTTGCTCTGCCCTTTTAGTGGATGTTTGCTCTGCCCTGTCTTGATTGCGGAGCTTCTCTCAGCGTCACACCTGTGCGTGGTTACCTTGGAGCTATTTAAGCCCATGTTTTCCTCCGTTCTGGGCTTTGATATTGTTTTGTATTGTCTGGCATTATTTGCACTGTTTTGTGTGTGGTATTATTTTGCCATTTTGATTGCTTAAGTCAGTATGATTAAGTCTAGGGTTTTAAGGAGACCCTTTTTGCTCCAGTGGGTTTTATTGGAGTAATGCCGGACTTGCCTTTGTGGATATATTAGGACTCTTCCCCCCTGGCTCTTTTCTGTCTCCGCTTCCTGGTCTTTCCTTTCTTCCTCTGCCTAGACCTTTTGCCTTTTCTGTCTCTTTCTCCTCTCTCTGTCTGCTTTCTTCCATGAAAGCGAGAGGAGTCTTTGTTTGTTTGTGGGTGTATTTGTATAGTCATTTTTTACTAAGAGACCGGGCATTTTTATCACTGACAGGCAGGGCTTTATTTATTCTGAGAGGCAGGGCGTGTATTTTCTATTAATCTTGCGTTAGTCTTTTAGCCGGTAAATGTCCGGTGCAGCTGTCCTGTTCGTCCTTCGGTACCTGTCTCCATACATGGAGCTTTGGCGATTTTGTTTGGAACTGTAATTCTGTTTTGTCCTTCGGTACATGTCTTCCTATAGGGTGACCGGGCGATGTTGTGGACATGTTTGCGTGTGACTGCGAGTCTCTGAAAGTAGCCTTGGAACGTTAGCTCTCTGTTCCTTTCGCCTCGTTACATCCCCCTTTACTGAGAGGCTAGGGCGTGTATTTTCTACTAAGCTTGTGTTAGTAATTTTGTTAGTAAAGGTATGGGACGGTGGTTTACCGGCGGCTCGCCTGTAAAATGTGTCTCTCTCCTGGGAGATCGGGCGTTTACCCCCCTTTATGTTTTCTGCGTGTGACTACGAGCTTATGGAAGTAGCCATGGAACGTTGGATCTCTGTTCCTGTCGCCTCGTTACATTCCTCTTTACTGTGAGGCAGGGCGTTTATTTTCTACTAATCTCGCGTTAGTCATTTAGCCGGTAAATGTCCGGTGCAGCTGTCCTGTTCGTCCTATTCGGTACCTGTCTCCGTACATGGAGCTTTGGCGATTTTGTTCGGAACTGTAGTTTTGTTTCGTCCTTCGGTACATGTCTTCCTATTGGGAGACTGGGCGATGTTGTGGACATGTTTGTGTGTGACTGCGAGTCTGAGAGTAGCCTTGGAACATTAGATCTCTGTTCCTTTCGCCTCCTCGTATACTATCTCATATTATTTTGCAGTGTTTGTTGGCTGTGTGTTTTATTTGTGCCATTATGCTACTCGCCTGTTCTTATGCGTCTCGTTACAGAGGCAGGGCGTTTATTATTTCTGGCTCTTTTTTTAGTCACTTAGCTCGTAGAATAAGGGAGCCCAGTGCTTTGTTCCATTAGCCTTGTTTGGTTTTCTTACTGAGGAACCTGACGTTTGCGCTTCTGCTCATTGGCGTGTGACAGTGAGCCGGTTAGTAGCTTCGGTACGTTTGGTGTGTGTTATTTGTGTCATTATGCTACTCGCCTGTTCTTATGCGTCTCGTTACCGAGGCAGGGCGTTTATTATTTCTGGCTCTTTCTTTAGTCACTTCGCTCATAGAAGTATGGGAGCCCAGTACTTTGTTCCATTAGCCTTGTTTGGTTTTCTTACTGAGGAACCTGCCGTTTGCGCTTCTACTCATTGGCGTGTGACAGTGAGCCGGTTAGTAGCTTTGGTACGTGTGTTCCCTGTCTTGTCTCCTTCCCTTAATTACGGGGTTTCCCGTCCTAGTGGCCTTGTGCTTAATGAATCCCCTTGCTGCGTTTGGCCCCTCCTACCTCACACGTCACGCCACCATTACACAGATGAAACGAAAATTGAGCTTTTCGGGCAACCAACACTCAAGGTGGGTTTGGCGTAAAAAGAAGGATGGCTATACCGAAAATAACCTGATCCCCACTATTAAGTATGGTGGAGGTTCCGTGATGTTGCGGGGCTGTTTTTCCTCCAAAGGCCCTGGAAAATTTTGTTATGGTACATGGCATCATGAACTCCATTATATACCAGGAAATTTTAATTCGGAGTCTGGCTGCCTCTGCCAGCAAACTAAAACTGGGTCGTCGTTGGATCTTCTAGCAGGACAACGATCCAAATCAACACAAAAATGGTTAACTGAATACGAAATCAAGCTTCTGCCATGGCCATCTACGTCCCCTGACCTAAACCCCATTGAAAACCTGTGGGCTGAGCTGAAGAGGAGAGTGCACAAGAGAGGACCTAGGATGATCTGGAGAGATTCAGTAAAGAGGAATGGTCTCAGATTCCTTGCTCTGTATTCTCCAACCTTATTAGATGTTACGGGAGAAGACTCAGTGTTGTTTTATTGGCAAAGGGAGGTTGTACAAAGTATTAAATGCAGGGGTGCCAATAATTGTGGCACACGTGGTTTTGTTAAAAATAATTGTTTCTTGATGAGGGATTTCTTTTTCTCAATAAATTTACTTCAATTAAAGGTTGGATTTTTCTCATTTTTCCAGTGTGAGATTAAGCTCATTCACCAAAAGGGGAATCTTTTATAACCCTTTTTAATCATCGTTACCAGCGGGTGCCAATAATTGTGGAGGGCACTGTATGTAGGCTATGTTATATCTTTCATTTCTAATTGCTATTAGCCATTTCTTACACATGTTTGAATCTTTAATTGGAAGTCTGTGGAACGCATAAGCACTGAGGAAAAATACACCCAGGCATTTTCAGTCACAGCCGTAGACTACTTATTTTAGAAATTATTCCTCCTGAATCAGAGAGAATGCTACAATTTCAATAGTATGAGGGAACTGAGGCTTTGAGTGGCATGGTGAGTTTGGGTACAAGTGCGGTGCGGTGCGGCTGAAGGTATGCTACAATTTCGGAAACTTTTGACTACAATAGTAGGCTATAATGTTTCCGATTTTCATAGATAAATTATTCATCGCTGAAATCGGAAGAACCTGAAGATAATGAGGATGGCATCGCTTTAGTCATATCAGACTTTTAACTATCCGTGAATCTGATCAATTTCGAGCCATCCATTAGGCTATAGGCTACAGTATAGAACCGCAGCTGGAATTATGCTGCCTTCAAGTGCTGTCGGAATTATCGGAACATCAACGAACCTCCAAGTCATAATTACAAGTGGGGAAAGTCGTAGAACAGTTAGCTAAACGGATCATTATCAGACAGACGCAATCAAAAATCTCCCTTTTCTTTTTAGATTATATATGCCTAGGTTGTCAGGACCCAGTAGGCTACTACTACGTACAACCCGTTATAATTTTGACTATCCAACAAAAACCAACTTTAATTCCCGCTAACGCTGGTCAGATGCGCGCCACTCTAAGCCTATTATGTAACTTTAGCGAACTGAAAACAGTACTGCGCACACCTCCAATGGGGAAAAGCGCCAGTTGCCTATCTTGTTATATCTAAAAATCTTTGCTTGATTTGCACCAGTGACGTGATCAGCGCGACGCAGCGTGTCTGGAAAACAGCTGGAAACAAAAGAACCAGGAGGCGCAGTTCTAGTGCGTTAAGCTTCAAGACTCACATTAAACGTATAGAATCCATATAGAGGTTTAAGAAATAACCCGGAGTTCCCCTTTAACTCAGTTTTGACCGGATAGTGATTTTATTACGTCTTTTGCCTCTCCTGTGCAATGCTTGGTTGCAAGACATGTATCCGAAGTCTGCGCCTGGTCACAAATGAAAACTCCCCATAATGTCAGACATTAAAACACAAAAAAAATACCCTCTACATGGGATATACCCCCTGCTGAGGTCATTCCACTGGCTGCCAGTTGCAGCCAGGATCAGGTTCAAAGTTCGGACCCTGGCCTACACTGCAGCCAATAGGACAGGCCCCGCCTACCTGCAGGACTTAATCCAGAGCTATGTTCCTGCTCGACCACTTCGCTCTTCTACAGCAGGGCGACTCGCACTTCCCCCCCCCCCCCCCCCCCTCCGTGTCAACGGCTCTCGCTCGTCCCGACTGCGGAGTTTTTCCACCTTAGCTCCTCAGTGGTGGAATGAACTTCCCATTCCCCTACGTTCTACTCCAACCCTGCCTGCATTCCGTCGAGGCCTGAAGACACACCTCTTCAGACTCCACCTTGACTGATATTCTAACCTAGGAATATCAGTTCCCTGTGTTTACTAGTTCCCTGTGTTTTCCTGTCTGTTTGTTATAGTTTATAATAGTATTTAGAATAGAAGTGTAGTATAGCTGATTTACCCACAGCTTACTGTGAACTACAGTCAACGTTCATTACTAGGGATAGCTGCTACATTATGGGAAGGATGTGCTTTGTCTTGTCTGTTCTGTAGTGATCTTGATGATGTCTCTGTATGCACTAATTGTACGTCGCTTTGGATAAAAGCGTCTGCTAAATGAATGTAATGTAATGTAATAATTAAAAATACCATCAATCATTTAGTAAACACCACTTTATATATTAAGAAATAAATGAATACAATGTATGGCTATTGTGTATGTATGGCCTCTGCCCACTTAGTCAAATACTGATCTGCATTGTAATTGACTGGCATGGGTTTGATTAAACTACATTTACAGAATTTTGCTTTCACAGATGCTTTTAGTTTTTCCTAGTGTTGGGCAAATATGAAGAGTGGAATTCCTAGAGAGGGGTAAATAAAACAAGGGGAAATCTATATCTGTTTTTTGTGTGTGGGAAGAAAACCATTTGAAGACTGAAACCAAAGAGAAAAGTTGGGGATGGGAAATTGGGGGGGGGGGGGGGGGCTCTTGCCAGTCGGAGGTAGGAGTCAAAATAATACTCATACCCAGCAAGGAAATGTATTTAACGTTCAGAAATTAAAATATGAATAATACCAAGCACACATGTTCAGATCAAAGCTTATCGCCCACATGTAGTGAAAAGCAAACTGCCCTGTTTGGGGCACAGGCATAGGTGAACATATGGTCCTGTTTATAAGCAATCAATAGCATGTTAGCGCATTAGGAACAAAAACAACTAAATTGACAAAATCAAACAGAAAGACAGTGTGGTAAATGATGAGTTAGGAGAGGCAGGGTAGAAGAGATGCCAATTGAAGGCCCATCTGTGTGGAAACGGCGGTAATACGGCTCAGTATGCATCACGTAGGCTACTGCGGGCTTGGCTGGCTTAAAGGTATGAAACTATATAAGAAGGCCAGAAGTCAATTTCCCTGCATTTAAACCAGAATGATCAGTAGCTTTAAATGTGTTGAGTGCTAAAGGTTGCACGCTGTAATGAGTTTGAGGCTATTCCCTCCCTCGAATTAGCTCCTTAATAGCCTTAATGCCTTCTGTGGCAAAGGCTTTTCGAGTTGATATTGTGCACAGATTTCAAATGTTTGGCCGAAGGGGAGTTTAAATGGTATGATCTGATGGCATATTCATGTTCAACAATCAATCCCGTTTGTGCCCGTCCCATCAATGAAAAAAAAAAAGTCCATAAAGGCACTTGAAATTATAAAATGTTTGATGTGTTGCAGTTAATGAAACCATTAGGTCTTTTGTGTATGTTTGCATGTGTGTGTGTGTGTGTGTGTGTGTGTGTGTGTGTGTGTGTGTGTGTGTGTGTGTGTGTGTGCCTGTGTGTGTTTGTTTTCGTGTTTACAAACTGTACAAGAATAGCATTAAGATAAAGGCTCTGAAAGTCATTCGTACTGGAAATGATAAATGTCTAATGAGGAGAGGGTGCACTGTCTTGTAAATAAACACATTGTGAATCAGTGCAGACCTCTATTCATAGGAGACATATTGGTGTTGAAAAGGACTACTGAAGAACATATAACTAGAAAGCTAATGCAGCATGCAAGTTTATCCATCTTTCAATGGCTTCAATTAATTTTACAATGATTGATTTTTTTTTCTGGAGCAGCGCATCCATGGTTTTGCAAATCATTGCAGTATCAATTACTGTTATTTTTTTTTCTCCATTTCAGTTTGATGCACGTTTTCCAGTCCAGGGAGTAGCAGCAGGATTTTTGAAACCAGCCAGGACACGGTGATTAATAAAATTATATGGATCAAGAGAATGTCAGATTGTGTAATTCAACATCAATTTCAGTTATTAAAGTCACACTGACGCAGGGCAGACACAATTAAACTTTACAATCTAAAAATGACATGCTGTTTGTTTTGGCAAGGAGTAATGTGAAATAAAAAAGCAGGGTCATGAAAGTTAATCCCTTTCAACGAAAGATTCCTGCTAAATTTCGGTCCAGTGGACCGTGGCTTTCTTTTCCATTTTAAATTTAGAAAAATGTCAGTATTGTCTTTCTTAGTTCTGTTCATCCATAAATTGTGAAAATTAGAAGAATCTATGGTAAGAAAATGTGTCTAAGTCAAAGAGCAAGGATTTATACAAACTGAAGTATTCTATATCTGAATGTATGTTGAAAATATATAATTTGTTTTATATTATATTATGCTCCTTTTGTGTATCAATTTTTATGCATTTATGTTGTCTTGTATGATGTCTAATGCATGTTATATTTCATTTTACAATGACTTGCACCATGTAGATATAAAATTGCACATACAATATCAAGGGGCTGAATCAGCTGAATCAGCTGAATCATATTTTGGCATATCATATATGCTGTACATATCCTTACTATTTAAATGATCTTTACTGGAGATGCTGGAAATGATAACGTTTAACTTCAGTGGTATTTACAGTAACTTTATACATCCCTGTTTACTTTTGTATTGATCCATGTCTATTTTGAACCACTCAGATACTGTCAGTTCGACATTTGAATTCCATTAAGGGTGGATTTGTATTATTATGCCAATGACGGCATTGAAAAATGGTGCAAAGCCATTAGCAACCATGCAGCACTGAACTATTTCAGTGTGACCTGATATGGTGTTGAGCTACGGCTTTTGCTGAGTCTTAGTCTTCCTTTTTTTAAAGAAGCAGGAGGAGTTTTCCCTGTCTCCCTGTTTTACTGTTAACATTTCACAGCACAAAATAAATCATATTTATAAGCACCCATGTGATTCTTGCCTTTAGCACATTTATAAGGGAGATATTTTACACGGGTGGGCAATTGTATAGACCGATCATTGCATCTGCGAGAAACCACATGGATAACTGAGAAGAAGAAATAAGAACATTTCAGAATGTTCTTATTTAACACTCCCAAACTCCCCTTCTCAAAACTAGCCAATACAACTAATTGTGATCTCTCTTGTTTATCAAATACATTATGGCTTTGAATGGTTTAAATCAATTTGTGCTGTATCAGTGCCTCCAAACTGCAGGGTGTTGCAGTGATTTAAGTACCAATTATTGATTTTAGTAATAGTAATACTACATTTCTATACAATAATAATTAAATTATTATTGTATTTTGGTATTGTATGCACCCAGAATAAATTATACTCTACTCAGGATATTGGATACTGGACTCAAGACACAGGCCTAATTATGTAATATGTAAATTATTGTTGAACAAATTGATTTCTGACCTGTGATCTTGAAAATTGTTTTGCTTTTTTACTATGACCAATCAGGTTTGTCTTAAGTGGACACCAAAGACATTGTTTTTGTGTCTACTGTATGGAAAACCAAATGTGACAAAATTAAATAAATAAGTAAATAACCATCAGTAATAATCATTTGATAATGAAATAAATAAATAAGCAATGAAATAGACAATGAAATATCTTAATTATTTATGTCATGGCATATTTATTTCAAGGTGTATTTATTTCAAAACGACTCAGCCTGTTAGTCAACATGGAAGGGGCAGGGTCAGCTATGATCATTGGTTTCTCAATCCATAGGTATAAAAACCTAGAAACCGGTCAGATTTCTGTGCGCCCGCCATATTAGGTGGTCAAGATCAGCGTATTTTGGTAGTATATTCACAGATACAGACTTCCCCTGATAAAATCTACTATAACTCGCTTAATTCTCAACAAATTTTCAGAAAATATGACTTGTTATAAATGTGAGAAGTGTCTGCATAACATTGGTTCCCTTATTTGCTAATTTACCAGAACAGCTAGCCTATTTGTAAAATATTTATTTAATTTTGTCACATTTAGTCTACCATACTACTGTACCTGCTATTTATAAATGGTGAATTCAACAGGTGTCCAAATAACGACTGGTTTGCATACCTGGGTTAAAAAGCCAGGGAAATTAAGTTCTACAGTTTCATTATTTATTATGTAGTTATCCGTTTTATTGAAGGTTCCTCTGTTTTATTGCAACATCCAATCAGAAGTGTCCAATCAGGCCTGGACTAGCAGTCTATTACAGTGCTGGGTGCTCTGGTCTGGGCTTGTAGATACATTCATTGTTTGCACTCGGTGTTGGTCGTAATGCCCTTGTAGGCTGTTTTGGATGACTGTGCCGAATGAATAAATGTGCTGGAATTCCCTGGAAACAAAATTAAAAACATTCATGCATTTTATTATTCACGTCATTCTCTTCTTTACAACACTATCTGTTATTTTTAGTCTGTGTATAGATCTACTCTACATGTACGCATACATGAAATGCATATATACTGAAACGTGCCTGCTAGCTACAGAATAATCAGCCTTAAAAAGTCAAATAATTATTAGGGGTGTACAGAATCCTCATTTATTGCAAATACCAAACACTAAACATTTGTCTGAAATCTAAACCATTTGCACATTGGCATTGCCAAAGTCGCGTTCAATACCAGGTTACAGCCACAAATGCTTTAGCAATGGTAATGTTGTACGGCCTGCTGCTGAGAGTTGTTGCCCCTCCAAGATAATTCTGCATCACAAATTGTGCTTTACTAGACTGCCCCTCTTTCACTGGAATATTGAAATGTTGCCATTAGGCTGCGATGTTGAACCACCAAAACTCACTCTGCCAAAGGATAACCACATGGGATTTGGACATGGCCATCTCATTCTATGTATCTGACCAAACCCAAGCACCATTAAATTAGAGCGATTCGACCTACCCCAAAACCGAATCCTGGATTCAATACATCCCATATAAATATAATCCCATATACTGTAAGAGGTTCTGCCAAGGCTGTGGCTGAAGTATAATATTGGGAATTGTTTGCTAACATTTATTGCTAACCGGGATTAACAGTTTTTTTTCTGCTGAAGCAGTGATTGAAAGTGCGTGTCAGTTCTCACCAGAGCCCTTTTTGTGGGAAACGGGACCAATGGGAGTATGAGGTACTACAGCTATGCACTTTTGTGTTCTGGCTTATTGAACCTGCTTTGGCACTGGGAAACTCTGTGATACAGAAAGTGTCAGCAGTCATTTCTAATGCCTTGCTGAAAAGCCACTTTGTGGGTCTAATATTAATAGACTTGTGATGCACTATCGCGCCACGACTCTCCATAACAACACTGGATTCTAGGAGTAAATCCACATTGAAAACATATATGGAATTGATATCTTATTTGTCTACATGTCTCAAATTGTTTTCTTCTTTTGTGTGCGCGTTATTCTGTTGATTCAGGCCAAATGCTCGAGCTCACTGAGCCACATGCATTGCAGTCCTGTTGAGGCTGCCGCTTGCCTTCTGAACTGCAGTCATAAATCAAAAGGAGATTGCGCAACTCGCCATGGCCAAGAGTGACATGGTTTCAACAACGAATTGAAGCAAGAAATATTTCTCTGAGGGATTTTAACAATCACTGTGTCAGAGGCCCTCCTCTGGCCAATTTTACTAAGAACTACCCCATTTTTTGGTGGGCTAAGTTATCACATTCAGGTAAGGTCATCCAAACAGTTTCATGTGCATGTTTTTTTTTTTTATAACTAACGCAAGTCAGTAAAAAATAGTTTCAATGCCAGTGGCAACATTACAAAGTTACCTCCTTCACCATTTCACAAAAATCACTGATTCATACGTAACATATGACTGGTAACATCTAAATTTAGTACGTATTTTTCATTAACATAAAAGTGATATGTGGTGACTTAACTATAGAACTCTTTTGTGTCACATTCTCAAAGATTAATAATTACAGCCTTAATATTGCCACACACACACACTCAATAAAGAAATCTAATCATCATCATATCCAATTGCATTTTTTTTAACAGTTTTTTTGTTTTACTTGAGCTGTTATCATTCTTAATTATTTCAATGGAACCTTCAGATAACCCTGGCAGGTAAATGTCTCTTTCGCTGAAGGAGGAGGTTTTAGCGTCTGTTGCCAGGGCTTTGTTTACCCTTCTGCTTACTCCGCACTGTCAAATTATCGCTGGCCGCTGACAGCGTGATGTCCCAGAGGCATATCAATGAAGAGGTAGAGGTGACACTTGCAGCTCGCGTCTCTGGCTCCGGATGCTGCCGCCACTGCACTGATGGGCCACCGGCTCCTGTGAAGGGTGGCAGATTGTGGCGCTTTTCCTTTTTTGCTCTGTGGAAACGTGCGGCCACGGCATACAGTGCTCTTAATTGCCTGCCACAAGCTGACTTCAAGACCCGATTGGCTGAATCCCACCTAAAGTGAGTCACCTAGCTACCCACAAGGCCCCTACTGGTTACAAAATATCTCTACTGAGGATGACATTGAAGAGTATGTTTACAAAGGGAAACATAGGAGGTTCAGGTCACAACACACAGACGCAGACCTAAACGACAACCTCAGCTTGCCTCAGAGTAACTTCCCTGTTATCCAAATAGCCGCACACTGATGCATGATTGGATGTATGAAGGATGTATGATTCTTAGAAGCATTTCTCTCTCTCTATCTCTCTCTCTCTCTCTATCTCTCTCTCTCTCTCTATCTCTCTCTCTCTCTCTCTCTCTCGCTCTCTCTCTCCACACTGTAATTACAGTGACAATCTGATCTTAGAGCAAACAGCATCACTCTGCAACCCATCTTCAGATGAAAAGACACATAAGAGGAGTCTCGCCCTCTGGCCTGGCCAAATTAAGAGTCTATACAGCTTTTTCAGCTTTTCATTCCCCAGCATAGCTCAAGTGAAAAAACACAAAGGGTCCTGAACCCCTGAACTCCCCTCCCCCAACACCCCAGATTTTTTGAGTTCTCCATTGCCTCTCAATGCCAATCACCCAGGACGATATGTTGCCTGTCATTATCACAGTGGATAGAGTACCTCTGCCATTTTCCTTCTTTCTGTAATGTGTGTCATTGTATGAAAGCAGCATGGGGCCCAAGAGGAAATTAAACCTCATGAACGCACACCTACCAGCACAAAGACTGATGTGCTGTCCTCTGGAGATACTGGAACATTCTGGAAATTCATTACATTACAGCAATGTGTGTCTGCTGCTTTGTAATGCAATTTCCAAAGAAGAAAAGGACAATATAGGCCAATAAAAGCTGAGGTGGCCTTTTCCCTTCTATTCCAGGTGGACTCTGGGATCATTTGTAAAACTTTTGTAATACAGTGAGATACATTCTTGTTAAGTATCTTGTAATCGTTTCATTAGTTAAGGGCAATTTACATTATTCAGGTCAGGTTGGCAGCTTAAACCCAGCTGTTTTTTTGTTTGTTTGTTTTTTTGCCCACGTTATAATAAAAACACAGTTTAGCACAAACGCCGCTGTTATTTTCCAGACTCTTTCATGGGACTGGTGATATTTATCCCCAAATGGCAAAGGAGAGAAACCATGCAGGCTTTGACCTATCAGGAAGAATGATTCCATATTATTGTAGTGATAATTTTATTTTCCCATTTATGGTGCTCTACTGGCAGACCTGTAACACCAGCGGTCAAAAATAATGACCTGTCAGAAAAATAATTCCATGGCCCTGGGAACCTTTGTCTTCATGATTTGACACCATGCATGAAAAAAAATAATTAGTTTAGTCTCTCCATTGCTGTGTCCAGCTGAAGCACTAATCCTTAACGTACCTCACAGTCCAGAATCAAATCATTGAGTGCCAACTGTGGCTGAGAATCCAATGGGGTATCACACAGTTGGTCGTAGCGTCAGCCAGGGAGAGTGGTTTTCAGTCGGTAGGGTTTCTGCCACCTCATTGTACCGGGCAATTGAGTACTATTATTGTAGTGATAATGTTACGAACCAAATACGGGCTGGACCCAAGTGCAACGACCAGGAGGCAGATTATCAGAAAGGGGTTTTTATTATAAGCTTTGGGGTAGTCCCAAAACTGTACATAAAGGAAACACAGTATTACACAGGGGTGAGGAAGTCCAACACGAACTGCTCCAAGCCGGAGCTGGACTTGAATACAGGAAGCGGGTTCCAAGCCGGAACTGGACTGTACTGGACCGGAGGTCCACTCAGGAACTGGATCACGGAATCGGCGGGTTTGTTCCAAACCGGAACTGGACTTTAAACTGGAGGTGAACTTCACACCGGAACTGGACTGGAACTGGATTACAGGAACAACAGGGTTGTTCCAAGCCGGAACTGGACTTGGACAGGAGGTGAGTTCCGAGCCGGAACTGGACTGGAACTGGACCGGGAGGTCCAACTGGAACTGGATCACAGGAACAACGGGGTTGTTCCAAGCCGGAACTGGACTTTGGCAGGAGGTG
This sequence comes from Synaphobranchus kaupii, assembly GCA_029718625.1. Taxonomy (NCBI): domain Eukaryota; kingdom Metazoa; phylum Chordata; class Actinopteri; order Anguilliformes; family Synaphobranchidae; genus Synaphobranchus; species Synaphobranchus kaupii. The sequence continues at coordinate 773,522 of CM056385.1, forward strand.
AGTTCCGAGCCGGAACTGGACTGGAACTGGACCGGGAGGTCCAACTGGAACTGGGTCACAGGAACAACGGGGTTGTTCCAAGCCGGAACTGGACTTTGACTGGAGGAGAGTTCCGAACCGGAACTGGAACTGGACCGGGAGGTCCAACTGGAGCTGGATCACGGAACACGCGGCTGTTCCAAGCCGGAACTGGACTGAAAGCAGAGGGTGAGTTCCGAGCCGGAACTGGACCGTCGCTGGACCGGGAGGTCCCACAGGTACTGGGCTGGATTCAGAGGTAGGTAACCGGCAGAGCCCGGCTGGGTAGAGCTGTGTGGCGGAGCTCAGGTAGGACCGGTTGGGGTAGCTGGATTACTGAGGAACCTGGGACCGTAACCGCAGCAATGGGGGTAGCCACGGCCGGACAGGAACCACTGCAGGATAGCGAGGCAGAACACCCAACTGCGGACGCAATGCGAGCTGGAGTTGGAGGTACCGTAACACACACAAGGAGACTAACAGCTACAGACTGGTAGATGCAGGAACAGCTGGTAATTAGAGGGAGACAGGTTAGATGCAAAGCAAACAGCAAATGTTAGGGCTGAATAGCTACCAGACTGGAGGATAGGGAAACTGAAAGCTGACGGGCTTTAACCCGCAACCAAGCACTCAGTAAAACAGGACTATAAACCAGAAGACCAGGAAACACACAACGTAAGTTAACGAACTGGCGCCGACTAGCAGCCAGACGGGGGTTTAAGTAGGGGAGTGAAATTGAAACCAATGACGAAAACGTGAGGAATGTAACCGAGAGTGATTGATAATTAACCAGGTGCGGTTAATGAATGCCACGAGAGGGGAAAGAGATAGGTGGAAACCAAAGTGGGAAACCGAGAGAAACAAACAGAGGGGAAACGCCCAGCCTGTAGCAAAGGGGAAAACATGGACAGGAGAATCCAACATGACACGGAAGGAAAAGGGGAAAACACGGAAAAGGACAGGAAGGGAACGGGACGTTACAGATAATTTTATTTCCCCATTTATGGTGCTCTACTGGCAGACCTGTAACACCAGCGGTCAAAAATAATGACCTGTCAGAAAAATAATTCCATGGCCCTGGGAACCTTTGTCTTCATGATTTGACACCATGCATGAAAAAAAATAATTAGTTTAGTCTCTCCATTGCTGTGTCCAGCTGACGCACTAATCCTTAACGTACCTCACAGTCCAGAATCAAATCATTGAGTGCCAACTGTGGCTGAGAATCCAATGGGGTATCACACAGTTGGTCGTAGCGTCAGCCAGGGAGAGTGGTTTTCAGTCGGTAGGGTTTCTGCCACCTCATTGTACCGGGCAATTGAGTACCTGCAGTCTGCAGTCCTACACCAGCTGTCATCGTCTGTTATAGCACTGTGTGGCCTGCAGTGCAGAAAATTCTCAACAGCACGTGGGCAAGGGCACAGGCTGTTGCACTCCTTGTATGGGTATCAGTGGCACAGCAGTGCCTTTGAGAGGCATGATTGTCAATCTCAGATCGGAGAGAAAGGACATGGAGTTTTTGTTGTGAAAATAAGTTATTTGATGATTTTAATGGCCAACCCAAAACCTTAAATCTCCTTCTCTTCAAATCAGTGCCTTCATAATGCCAGTACTGCGACATTAGGTAAGTGCCTTCATAATGCCAGTACTGCGACATTAGGTAAGTGCCTTCATAATGCCAGTACTGCGACATTAGGTAAGTGCCTTCATAATGCCAGTACTGCGACATTAGGTAAGTGCCTTCATAATGCCAGTACTGCGACATTAGGTAAGTGCCTTCATAATGCCAGTACTGCGACATTAGGTAAGTGCCTTCATAATGCCAGTACTGCGACATTAGGTAAGTGCCTTCATAATGCCAGTACTGCGACATTAGGTAAGTGCCTTCATAATGCCAGTACTGCGACATTAGGTAAGTGCCTTCATAATGCCAGTACTGCGACATTAGGTAAGTGCCTTCATAATGCCAGTACTGCGACATTAGGTAAGTGCCTTCATAATGCCAGTACTGCGACATTAGGTAAGTGGCATTATCCTCTGTTAGGTATTAGGTATCCTCTGACACCACCATCCTTTGAAATACATTTTAATATGCTAATCTCAGGAAAACCTTCAAATTGATTGTGCACATCAGGTCAAAGAGGATTTCTCAACACAGGTTTGCATGTCTGCATTCGAGGAGTGATTCTTCTTGACGGGTGACATTTATTGTTGTCTGTGACTGTGTGCAGATTCCTGATATTTGTGATTGTTTTATGTATCCTAATATTTTAATAGCCTGTGTGTTTTTGTCAGACACCAAATAACATTTTAGATAAACATAGTACTTTGTGTATTTCTAACTGCAAAATAAGAATAATGGTAATTTATATGTGACCCTGAGAGCAACTCATTAGTGAAGCTACTCAGAGTTGGAAAAAGCTTCCTAATACAAACTCAGGCCTGGGGGCTGTTTCCAAAAAAGTTTCATGACTGAGTGGAGTGAGATGGACTTGTAAACAGTGTAGCCTGTGTTTTGTTTTTCTTTGTGAATACTTAGCAAGGAGCCTGTCATAGTCTATAAGCGGAAAAGCTTTTTTTCAGAAATGTGTAAAAACTTGATTCATTGGTCCTGTACCAAGGCTTCACAGAAATCATGTTTGACAATGGTTGTGCACCCATTGATATACCAATCTGACATGTACCACCCTGTTTAGGCTTTCATGGCTTTGCATGGCACGGGTGCTCTGGCCCAGAATTGATAGATTTATCGGTTATGTTTCCTATCTTTTAGACAGGATAAGCATCGTGTGTGCTTATGAATCAAGACAAAAGTATCACATACAGTTATGTACCCTCTTATGTACCTTTCAGGAGGTAAAAGCTCAATTGAAAGAGATTAACATTGACATTGAAAGAGATTAAGATAAAATAACCGCATAAACAACCCAAGGTGGAAAGGACACAATCAGCACAAAGGGGTAATCAGAATAAACACCACTCATCTAAACCTTGAAAATATGTTTGAATCAGCAACCAACCAACCAACTGTCGTTACTGTGCACAGTCAATCAAAATCATGCACTAAAACTGAAATGATATCAAAAACCCCAGTAAATGAACTGTCACTTTAAAATTACATTTTGACATACTCTTATTGTATGCACAATGCATAAGGGCATACCATCTGGTGCTGCCACTGCAATAATAGTTTTTTTTTCTTGCCTTTCCATGAAAATCAGTCTTGTTCTGATAGAGGCTCATGTACAGTTGAGGACAAAATTATTGGCCCCCCCTGTAAAGATGAGCAAAAAGGGTTATAAAAAATTCACCGTTTGGTGAATTAGCTTAATCTCACACTGAAAAAACAATAAGAATCCAACCTTTAATTGACGTTAATTTATTATGAGAAAAAAAAATCCCTCATCAAGAAATAATTATTTTTAACAAAACCACATTGGCCACAATTATTGGCCCCCCTGCATTTATATATAGAATAAAGTAATATTTTTTAATATTTGGTCACATATCCTTTGCATGCCATGACTTCCTGATGTCTGTGACCCAACAACATCAAAAGACTCTTGATATCTTATTTTCTGGTACTCTTACAAGCGATACTATAACATCTCTGCATTTGAATGGATCTCTATGGGAATTGGGGGGTGGGACTAGATTTAGCTGTAAATTATGCTGGAACAGTATGGAATACATGGTTGGTAAAATGGCTGTAAGTCAACAAGGGTCTGAGGTATCAAACAAGCCTTAAACAATCACTCTGCTGCCAGATATGCAGTAGATATGGATGGATCACTTTAAGGGTTGTTTCTCCTGACAAATTTTCCTATTGAACTCTATGGAAAAATAAGTCAGGAGAAGAAACCCTTCAAGTTATTCATCCATTTCATAAATCCCTAACAAGCATGTGAGACAAAGAGCAGTTACATTTAGGTTTGCAAGACAAGTTCTATTAAAAGTTCCTATCAGAACCCAGATTCAATTTATCCACAATGTGCTTTGTCTTCAGCTTTCAGTAAATTAATGAATAACACTTAACCAGGCACATTCATTTGTTGGAAGAAAATAGAATTGCATTATGAATATATACCCAGAGTAAAGAAGGCAAACCAAAATAAATCCATTAGTCTATCCTTGTTTTGGGGGGCTGTAATCTTATATATTTTAAAAAGCATATTATCTTTAGTAATATACAGGTAAATGAAAATGCATTGTGTTTCCAAAGGCTATTGAATTGTGAGAGGTAATCAGACATGATAATAATATTGACATAATAACATTACATATTACTAAAAATGTGAGCACATGTACTTATTTTTAAATCACATATCAACATGCTATTACATGTGAAGGACATGTCTTAAGAACCCAGAATAATGTAATTCTGACCGTCCGGCTGGGCTACATGAAGGGTTTCATTCTGCTGGGTATTCTCTATCTTATCTTGCAGTAGAGACTCTTATCCTTTACAAAAATGACATGTATCAAAATATATTGAAACAAAATCTCAACATTAGAATACTTACAGTATTGCAACACTTCATAACATATGGTCAAATATAAAAATATGTGGTTTTCAGATATTGAGATACTGTATTTCAATGTATTGTTTAAAATATGCATTGCTCTGGAAGATATTCATCATTATTGGGGCACTGCCACCCCTGGGCAAGGTGCTTATCCTGAATGTGCACTCCTGCAGCACAATGACTACACGTGATGAATTTCGGCTTGGGAGGAAGCTGCATCTGGCGACATATGTTTGAATATTGAGGATAGAACACATTTTGTCATGGGTTTTCAGCCTTCTTTTGTTTCTGTGGTCGTTCTTCCTTTGGGCAGTGTGGGGGCGCTCTTGCCTTGTTTTTCCGTCTTCTGTTCCGGGTTTTCATCCTTTCTTTCCTAATTTCCCGCACCTGTCCTGGTTTACCTGCCAGTTATATAAGCTCTGTGTTTCCATTTCCAGGTGCTTAGTTGTTGTCTTGCGACTTCACCTAGCCGGTATGGTATAGGACTTGGGATACTGCTTTTCTGGTTGTTTCAAATAAGCAAAGCAGGAAGTCCCTTTAGCAATTTAGTTAGGGTTAGATCTTAGGATCTCCTTTCCTTTCTTTTGCTAGTTCTGCCTTTTGTTTCCCTCCTTTGGAGGCGTACCTCTGTTTCCTCTCTTATCCCTGCTTTCGTTATTGAGAGCGAGAGCTCTTTTTGTTTTTCTCTCTAATTTTTACTCTCTTGTACCGAGAGAGAGAGAGGCGTAATTTTTTTTTCTTTCCTTTTACTCTCGAGCCTAAGAGTTTATTTCGCCCTGTTCTCTGGTTGCTTTCTTTTGCTTTTCTGTTATCTATACCTCGGTCCGTGCTCTTTCTCTTATCTAGAGCAAGAGGTATTCCTTTCCTTTTTTTTTTGTTTTGCGGATTCTTTCCGTCTCAATGGTTAATTCCTACTGGATTAACTTTTAGATTCCTTCTGTCGCGTCTGGTCCTCCGAACCCGACCCCCTTACACATTTGCCAACATAATGGGCCTAGAGTTACAACTGGACATGCCAAAAGTGGCGAATAAAGAAAATTGGGGAATAAATTAGTTGAATTTGGGAACTCAATTAAATATTACAAATAAACATAAAAATTAAAGAACAGAAACGTTTTGATATATATCGAACCACTAAAAGCTAGTAGGCCTATGTACAAAAAAAGTCACTGATTGTGTGGATTATGTTGATTATTTTGTATTAATATCCTGTCACCCATTCTCTATGCTTTCATCCCCCTGGCTTGTTGGTAAAAAACATCTCTATTTTGGCAATGGATGCATACCTTTGTCATCATCCGGCCTTACCCACACCCACCTTACACTTATTTCACTTCCTCCTGCCATAAACAGTGCAGTGTGGGCTTGCAAAGTTAGAAATAGGACATGAAATCTGAGAGTGGAAGTGCAGAAATCCATTCATATTCACAGCTGTCGGGGCTAAATATTAATGTGCACCATCAAGAGACCGCCTTTAACGAGAGGGACATCCGAAACACACACTCTGATGTATCATTAAGAGTCCCACAGACTGCTTCCCTCAACAGGTGCATGCATTCGCCATCAGCCTGAGCTTTTGGGTCTTCTGACATCCAAGAAAATGCTAATTAGATACAAATAATAGGCATAGGTAGTACACTGACCGTATTAGACAGTATGCAGTATGCAGACACCACAACTGACAACCCCCCATTACTACCCCTCAATAAAGGCAGTCCATAGGTCTGCTAGGCCCCCTAGAGGCCCACCCCTCTATTGAATATGTGTCATCCCTGAAGAAGTTTAGTGGTGCATACAGGGCCCATAAAAATGATACTTTAGGAGACAAGTTGACAGATGAGGATATATTGCATTATCTGTTAAATGTATTGCCTGCATTGTCTGTTTTTACATGTTCATTCTTAAATAGATTGATATAATTTTTTAGACTTTGCTGCTAACTATGTAGTAATGTTACACCAGTGTGCCTCCTCAGCCTGTGTGAATCTCGTCCCCATTTTCGACCCACCCCCCTTCCTCTTTCATTTCCATCTTAAATGAAGGACCACAATGGAAATTAAATTTTGAGCTTTATTGTGTTATCCTGATACCCCTTTTTTATATTCACGTCTTTTTTTCTGTTTGATGTGGTTTTAACTAATTGTGAGTTTGTCAAATAAATTAAATCAATCAATAAATTAGAAAGAAAATGTAATATAGATTACATTCCTCAAAGCTATGAACAAAAGGCATTACTATTAGATTTATTCTGTGCCAAGATATAATTAATAATGAATACAAATGTTATAATGACCTTATGGGCCCTGGAATTAACTCAGTTTCTTTCTGCCTCTATGTCGTATCTCAACACAGCAAAGCACAGGTCAATTCATTCTAAATCAAGTGACTTGCTCAGCTCAGCCAGGCACATCAAATTGAGATTGTAGAAAAATAAGAAAAAACAATTAAAAGTGAGAAGTACTGTGCTGCATCCAGTTGGCTCTTTTCATGTGTTCCACTAGAATACTATTTCATACTCATATTGGGGTAAATATTAAAATATTTATTATATGCTGTTGTGGTATTTGTGAAGAAGAAGGCTATGGGGGATGAAGTTCAGATTTTCTTTTTGTTTTTTGTTAATGATCCAGGGACCAGAGATGTTATCCTCAGACTTTAGTTTATTTAAAGTCCTTTGTGTCACAAAAGTCTTTTTTAAATGAAAGTTATTGTGCGCGGCTGAAACAAAGCCTGGCATGGCTTGCATCTGCCGTTTTATAGTGCTTTGTTTCCCTCTTCTGCACTCCGGGGAAGAGTTGTTCCCACAGCCTGGTTGTTAATGCCGCCCTGCACTCCCTAGAATGAGGCTACAGCAAGGTCAGGATTTCCCTTGAAGGGAGTCTTCTGAAAGCAACCGGTGTCTCCAGGCACACAGTGAGAAGCACATTCACAATCCTCACTCCTGCATCAGCGTTTTTTTAATACGTTTTTTACCTCCCCCCTCTGATCAGCAGGCAAACGATGGAGGAATGCCGGTTCTGGGCTATTTTTTACTGGCATCAGGAGAACGAGGCGTGGTAGACCTTTATAATGGGCAATGCTATTCTGTATGCTGCCAGTCTCTCACTCGATTGACTTCATCAGAACACCGTGCTCCCTCTTGCAAAAGGCTGTGATTGGCTGAAGTCAGTGAGTCGCTGATAACAAGACCACTCTTCTCAGTTTTTTTAATTTTTTTGGTCATTGAATTATCACAGTCAAATTAGCTAGGTTTTTGAAAGGTACTTTAGGTGCAATTCCCATCTCCTAGATGTAAAATTATTACTGGGTCTCTTGGTCATGTTAATTTCCAAGACATTAAGTAATTTGGTTGTGCCACAACCTGAATTGGTCTTGCAGTACAATTCTGTAGTGTACAATACTGATCTCCCTTTATTCAGTGGGAGAGATAAAATGGGTCTGATATAATAGCTCACGTCACGATCGAGGAGTAAAATTACTGTTGCAAACCAAATATGGCAACAGAAAAAAGTCTTATTAGTGAAGCTTTAATGAAGCCATTCTTGCGGCTGCAGTGACTGAAGTAATTTTCAGAATAGTTTTTATTTTCACTGTGAAAACTGAAAATTAATCAATACAGGCTTGAGAATCTAACTTTATTAAAGTCTGAGGCTTTAGTATTCCATATATTTAAATTATTCTTATTTCATAGCAAGAACATGGTGCTGACAATGATAAATAGTCTTTACAAAAAACACAGTTGCATTTAAAAGTGAGAAAGAGATTTCACAGTCATGATGATATACATTTTTGGCACGTTTTCATCCATATAACTGCATAATATTGACTTTTCATTCTCTGGCGCTGGGTTCTGTAAAGCTTCTCTCTCAATAGAATGACAGGCAAACGTTTTACACAGAAAAGGATATACGTACATCAAATTAGATTATTAAAATTCCTATGTGAATATTCGGTGCATGGTGTATTTCTGGAGAAAAATATTAGTGTGTAGATAATACAGTTACATCTCATGTATTCTACCTTGCATAATGCAATACCCTTGGCCCACAGCTTGAAAAGGGAATTACAGAAAATGCTGCATTTTCATATGATGTCTAACTATTTTTATTTCACTTCAGCAACAGTAAAATGATGAGTTACTGAAAATTAAGAACAGTGATTCACAGAAGCATGAGTGAACAGAAGCCTTAGGGCCTACAGCCAAGCCCCACGACACATTATGACATATTAGGACACATTAAGGCCAAAGCATTTATTTCAACAATGAACCTGGCATTAAAAAGGGTATGGTGAGAGGGAAGCCTCTTTCTCCCCCTCACTCCACCACACATCTTGGTTCTTTGTGCCTTCAATAAATTATACATTGTATGATTAATTACATCATGAAGTAGGTAAATAGTGACTGCATACTGAATTAATTTATTGACGCATAAGATTTGTTTGCTCTCATGGTAAAGCCCCTCCCCCTCTTTTCATGTTTTTTTTCACAACCAATCATGAGTTAAGTCTCAGCATGCTGTTAAGGTGACATGCTTGAGCCAGTGTTAACCTACTGTAGAGTTTGTGGTGGCTTTGCCATGGCTTTTAGTTATCTCCTCAGGGCACCTCCCTCCCCCAGCAACACTCAGCGCCCCTTCACACGGACACATTAGCATTTTTGTGTGAAGTCGTGCTCCTGGCAATGAAGTGGCCATGGTCACAATCACTCAACACAAGGGTGACCTTCATGCACAACTTTGGACACTCTCGTCATCACGGCTGAGAGACACTTGACTTGTCAGGCCCCGCTCCTCAAGCTGAACATGTGCCTCTGCCTGCTCCATTTTCCATGATCGTGCAAAACTCATGTTGGTGTAGATGTCAGCACGCCTGACATTAGATCATTATATCCCCTACCATGTATTTGAAGTCAGATTTAACTGATTGATATGTGTACACCTTCCCCAAGCATCACCAGTGCATAGGTGTACCTGTGTCAGGTATGAATTGTTCGAGTTGTCCTCTGCAAATTCAACACAAGAGCACCAGCCTTCTCAGCATGAACTACTGCTACTAAATCTACACAACTGAGAAGAAATGGAACTAGCTGATTATCAGAACGGACCTGCTATTCGACAGTACTGTAGTTCTGACAAACAAAAATACATAAATACAACATATTTGAAATTTTACTTTATTAAATGTCTTTGTCATAACTTGTCAGTGAAAGCTAAACCTACATTTTCCAAACCCAAGTTAATTTTACAGCCTTTTTTTATTTGCTTTGGGTGCACTGTGGAGTGTTTAAGTGCATTTGGTAGTGGATGTTACCGGTTACCATAGAGTTGCGCTAGCATTAGCAACGTGTGTATGTCCAAAAGAAGGGACAGCATGGAATTAGCTGAAAATGGTTTCCATCAATCAACTACATCACGGGTAAGTCGTAATTGAGACATTGGGCCCTATCTTACACCCGGCGCAAAGTGGCGCTAACCCAAACGCAAGTGTCTTTGCTATCTTACACCCAGCACTAGGTTCATTATAACGCCTAACGCTTACGTCGTTTAACTACCATGTATTCTTGCGCCTGTTGCAAGTGAACTGGGCGTGTTGGTCTTAAGATGAGGAGTGGCCAGGATTATCTTTGGCGTATTGCTATCTTGAGCCAGCAGAAACCGCTTGCGCTAGAACCACCACAAACCTGGTCTAAAGTCATGTCGCAGTTGTTTACATGTTATTTAATGGCGCATATAAGTGCTTCTACATAGGCGTGTGCACAACGCGTGTACCCTCCTGTCTGTTACACACAGGGGCGTGCACAAGCATGACTAAAATATCTAGATCACAATGTGAAATATTATTGTGTAGGCTATATCAAAAATGCATAATAATAAAAGGTTCCATAGGTCCACATACCTTTCCCTCAGCAACAATTACATTGCTCTCAGCCCACTCCATCAACATCCAGGCAATGTGCGATGGTACGGGACAATGGCTATCCATTAAAAAGGAGCTCATAACACCTATATCAAACCTAATGCGTGAATTGTCATTCAATGGAAAACTTGTGCACTGCAATAGACGGACATTTGAGTTCTGAAAATGCGCTTCAGATGTCATTACAATACAGCTCTGTTTATCTAGGAATACAGCCTGTCAGTAAATAGAATGTTCAAAACCTTGTCCAGTGAATATTGCTTTTATTGTTTTTCAAATAGCCTAGGCTACAGCGGACTCGCTGTGCATATGGTTTTTTCGATAGCCTATGGTTAAAAAACGGAGATAAATGTCATCATGTTAACTGAATTGTAACCCTAGCTATTCTTCGTCCTTAATATTTTTTAAATTACAGAGACAAGGTTTCCATACCCTCAGCTTATTAAAACCCCGCTGATTTCACCTGTTATTCCATAACTGAACAAAAGATTTCAAAGACAACTAAGTGTCTAATTAGAAATGGAATTTGCAGCACGTTACACAATTAATTTACAATTAATTTTAATGCCATTATCTGCATGTGCATTTACAGGAGCAGGTCTGTTTCCCCTGCTGTAAATCACACTTTTCACAGTCTTCCTGGGAAATTGGATCATTTTAAAGCATTACGCTACCAGTAAAACAGGTTGGTCACATTTCCATAAGCAGGACATTATAAAACAAGGGGAAATATGCTGAACCTATGGGTTGCCAACCTGACAGATTTATTGTATTTAGTGTCATCATTAAGGCAAAATAACATTATTTATGTTATTAATCAAAATTAGAATGCAGGTAGCCTAATGAACTTCGGATGAAGCTTGAACATGAGTTCATTGCATAATCAAACGAAATTCGTTAAACAAGCAGGCTAATTTGGTGTTTTCTAAGGTGAGACGGAAGCAATTGGTCGCTTATTCTCAGCTGTTGCAGGTGCTTTTAACAAAATTTAACCGCACATATTTTGTAAACAGCACTGTCAGGAATTACTGGGAACTCATAATGGTTAGCCTGAATAATATTGATCATAGGCTACTATTGATCCATATAGCCTATTCCTTGATCGCACTAAACACGCACGAGCATGTCTGTTTCGCCATCATAAGCAATCCGCTAAGGTGGAAAAGCAGGCTTTTAAAGGGAATGGGATATGACATTTTGATTGGTTTATTGCATGTCACGCCCAATACACACCTATAATTAATGAAGAGACTAGGTTCAGGCCATTTGAACGTTGCGCCATGCTTAGCGCCCAAAAAACACGCCGTTAAAATAGCAAAAGTGGACTTGGACACGCCCTAAATGGACTTTACGCCATGCGCTTAGACCAAGTGCCAAGATCGCCGAGATAGAGCCCATTATGTCCAAAATTCCGAACTATCCCTTTACACAATATTATTGAGGATGTCTCAGTGGCGTAGCCTGTTCCATCCACATGCTCATTGCGAGCTGCGACATCGGCGGATCGAATCCGGCCGCACTACCCTTGTCACATGTCTCTCCCTCTCTCTCGTTCCCATTCTTCCTGTGTCTCTACACTGTGCTGTCAAATAAAACTGAAAATCCCTAAAAATATAACTTTAAAAATAGCATTATTATTAACACTGACCCTAACAACGCTTTTTAAATACTTTTATGTTATTACATATTTTATTAATCAGCAATCATGTCATTACATATTTTATGAATCAGCTATTAAAGTTGCTTGTTAGGTGTGTGCTTGATATGTCCAATTAAACATTTTCCCAGAACATCCTTTTTAAGATATTGTTTACTGAAAATGTCAAATTTAATTCATGTTCCAGTCAAACATGAAGATGAATCGAATGACAGTTTATTCAGAGAAAATTCCAAGATGCAATTTAAGGGATTTGGCCCGCTTGCACCCTTCTATCCAACTCCGAATCCAACTTTATGTCTGTTGGTATCATGAGTTTCAGGAGAACTGGATGTCTTGTGCTCACTGAAATTACAAGGTGACAAACAGGTGGTAATACAAACTACAAACTGTAACTCGGACAGATTTTACATTGAACAAAATCTCTGTAATGTGTTATTTTTACGTACGGTAATTGTATTTATTGTTTCCACAAGGACTAACGAGCAATGAATGTTGTGAAAACAAAGTTGATGAAGCTGATTTCACTCTCAGTCCATTTTCATGTGTGTAATGAGCAACCAGGAGTGATGAACTGACAATCAAGGCTAGCATTGACTTAGGCTAGCAGTCATTCTGTGTCTTTTTGGGTCTGAGAAATCTATGCCCTTGAGAAAGGCTGTGGCCAAAACATTGGGTATGTTTCTGGCTCTTGTTCAATTTTAAAATAATTATTTCTACCGTAATTTGGCCAGGCTTCTCTCTGTCTGTAGGTGAAACCTGGAACTCCCTTCATGTCATAGTGTTCCCTTGGGAGTTCTAAAAGACTTGACTTGACACCGCAGTCTTGCCAGCTCATTTGATAACAGAATCACACCTCATACTGCTCTGGCATGTCAGCTGTTCTTGGGTGCTTACCTCCTTCCCATCTCCCCCTGTCTCCTTTACAGACTCTGCGTGATGCTGTCCAAAGGGGGCAGGGGGCCTTCAACAATTTCGGCCTGAGATCACGTGTGACCCCATTCCATGGACACCAAGCCAAAGAAGTGAAATTGTTCATCATTGGTCCAAATCATTTCCACATCACCTTCTGGGAACGGTGTGTGAAATCACCACTGATTCCCACTAGCTTTGGCACCACATTGCCCACTACAACCTGGACTGCAATGCGAAGCTGCTTTGGAGATGGACACAATGCATAAATGCAAATGATGCATTTTGACTACTGATCTGGTATTACATTTAATTTTTTAATTGCTCATGTTAAATTGCATTTATGTATCATTTTAAATTGTTCTCAAGAATACTGCAATGCAAAAGCACAATAGACATGCTTAGAGATAGGAGTAGATAAAGCACAATAGACATGCTTAGAGATAGGAGTGGATAAAGCACAATAGACATGCTTAGAGATAGGAGTGGATATATTCACTATGAAGTTTAAAATGATTTATATTATGCAGTAGTGCCCACCGGAATTATTGGGAACCTCAATTTATATGAGCAAAAAAGTGCAGGATTAAATTAAGTTTATTGTCTTTCTAGTCTAGTCTTCTATATCATTTGACTGATTTATGAAGGTCAACAACATTTTGTTTCATTTCATTTGTGTGTTCTCTGATCTTCCCCATGTTCATTGGTGACTAAGGGGTTTTGGCCTGTGCTTCACCTCATATTTCTACCAAGTGAAACAGGAGAATGACCACATATATATATATACCACATTCCTAAAGGAATGCTTAAAAAAGTATAATATGTTGGGAATATACTTTTTTGTGTAACTATTTCTAGCCTTGCCAATAATTGTGACATTTATTTTTTAGACAATATACATTTTATATGAAGTATTCTTTTGTCTTTGAATAGTTTACCTCAATTAAGAATTAATTGATTCTAATACACTGCCTGGCCAAAAAAAAAGTTGCACACTCTAATATTTTGTTGGACCGCCTTTAGCTTTGATTACGGCATGCATTTGTCATGGCATTGTATGGACAACCTTATGCAATGTCACAACATTTATTTCCGTCCAGAGTTGCATTCATTTTTGGCCGAGATCTTGTATTGACGACGGGACAGTCGAACCACTCCGTAAAGCCTTCTCCAGCACATCCCAAAGACTTTCAATGGGGTTAAGGTCAGGACTCTGGTGGCCAATTCATGTGTGAAAATGATTCCACATGCTCCCTGAACCACTCTTTCACAATTTGAGCCGGATGAATCTTGGCATTGTCGTCCTGGAATATGCCCATTGATGGGATAACCTGGTCATTCAGTACATTCAGGTACTCAGCTGACTTAATTTTATTGCTGCATAATGTTGCTGAGCCTAGACCTGACCAATTGAAGCAACCCCAGATCATAACACTGCCTCCAGAGACTTGTACAGTGGGCACTATGCATGATGGGTGCAACGGCGACTTTTATTTTGGCCAGGCAGTGTATTTTGAGTGTAAGGTCATAAACGACTGATAAATGACAGACATTTTTAAGGCTGTTTTTGCTCTTATTTTCCAGGGCCCTGTACATATTAAACCAATTTTTAAAAGAAATTAGTACATATTAAGACTATGTGTAGGCATTGTGTTTGTGTGCGTGTGCTTGTGCATGTGCGTGCGCATGCGTGTGTGCGTGTGTGTGTGTGTGTGTGTGTGTGTGCATACACTCAGAAAAAAAGGTAGGAAAAAGTTCCGTAAAAAGTACAAACACTTGTCACTGGGGTGGTACCCTGTAGGTACATACAATTCTAGCCAGCAATATATAATTAATTTGCAGCTTTTTTGCTTGTAAGAGATACTTATTAGTACCCAAATCGAACATTATTGTACTTTCAGGGAAATTTGTTCCTCAAAGAACACAAATGTACCTCCACTGTACCTTTATTTCTGAGATACAGACACCCAATATTAGCAATGGCAGGTTGGAGCCAGACATCATTTCACAGGGTGGAGCCAAACATAATTGCAAATGCCCTGTGACTTGTTCCTCAAAATCTCCGCCTTCACACAGTATGCTGCACCCCTATGCTCTACGCAGACATCATAATCCTTTACACAGTATGCTGCACCCCTATGCTCTACGCAGACATCATAATCCTTCACACAGTATGCTGCACCCCTATGCTCTACGCAGACATCATAATCCTTTAATGAATGTTGTTATGCTTCTGAGTCTTGTCATGGGTTGTGGAAGACTGAAACAAGCACATTAAACATCAGACACCTTTGAAACACAGTAATTATAGAGGCAATGCTGTTCAACTGACATTCTTTTAAAAAATGCTCTAAATTATAGTCGTGTTAATTTGTATATACAAGCCATGCCTGGCCAGTCAAGAAGTGTGTGATTCATCCCTGGTGTGAGATGTTTTGGCCAATGATTTGATCATATTTGTTATCGGAAAGGTGTTGTGTGTGGTACAGCAGGTTGTGGGTTTAATGCTCACTTGCACCAGACTGGGGACAAAAGCTCACGTGTGCCTGACCGCTTCACTGTTAACAAAAAAAACAATGTGCGGGAATGATCTTTCAATGAGGATTATGTGTGTCACACATACAGTGTCATGAATGATCCACCACTGCCCTACTGCAAAGCTGTATCTGGCTGTACTTTTGAAAAATGTGAACATAGTCCTGGCCAATGCACTTCCCCAGTGAAAATAAATTAAAGACATTCTCTTTTTTATAGTTTAACCCAAATCAGTGCAAAGCATGTGTGGCCGGGTTCAGTCTGATAGAGGAAATCAGGTCAATCAGAGAGGAGAGAGAGAGAGAGAGAGAGAGAGAGACTGCTGAAAAGCTTTCATGTTGTTTGTTTTTTTGTGTAAGAATATGCCCTCTGTCCAATAAAACAGCAGTGAAAACATGAATTACCACATCTCCCTGTGTCCAATCATTAATTCAATGCAGACCATTTTTACCATCACACATATCTTGGCTGTGTCATTGTCTCCTACAGCCAGCATTTAAATAAAGATTTGATTGCTAAACTCAAGGGGTGCGTCCCAATACTCGAAAGATGCATGCTCCTTTCCTCCACTACCACCTCCTCTCCTCCTTGCCCTGGAAACGGATCTTTGTGTCATAATCTAATGTTGCTGATTTGGCTACACATTACTTACAAATAGTTACAAATTGATTAAATTCTCGACGCAAACCGCAATGTCAGGTACAGTACGTACATTGAATACTGTACATGCACCTATTTGTACTCAAAACATTCAGGCAGTTTTGCATACTTCCGGGTAGGAGAGGAGTGGTAGTGGGGGAGTGGAGGAAAGGAGGTTGGGAGTGAAGAATATTGGGACGCAGTAAACACCTGTCTCACCAATGTGTAGCTACAATACAAGCAATACAAGATACTCCAGTCCAGTATTTTTAACAAAAAACCAAACTGAAAATTTGTTTTTTTGTTAAAAACTGGACTGGGGTATCTTGTATTGCTTGTATTGTAGCTACACATTGATGAGACAGGTGTTTACAGTCAGTCCACGTACTGTATCTGGCATATATCTGTATATGCTGCTTGTCGACTTAAATGCATTCTAAATCACTGTTTTTCCTTAAACTCACTATTTGTTTTCTTTGTCTGGTAATGCATTTACATTTGCAGTCTTTCACTGAAAGGCATACATACTGTGACAACCATGGAAATTATTTGTTTAAGCCTTTACATCAGTAGTCAATATATATATATATATATATATACAGATCCTTTCCAAAAAATTAGAATATCATGGAAAAGTTGTTTTTTTTTCCATAATTCCATTCAAAAAGTGAAACTTTCATAGATTATAGATTCATTACACACAAAGTGAAATATTTCTAGCCTTTATTTGTTTCATTTTTCATAATTTTGGCTTACAGCTCCAGAAAACCCCCAAAACAGTATTTCAGGAAATTAGAATAGTGTGTCGAAAATCAGCATTTACTTCAGTTATTTCAGAGAATGAGTGGAGTGGCTTGACTCGAGGAATCCGACAGTTGTAGCCCATGTCCCGGATACGTCTGTACGTGGTGGTTTTTGAAGCACTGACTCCAGCCTCAGTCCACTCCCTCTGCATCTCCACCAAATTTTGGAATCGTCTTTGCTTGACAATCCGCTGAAGCCTACGGTCATCTCTTTTGCTTGTGCACCTTCTCCTGCCACATTTTTCCCTTCCACTAAACTTTCTATTGATATGCTTGGACACTGCACTCTGTGAACAGCCAGCCTCCTTAGCGATGACCTTTTGTGGCTTACCCATCTTCTGGAGGGTGTCAATGATGGTCTTCTGGCCAATTGTCAAGTCTGCAGTCTTCCCCATACTGAACCAAACTGAGATAAACTTTGCAGGTGTTTTGAGTAAATTAGATGATAGTGTGACACTCAGTCTAAAACATTCATTCTCTGAAATAACTGAAGTAAATGCTGATTTTCGACACACTATTCTAATTTCTTGAAATACTGTTTTGGGGGTTTTCTGGAGCTGTAAACCAAAATGATGAAAGATGAAACAAATAAAGGCTAGAAATATTTCACTTTGTGTGTAATGAATCTATAATCTATGAAAGTTTCACTTTTTGAATGGAATTATGGAAAAAACAAAACTTTTCCATGATATTCTAATTTTTTGGAAAGGATCTGTATATATATATACAGTTGCACTCAAAATTATTCAACCCCCTTCACTTTGTGCACTTTGTGTTGTAGATTTAAATTTTTTTATTTTATTTCCTCATAGAGTTCTATAGGAAAATGAGTGAGGAGAAGAAACCCTTAAAGTGATCAATCCATATCTGGCCGTAGAATGATGGTTTGGGGCTCGTTTGATACCTTAAACCCTTGATAACTTAGTCATTTCGCCAGTTATGTGTTCCATACTGTACCAGTGTAATTTATAGCTGAATCTAGTCTCACCCCCCAATTCCCAGAGAGATCCATTAAAATGCAGAGAAGTTATAGTATCACTCAAGAGTACCAGAAAATAAGATATCAAGAGTCTTTTGATATTGTTGAATCACAGACATCAGGAAGTCATGGCATGCAAAGGATATGCGACCAAATATTAAAAATGATTACTTTATTCTATATATAAATGCAGGGGTGCCAATAATTGTGGCACACATGGTTTTGTTAAAAATAATTATTTCTTGATGAGGGATTTTTTCTTCTCATAATAAATTTACTTCAATTAAAGGTTGGATTTTTCTCATTTTTTCAGTGTGAGATAAAGCTTTTTGATAACCCTTTTTACCCATCTTTACCAGGGGTGCCAATAATGGTGGAGGGCACTGTATACTGTACGTATGGCTTGATTTACTAAGACCTTTAGAATGTGCAAAACCTTTTAGCACAGGCAAAACCAACAACATGAACAATGATTGGTCATGGTCTTTGTTTTGCACCAATCATTGGTTGTGTTATTAGTTTTGCGTGTGCTGAATGGTTTTGCACACGCTCAAGGTCTTTGTAAATCAAGCCCATAGTGCATTAATTAATGAATTCATTTTCTTTCTTTATAGATTTGTGAAGGATTTTGAAATGGATCAATGGACAACAATGCAGAAAAGCAGTAGGTCCTTGTGATAACTCTGTTGCAGAAAAAACTGTTTATTCCTGAAGGGCTGCAGCCAGCGAATGTCATACAGTGGCTCTGATCCGACAGCTCAATAAGCTTTTAAATATATTTTGCCAGGATCGGCGGTGTGTTTATAATCCATCTCGCAAAGAGTCCGAATGCACGAGGAACAATGTTTGTTTCCAGAGGTGTCTGCCACTGAAGGAAGCTGTCCTCCCTCCCACCACCCTTTTTCATATTTATGTTAATTTACCTTTTTCCTCTGGCAGTTTCCCCAACACTCCGAGCAACTGTTTATCAGTTACAGAATAGGCCTGAATTTAAACAGCTTTGGAATCTGTGAGCTGAGCCTCACTGGCGCCATGAAGAAGAACAGTTATCCCAGGAAAGCAATAATCACAAATTATAGCTTTAAGCAACATCACCCCCAGTGTCTTGGGCTTCAGTGAAGTCACCCTCATCCTGTAGATAAGAGTTTCCGTAGATAGATCTGTTTTCCCCAATCTGCACACCTTAACTTCAATTTGTGACATGTTGACTTCTTTGCATTTAGACTTAAGATGGAAAAAGCTGAGCCAATAAAGAAACGCGTAAACAGCACATTATAGAGTCTTCTCCTTATCCCCCCTTCAAAAGGGCAGGAACTCTGTCTGCCAGACAGGCTGGTGTGAACAAGGCAACCAGGTCTTATTATGCAGTGTGCCAATATTCACTGTTCATGGTGGGAGGTACAGTAAATAGTGAGACAGGATATTGTTTGGAGTATTTAACAATGCACTCACAAATACCGTGTCAGAACAGCAAGCCATTATAAACATAAACACCAAAGCAATGCAGGCTCACTCTAAGTATTGAGCATAACAGTGGTAAATAAGCAAATTATGGGTGAGTAGGGACTGAAAGCTTTTTCAGAAATGTTCTGGATACACAAATATATTCAAAGCTATCAGATACCTCAGCTTAAATTATTACATTGAAATTTATAAATAATTTTATATGTGATTTTTTTTAATTTTCTATTTTTACACAAATTGTCTGTGGAATGGTCTCACCCATTAATTATTTAATTAACTGATTGCAAGCAAAGCTGGCCCGACCCAGTAAGCGACATAAGCAGCTGCTTTCTGCTTTTTTTTACTTGGGAAATTCTCTGATGTGTTCGTAGTGAAGAAAATAACTTAATCGATGCATTCAACAAATACATGCATTGTTGGATTGTTCTACACCATAATTGGACAATTGTTTATAAGTGCGCTCAGCTGTTAGCTTTTGGTGCACATCCTGATTAATTCTTCTTGCAGGAATGTGTAGATGATCACCACATTCTTTAATTCAGGCTTTTATTTCCCTTTCAGAGACATAATTAAAATGTATTCTACCCTAATTGTCAATGATGCCTTTGGACTTATATGTAGAAAAATGTTCTTGTCTTTTCTTTAGATTCATTCGCATAATTATGGGTTCCTATTCATAAATTACCCTTCATTTTAAATGCAAGCATTTTGGCCAAATGGAATTAGTCATTATTTTTAGGCCACACTTAATGCTCCTTTGAGCACCTCACATATACTCTGTGGAAAAATACAAAGTGATAAAATGCGTATTAAAGTTAGATTAATCAGAGGCCTCATTATTTTTTCACGCCAATTCAGTTGCCAATACACAGGACAGCTTGCCAGATCACATTGTAAAAGCACAGACTATACTTCTTATAGTCTTATGCACATAAAAGGATGTGTCAAAAGACAAAATAGTGATGGGTCCCTGTGTTGAACATATGTGCAATGACAAAGTCCCAAAAAGAACATACCACTAACCAAAAATCATGTTATGTTCAGTACCATCTCTTATGGTTCACACAGGTAAATATGACTTTAGAGTCAGACATTAGTTTTTTTATTTTATAAAGGTAGAATTAATTTGTTTAAACATGGAAAACATGATAGATAGCAGGTTAGTTTGATACTGCCTGCATGGAAATGTGCAAGTCTCATCAAAAGCAAATACCTCAATACACACCCAATACTGGTATGCTGTATATCCGCAATGTGTTAAAATAATGAGCTACAGTAATTTGTAAGTAAGTAAATCTAAATAAATAATTGATGGATATGTTCTGAGAAAATTGGTTCAATCTATTTACATTTTTTAATGGGGATTTTCAATTTAAAAAGGAAGTGATGGGCCTTAAAATCGATTATGCTAGTTTAAAAAAAACAAAGTATTTAGCAGTGATTGCTGGTTTAAACTGAGAATACTGGCCCTTATCTATGATGTATTATGTGATCAGGATTTAGGACTAAGTGTAATACAGATAAGGTATAATTTATTGTCCTTACAGGAAGAAAATAATGTACATTCTATCTTATCTATAAAGCACAGGAAAGGTAAGATTAAATAATCAAACAGGTCTCCTGAGGTTTAACCTGTTACATGCAAACAAGTATTACTATACTACTATATTACGATACTATTTGGTAATCAGGACCACATTTACAGATACAGTACACTCCAAAAGTGTTAGGACAGGGACACAATTTTTGTTGTTTTGGCTCTGTACTCCAGCATATTGGATTTGAAATGGAACAGTGACTACGAGGTTAAAGTGTAGACATTCAGCTTGAATTTGAGGGTTTTTGCATTCATATTGATTGAACCGTGTAGCTATTGTAACCATTTTTACACATAGCCCCCCCCATTTTAGGGCACCAAAAGCAATTGGATAAATAAACATAAACTTAAATAAAATAATTTTTAATATTTGGTCGCATATCCTTTGCATGCCATTACTTCCTGATGTCTGTGACGGAACAACATCAAAAGACTCTTGATATCTTATTTTCATGTACTACAAGCCATACTATAACGTCTATGCATTTTTTTGGATCTCTATGGGAATAGGGGGGTGGGACTAGATTAAGCTGTAAATTACAATGGGATAGTATGGAACACATGGTTGGCTAAATGGCTGTAAGTCATCAAGGGTCTGTCTGAGGTATGAAACAAGCCTCAAACCATCACACTGCTTCCAGATATGCAGTAGATATGGATGGATCACTTTAAGGGTTGTTTCCCCTGATTTATTTTTCCACAGAGTTCAATAGGAAAATGATTCAGGATAAATCATTTCAAATCCAATGTGCTGGAGTACAGAGCCAAAACAACAAAAAATGTGCCACTGTCCTAAAACTTTTGGAGTGCACTGTATGTCTCCTGGTCTTATTTGACTCATTTCTGGGTTACCATTGTGTGAAAAACCAGGAATAACTATGATCTGAAGGGGATTAGGCTTTTGTAGGCCTTTGTCTGACTTGCTCTAAAATCATCTGCGAGCTGCTGTCAAAAAAAGTCTCATATTTCTACAGCACATTTGACATAAGCAAAGAAGAAACTGGCATATCAACATGCAATCTGGTGCTGCTGAACTTAGTTGTCAGCTGACAGAATCATATTTTGGGGGATTTCTTCTTCTTCTTTAAAAGCTCAATTTTATGACCTTGAGTTGATCCATATGCTGTAGCTACTTTACATTTTCAGAGGTGTCCTTTGAAATCAATTATGTTACTGAAAATGCACTTTCAAATTGTATTCCATTCCAGGCTGTTATTTTTATCACATTATTGAGTTAAAGACAAGATGGGAGTAAGATCCTGTGTGGTGGTCCTGGCTGTGGTGAATTAGAATTAGTAGAAACAATTGTTTCACCCTAAAACCTGACAGGAACCCTGGGGGTAAATGTACAATGCACCATTGTACAGCTGTTTCTCAGTCCAAAAATACCAAGAAAATTCATAGGCACTCTAAATGTCATTCTAATAGAATACCTGAAAATAATACTTCAACTCATTAGGTGCCTTGATTGTGTATGCAAGTACAATTTATGAGTAGATTACAATTTTTGTTTAGGTATGCATCATTAAATTAAATTAACATATTCAGATGATAAACATTCTGATACTTTGATTGTTCAAAGTACAGCTTGTTTTCAGGCTGTATCAAACTCTGTCTTCATTCCTGGAAACAACAGACTTTCTGTAAATTGGCCAATGCAGCAGCCCACAACTGAAGTGCCGGAAAAGGCACAGCAGGATACTAACGGGTCAAATTATGAATTACCTGGAAAGCGCAGCCACACTGTAGTCTATACTAATCATGCCATGAAGAGAGAAGCACTGTGTTATTCCAATGCATGAACCCCAGCAAGTACCAACTCACTTAGGCCAAAAAAATGGGATCCCCCAACAGGTAGTTCAGACCTTGCCAAAAAATTATCTTTCAGCAAGACAATGATTCCAAGCACACTTTAAAATCAACCAAGCTCAACCAAGAAATGGTAACTGACAAATGTATTGTTTTGCAATGGTCATCTCAGTCTCTTGACGTGAACCTGATTGAAAAATTGTGGTTTTGATTGAAGGGGATAATAGATCTGAAGGATCTTGAAAGATTCCGTCTGGCCGAGTGGTCAAAGACCACTCGCCAATATATTTTTCTCAGAGCAATTATATTAATTTAAAATAATATAATTTCCCCATTTTTTGAGCAGACAATATAGCTCATTACCTCTATTGTTCATTTATAAAACCTTCTTTGCTCATGTTTGTCAAGGGTGTGAGTTCAAGGGAAGGTATCATTTCTGTAAAATTTCAGCTTGACTCATGGATTTAAAAAAATAATAATGCAATTAAAACTTGATGGGTAATTGGTGGGTTTGATTATGCAAGCTACAGTCAGTCTGAAGTAGTGCTGTGCAGACAGATTTAAAGCTAAATCATTGAGGTTTAATTAGCCCAGCTGGATCCAGTAAGAATCAAATCTACGTCAAAAGGCCTTTGGCGATGAATCATTTGATCTCCCCAGTGAACAAGCCAGCGGCAATGTTGGGGAGGCCATTTCCCCTCCAGAACAGGAATGGTGCTTTAGGCAGAAGAGAAGCTCTGTGGGGAGTCAAAGGACCGCAATTCCTCTTGGGCCAGAAGCTTCAGACTCCACCCACTCACCAGTAATTGAGCCAATAAGATGGCCTTCAGTCAAGATCTGGTCTCTGACAAAGCATTTAAAATGCCTGTTTTGCTTTTAACCCCCTTTTGACATAGGGAACAGTGTAAATGGAGCAGGATTAGAGCCTGGGAAGGAGGGACACCCTGAGACCTGAATCAGAGAGAATGTCAAGTTTCCTGAAAAGGCAAACTCAAGCTTTCACTAAAACCACAATACCTTTATAGCTTTTCTCTACGGCAAAACTAGCTGAAAAGTACACACCTCCTCTTTGACTGTTGTTTGAGGTCTCAAAAATTCTGGACGGCTTTCAGAATTAAAGATAGCAGTGAGCATGTTATACTCATTGGTAGTCAGTCTAGTTATTTCTCCTTGCCTTCTTCAGGGATGTTAAATGTCTGTTGGCTGCATGTGTGTATTATTTTTCTTCTCAAATAACCACCTGGCACCCTCTGGCATCATGCCACAGTCACCCATTTGGGAGAGCACTATTGGGAGTAATGTCTTGAAACTGATGCACTTTTCACAAGAATGTCAGAATAGAGGTAATACGGCCAAGTCTTTTACGTTTAAGCAAGATGTTGGAACCAGACTCAACCATTTCAGATAAGCTCAGCCCAGCTGGTTTACTAAATACAACAGCAAAATGACAGCAGCTAGAAAATAATGTGAGTCAAAAAAGAAAACTAATGAAGCTCCAAACCCAAAGAGGCATGCAAAGAGTGGAGGGGGACACTTTCAAATATGCAAGCATAATCAAGGGTGGAAAACAGCAAATTAGTGGCAGTATTCACTGGATGAATACAAGGCTGGAGCTATGAAATATGCATTCTCTAATAGCCTTGAGAATGTGATAGAACAGCAGTAGGAAGATTGCGAGAGGCAATTAAACCCAAGTCACACGTCACAAGGGCGGGAGGGTGAAACCGTCTCAGTCATTCCGCTTTTGTCAAACGGAGCACCCAGTGCACTAAAAAAGAGGAATGGAAGCACAGGCAAGATGGCCTTAAACATGCTGGAGGCAGAAAGCGTGAAGCGGATAACAAAGAAAAAATGCAAACGCAAACAAACAAAGCCCAGTAAAATGAAAAGTTGTATTTTAAAAAAGTAAGCAAAATATTACTGGTCAGCCAAAGGACCATCAAACACTCAGCAATGAGTGTAACACAGCCTTCTGCACAAATCACCCAAGTGGGTTGGTGTCCACATTGGTGTGATGACTTACAGAAATTATTTCTACTCTTAAGACTGCATGTGTCATAACAGTGTCTCATGGCATCATTATCTTCTCACAATCATTGCAAAACAATTTTAAGATTGTTCCGTGAAAAGATATTGTACACATCTGTGCTGGACAAGTCAGCCAAGACATTTGTATTGTTATATAAACTCCACAGAAGGATGCATTTTGAATACATGTCAAAATGCACTAGGGGGTCGATTTACTAAAGGTTTATGTGTACAAAATCACATCGACCCCTAGATGACCCCTAGATGTATAGAAGATCTCAACAAAAACGTACAAAAATGCCGAGTTACTCACACATAGCCTGCAAAGCACGGTCTGTAAGGCATTCATTAAGACTTGCAAACAAACAATATTGGCTATCTTAGCTCACACTAATTAAACTAGCTCTATTCCAAGGTAATGCTACTCAATCTTTCATAAATTATGTAACTTGGCCCTGTGTTTTTTCATCTTACCATCTGAAGAGAATGTAGTGATTGAAACTTGATGTGCAACAGTGGAAATAATCTCCAATTCAGATGTGTCACACTAAATGTAAATACATGAGTAGACTATACACTATGTTTGAATAATTGTCCGCATCCAGTGCTTTGGGTCTATGAAAAGCACAGCATGAATAAAATGCAGAGCCTAGACCTTCTTTTTGTTCACAAAATTGTGTTCAGAAATAACATTTGTTATTATTTTACTTGTTAAAATAATTAGTATTTTTGGCGAAGTGAGTGCCACCCCTCGTGTTCAAGAGGCGGAGACAACAGTTAATTTGGAGATAACTCCATTTATTTGCTTCGCCTTTCACTCGGCGTTTTAAACAGACACACATACACACACAAGTTCGTCTCTCCCCTCAAACTCCCAGCAGTCTCCTTTTATGCCCTCAGGCTCACTGTCGAACAATCAAAGCAATTAGTTAATTACACAATTAATAAACAATCATTCATCACCAATTGCATGACTTCCGACAGCTGCACCGGCTCCACAAACCACACGAGTTCACTCTCTCTCTTGCCGGCAGCGCCTAAAACCACGCCCCCCTACCACATACCCCCACCGCCCGACTTAGGCCGGGAAGCCATCCGGCCGATGACCAACCCCCCCCTCCTCCCCCACCGGGCGAGAGAGAAAGTCGGCCACCAGCATCTGCGCTCTCGGCCTATGACCCACCTTGAAATTAAAAGGCTGTAAAGCCAGATACCAACGAGTGATTCGGGCGTTGGTATCCTTCATGCGGTGGAGCCATTGGAGGGGAGCATGGTCCGAGCAGAGGGTGAATGGGCGACCCAGTAGGTAATAATGGAGGGACCCGACCGCCCACCGAATGGCCAGACATTCTTTCTCGACCGTGCTGTACTTTGCTTCCCGTTGAGAGAGTTTTCTGCTAATGTACAGCACTGGTCGGTCGACCCCCTCCACCTGCTGAGTCAAAATGGCCCCCAGCCCTCTGTCCGATGTGTCTGTTTGCAAATTAAAAGGGAGAGAGAAATTAGGGGTGAACAAGAACGGTTTCCCACAAAGAGCTTCCTTCACTCGCTCAAACGCCTGTCGGCACAATTCCGTCCACTGGACCGGATCTGAGGCACCTTTCCGAGTCAAGTCGGTTAAGGGACTGGTCAGCTCTGAGTAAGCAGGAATAAACTTTCTATAGTAGCCGGCCAGTCCCAAAAACCTCCTCACCTCTTTTTTTTTCTTGGGTCGGGGACAGGTCGCAATCACTGCGGTTTTGTCCACGAGAGGCCGCACCTGTCCCCTTCCCAAGTGGTACCCCAAATACCGTACCTCCGCTCGGCCAATTGCACACTTCTTTGGGTTAGCCGTGAGTCCCTCCTGTCTCAGGGACTCGAGCACCTCCCCCACATGCCGCACATGCTGAGCCCAGCTGTTGCTGTGGATGATAATGTCATCCAGATAGGCTGCAGCGAACGCAGCATGCGGACGCAGCACCCTGTCTATCAGACGTTGAAAAGTGGCAGGGGCCCCGAATAACCCAAACGGAAGTGTCCAAAATTGGTATAACCCATCCGGTGCGGAGAAAGCCGTTTTTTTCCTTGGACTCTGGAGACAAGGGAATCTGCCAGTAGCCCTTGGTTAGATCCAGTGTCGAAAAAAAATGAGCTGTGCCTAACCGATCCAAGAGTTCATCGACCCGAGGCATTGGATAGGCATCGAACCGTGACACTTCATTCACCTTGCGATAATCTACACAGAACCGAATAGATCCATCAGCCTTACCTACTAGCACGATGGGGCTATTCCACGCACTGTTAGATTCCTCTATTACTCCTAATTCCAGCATGGCCTTTATTTCTGCTTGAACTAATTTCTTCTTATGTTCGGGCAGTCTATAGGGCCGTGAGCGCACCGTCACCCCCGGGGTTGTCTCAATGTGGTGGTTTATGAGGTGAGTGCGACCGGGTAGAGGGGAAAACACATCAGCAAACCGCTTCTGCAACAAGGCAAGATCCACTCTCTGATTCGGTAAGAGATGGCTATCTGAAAGGGGTGAGGTTTTGATTGGTCGAATTTGGTACCTCTGGCCCCAGCTCATCTCTCTCCTGATCTACCGTAACAGGGAGACGGGCACCACCTCTTTCCATGCTTTTAATAGATTGTGATAAATCTGTTTCGCCCCCTCTCTATCCGATCGCTCCACCTCATAATCGACTTCCCCCACTCGTCGTGTGACCACAAAGGGTCCTTGCCACTTGTCGAGTAATTTTGAACTTCCGAATCATAGATTTTAAGGTCCTATTAAAACGCTCAACGAGCCCATCCGTTTGCGGATGGTATACGCTGGTTTTAATGGACTGAACCTCCCAATAATTCATACAGTTTGCGTAATGTGCGTGACATAAACGAGGTGCCTTGATCCGTCAGAATCTCTTTCGGGATTCCGACGCAGGAGATTATCTGAAACAATGCCTGCGCAACACTCTTAGCCGAGATATTGCGCAACGGCACTGCTTCGGGATACCGGGTTGCATAATCCACCAGAACTAATACAAATCGGAACACCGGCACCTGGGGAGTCTCCACCAGAGGCTCTCCCGATGCCGCCCCCCCCCCCCCCTCTCGGCAGTGTCGGACGACCCCGCGTCACCATTGTCCACTGCACACACCTCACACTTCCCTAGCGGTCGTGATCGCACCCCCATCAATTTCTCCGCTACCTGTTTAAATCCCATCCAATCAGTGCCCAAAATCAGAGGGTGCGAGAGGCGGGAGCTAACCGCAGCCTCCAAAATATGCTTTTTATTTTTGATGCGAATTTCCACTGGTACTATAGGATAGTTGTGTATATCCCCATGCACACACTTAATCGTCACGCAACGTGCCGGTACCAAAGCAATTGGTTAATTACACAATTAATAAACAATCATTCATCACCAATTGCATGACTTCCGACAGCTGCGCCGGCTCCACAAACTACACGAGTTCACTCTCTCTCTTGCCGGCAGCGCCTAAAACCACGCCCCCCTACCACATACCCCCACCGCCCGACTTAGGCCGGGAAGCCATCCGGCCGATGACCAACCCCCCCCCCTCCTCCCCCACCGGGCGAGAGAAAAAGTCGGCCACCACCATCTGCGCTCTCGGCCTATGAACCACCTTGAAATTAAAAGGCTGTAAAGCCAGATACCAACGAGTGATTCGGGCTCAATGTGGTGGTTTATGAGGTGAGTGCGACCGGGTAGGGGGGGAAATACATCAGCAAACTGCTTCTGCAACAAGGCAAGATCCACTCTCTGATTCGGTAAGAGATGGCTATTTGAAAGGGGTGAGGTTTGATTGGTCGAATTTGGTACCTCTGGCCCCAGCTCATCTCTCTCCTGATCTACCGTAACCAGGGAGACGGGCACCACCTCTTTCCATGCTTTTAATAGATTGAGGTGATAAATCTGTTTCGCCCCCTCTCTATCC
Source organism: Synaphobranchus kaupii (assembly GCA_029718625.1). NCBI lineage: Eukaryota > Metazoa > Chordata > Actinopteri > Anguilliformes > Synaphobranchidae > Synaphobranchus > Synaphobranchus kaupii. The sequence continues at coordinate 802,342 of CM056385.1, forward strand.
GATCGCTCCACCTCATAATCGACTTCCCCCACTCGTCGTGTGACCACAAAGGGTCCTTGCCACTTGGCGAGTAATTTTGAACTTCCGAATCATAGATTTTAAGGTCCTATTAAAACGCTCAACGAGCCCATCCGTTTGCGGATGGTATACGCTGGTTTTAATGGACTGAACTCCCAATAATTCATACAGTTCGCGTAATGTGCGTGACATAAACGATGTGCCTTGATCCGTCAGAATCTCTTTCGGGATTCCGAGGCAGGAGATTATCTGAAACAATGCCTGCGCAACACTCTTAGCCGAGATATTGCGCAACGGCACTGCTTCGGGATACCGGGTTGCATAATCCACCAGAACTAATACAAATCGGTAGCCCTGGGTGCTCCTATCAAATGGCCCGATGAGGTCCATGCCCACTCCATCAAAAGGGACCTCAATCAACGGTAGAGGGCGCAACGGTGCTTTTGGGATGGCCGGGGAATTCACTAGCTGACAGTCTGGACAGGACGCACACCACCGACGTACGTCCGCCCAAATGCCCGGCCAATAGAAACGGGCCATTATCCGGTTTAGTGTTTTTTCATATCCCAAATGACCAGACATGGGGTTGTAGTGAGCCGCCTGGAAAATCATTTCCCGGCGGCTTTTAGGTACCAACAATTGGGTTATCTCCTCACCTATCTGAGTGTCACGACTCACTCTGTACAATCTGTCCCTAATAATTGCAAAATATGGGTGAGATCGTGCAGCGTTCGGGCACACTAGCTGACCATCAACAGATATCACCTGGTCAAAAGCGAAGCGTAGGGTATCGTCACAAGACTGCGCAAGTGGGAAATCCTCCACGGGGTGGAACACCGGCACCTGGGGCTCTCCTGATGCCGCCCCCCCCCCCCCCCCCCCCTCGGCAGTGTCGGACGACCCCCGCGTCACCATTGTCCACTGCACACACCTCACACTTCCCTAGCGGTCGTGATCGCACCCCCATCAATTTCTCCGCTACCTGTTTAAATCCCGTCCAATCAGTGCCCAAAATCAGAGGGTGCGAGAGGCGGGAGCTAACCGCAGCCTCCAAAATATGCTTTTTATTTTTGATGCGAATTTCCACTGGTACTATAGGATAGTTGTGTATATCCCCATGCACACACTTAATCGTCACCCAACGTGCCGGTACCAAAGCAATTGGTTAATTACACAATTAATAAACAATCATTCATCACCAATTGCATGACTTCCGACAGCTGCGCCGGCTCCACAAACCACACAAGTTCACTCTCTCTCTTGCCGGCAGCGCCTAAAACCACGCCCCCCTACCACAGTATTATTTTACTTATTTGCCTTCTTCTGACCCACAAACATACAGTAGGCTATATCAATGGGGCAAACATGTCTGGATAGGTTTGTAAAATTCAATATTTAGGGTATTTACTATGTGTAAATATTTATAATTTTTATTTGTATGTATTTATTCATTCCACCTTTCTTTATTGCAAATTATGTTTATTTATATTAGTTTGTTAGTATATTTAAATGTTATATGATGCAAGAAAAAATTCTAGGACCATAGAACATTTCAAAACCTGAACATTTTCTACAAGTCACAATTCTACATCATTTATGAAAGATTGAGTAGCATTGCTTTGGAATAGAGGTAGTTTAATTAGTCTGAGCTATGATATTCAATATTGTTTGTTGTAACTTGGCCTCATTTTGATATCAATACTTTTAATGGCAATACTACAATGTAGGGCTCATCCACACTCAGTACCTGAACATATACAAACATGACATTAAACCAATACACTGTAATATATTTGTACAATTATAGAATGTATTTTTTTTTTTTAACTGCTACATTTTAAATACATGCAGTCTATAAAATTATAGGATTTTTTAACACTTTGGATTATACCATACATTGAGAGATACTTCATACAGGTTCCTGGGCAGAGATGTGATTAATGATGTTGTGTGTCTGGATGGAGATGACCCTGATTCCCCTGCCTTTGGCTGACCTATTTCTTTCCTCGCTCTTACTGCTCAATGCATTGAGTGTATTATTAACAAGGAAGGCTTTCATCAAAACAAGCATATTGCTGTTTTTGTTTTTGTTGTATTCAGTAAGTGAAGAGCGGAACTAACACACCACCATGGATAATTCCATCAAAGGCAAATTTCCTGCCCAAGTTGCAATCCGCAGGTATAACACCGACTGAGAGGTTTATAGGGATAGACTCCCTGAAAATAGCCTGCCTAGTACATTGGCATTAACGCTGTCTGATCTCATAGAGCAAAGCAATCCTCCTCGTATACATCAATACTGTAGTTCAGACACTCCAAAGGTCACTTTTTATTTACTGTGGTAATGTAAACTTCAGAAAAAAATTGGCAATTTGCAATGCCTAGCTCTAAAGGAATGTCTCTGTGTCAGTAAGATCGGTGTGTGGGGAGGGGTGGGTGTGATACAAAACCTATCAATCAACAGCGTTGTGGAATCAACATCAAACAAAGGAGTTTTTATTCAATAATTCCTAAATGAAAGTATTGGGTACAAGTTTAGGACTTATGCAAGCCCCATACCCCTTTCTTTATTGTCTTGTCAATTTGTCAGACAAGTGCTGCTGTGCTTAAGCCCATCAAATTGCTGTGTGTTTTGTCATTAACATTGAGCCTACTCAGTCAATAACCTTATCAGTAAATTGTTTGTTTGTTACTTACAAATTGTGGTTAATTTCAGTACTCATCAAATGCTACGGAGGTGAGTTACAAAGTTCCTTAAATTTAAAGTGAATTTGGACCTTGGTCTTTTCTTGTTCAGGATAAGTGATTACAAAAATAATCAATATATGTGTAGAGAAATAGCAATACAGCACAGGACAGGGGACGAGATAGCGTGTGTGTGTGTGTGTGTGTGTGTGTGTGTGTGTGTGTGTGTGTGTGTGTGTGTGTGTGTGTGCGTATGGCCTCAGTGTGCTGTCCGATGGCATTGTGACTTCACTGTGCTGTCTCCTGGGCTTCTAACTCCCTGGTCATGTGACAAGAACAACACAATAACAACAATAATAATGGATTGTGCCATTTTATACAGGCCAACCAGTGGTAACTCTATCTACAAAAGCACACAATGTATTCAAAAGGATAACATCAAAAGGAAGCTGACACTATCTGCCCCTTCCATACTTTCTAGAAATAAATATGCAGTAAAATCAATATATTGCTCAGGACGGCAGCAAACATAATCTCCATTTTGCATTATTACTATTTATCAAACTCAACGCAGCATGTTAGAAATCTTCACTGGAGACAGATGATCTGAGGGCTGTCCTGCAGTTTGTAGCAAGGGACAATACACTGTTATGTATGGTGCCAGTCCCTAATCAAATAACCCCCTTATTTGCAGACAAGAACAAAGACCTTGAAGCAAATCAATAAATAACAGTGAGATTTCATTAACTGAAGAGCTCTTATAGTTACTTTCCAGAAGAAAGATGTTGATCCAACAAGCTACAGGGAGCATGTGTTCTATTACAGCTAGATTTCTGAACATTATCATTTAGGTCAAAGGTTATATTGTATCATCTGAGTCCTTATCTGCCAGGAGAGTCCCTTTAATCTAGTAGCGGTTTTTGGTTAAACTGCTGTTTTTTCTGTTTATATTCACCAAGCCTGAGTGGAGAGAAGTGAAACAATTATCAGATTTAACTTTTTTGCCCAAGGGTATGTATTATTTTTGAGTGTATTTGTCTTCTGTCTGTGCAATGTGTATACATGCAATAATTTGGTTAAAGTTTTTAATTTATTTAGTGTATATTAATGAACTGAGTATATTCTGTTTGTTACAAAATCCTACTGTATGGCTTTTGTGTGCAGCTTGAATGTTCTGACATTGTAAAGGCATTCACATAATGTATGTTAACATAAATGTATATTGCATTAATTAATAATGATAAACAGTATGGTATCCTTGCATATAAAGGCAAGAGTAGCCTATGTTCCTTTATTTTCCTGAATATCATAGCTTCTTGGGTATTGACTGCACTCAGCTACACTAAATGTTAATGTGTTAGATGTTTATATTGGAAGACATTTAATTGATCCTGGGGTAACCTTTTCATTAGGGCTGTCAGTCGATTAATCTCTTGCCATTAGTTGATTAATCTAACCATTAAGTGGTTCAATTTTAATAAAGAAGCAAAAGTGCATTCCGACAGTTCTGAACAGTATACTGGGAACTATGATATCATGCATTATGTGCATGCTGTGTCCTGATCACCATCAGGGAGTCATCCATTCCCTGTCTCAATATATTACTGTGTCCATGTCATTGATGACAAATTAAATCTATACAGGCTAGTGCTTCAAGAAATTTTAAAAGACAATGCACCTTGCTACCAGCAATATACTGTATATACAGTATACTGTGTGTGTGTGTGTGTATGCATGGTGTTTAAATATAAAGTAGAAGCTTTTCAGTTCAGTGTAGTATTCTTCATGAAGATGTGGGTGAGACTGTGAGATTTAGGGCTGAGATTTAGAATGTTATGCTCCTCATGGGACTTGCACACTGATGATGCAAATGCAGTCAGCTTCATTACGGAGGCAATACATTTTATAACCTTTTAATGTTTAAAAAAATAGTGCAGCATTGCACCCTATGATACCGATATGATTGTGCAAGTACTGACTGTGCTCAGAAGTCCTGTGTAGTGAAGTATAATTGACCAAAGTATTGCCTAGAGAGGGAGATTTTCCATTGGCAGAGTATCCCCCATCTGATCACTCAATTGTAATTTCTCTGGTTGATGAGGCCTATGATCTGCCTATGCCAGATATGCCATCTGCATCAGCCATTGCAATCCTTTGTAGCTCATCTTGCAGATTATGATAGAAAATAGTATGAGAACCTAGTTTACTGGCTTTATATAGTCGGGGGCGATGTGTGCTAGTGTGCACCTTCCTGAATTGATGAACATAGCAGAGATGAGACAAACCAACATTTGATTTTGTGTATTTGAAATTGAGGAGGAAATTTGGAAATTCCATAAACACATAACTACCACCTTGATTCTATGATCTATTTATTTCTGTTGAAGAAAAACTGGTGTGATCTGAAGTCTGTACCTTTACTTAACTTTTCAGCAAAATTGTTCATTACGTCTCTTGTGTTAATCACTAAACGTGTTTGAATAAACTTGAGCTATTCCATTATCCTGACATACGACATGCAAATATGTTCTCTTTCTACTGGCTGAATCTCAGTTATGCAGAATAAATGTCTCCTTTTTTCAGGCAGGCGCATTCTGTTTTACATTTTCATACGCTGCATTCAAAAGAAGGCTGCATATCAGAGGTGAATGTAGACTGGATTTATGAAAGCAAGTCATGCTTTTACATATTGTAGGCCTTGAGGTTCATAATTGGAATGTGAGGCATGTATAAACTTCTCTTTAATTCCTCTTCATCTTCAGAAAATCACAGCACTTACCCTGTGAGCCTTCACAGCAAATTTACATAATGAGCCACACAAGGGTACAGCTACCTGGATTACCTCAGCAATTTGCAATGCTGGCTCCAACTGGTAGTCAATTTGAGAATGCATCCAATTAATTTACATTATAAAGTCAACATAATTATATTGATGAGCAGTTCACAGTCTCCATTTTGACTTGGAGACAGTGACACATTCTGGACAGGGCAAGTGGTTTCACTGCAGTCTATGTCTTAATGCTTATGCATGGAATGGCATTTTGAATATTTTTTCTCAATTTTAATAATATACAATTTAATAATAGATACCTTTCTGTTTCCACAGCACATGCATAAAAACTGTCAGAGATACTTTTACAACTTAGTAACCGAAATATCTTGAATGTAATTCAGAACAAGAGAACAAAAAATTACATAATTCTAATCTCTTGTCAAAGGTAACTTAATTGATGCCAAAATCAACCCTTAAATTCTCATTAGAAAAAGAATGAAGAAGCATTTATTACAGAGAATGTGCTACTTTCCTTAAAAGGAAGACAATCTGTTCACTGTTGGAAAAAGTTACAATCTGGTCTGAAAGCAATAAATTAAAAACTTTCAAGTGTATTTCTGTGGAACAAAATGCCATTCTAACACTTACCACTCACTGACAAACATAACAGCCAAGGCAGCTTCAGACCAGAAATGCTTTGTTTACAGAATTTTAAGGGGAACAGAGTGTTGCACAGGACATCACAATTATCTAGAAGAATACTCTCTGTAATTGTTAATACAAAACATAGATGCTAACAATGACACAAAAGAACAATTTTTACAAAAACTGTTAATGCATGAAACCTACATGACCTATACAGATGGGTGACAAATTAAAGGAAAAACCCCTACAGTGAGGGGGTCCGGTGGCTCTGTTATGCTGTGGAGGGCATTTTCCTGGCATGGTTTAGAGGGAAGGGCCACTGAAAATTCATACAAAGTTATTCTGAGTGATCAAATTTATCCTATGATGAAACATTTCTATCCTGATGGGTGTGGTCTCTTCCAGGATGACAATGCCCCCATCCATAGGGCACGAGGGGTCACTGAATAGTTTGATGAGTGTGAAAATTATGTGAATCCTCTGCTATGGCCTTCGCGCTCACCAGATCTCAACCCAATTGAACACCTATGGGAGATTTTGGACGGACGTGTTCGACAGTTCTCTCCACCACCATCATCAAAACACCAAATGAGGGAATATCTTTTGGAAGAATGGTGTTCCATCCCTCCAGTAGAGTTCCAGAGACTCAAATCTATGCTAGGTTAGAGGTAGAATCTATGCTAAGGTGCATTGAAGCTGTTCTGGTGGCTCGTGGTGGCCAAACACCTTACTAAGACACTTTTTGTTGGTTTTTCTTTTGTCACCTGTCAGTATATATATGTATATCATTATCCTACAAACCCCAATTCCAAAAAAGTTGGGACAGTATGTAAAATGCACATAAAAGCAGAAAGCAGTGATTTGTAAATTCTCTTTTACATATATTTAATTGAAAACAGTACAAAGTAAAGATATTTAATGTTTTACCTTATCAACTTTGTTGATTTTTGTAAATATACGCTAATTCCGAATTTGATGCCTGCAACACGTTCCAAAAAAGTTGGGACAGGCCTTGTAAGAGTACCTGAAAATAACATATCAAGAGTCTTTTGATATCCTTTTTTACCCATTCATGATAGCATCACCTGTTTACCTGTGGAATGTTCCAAACAGGTGTTTTTTAAACTTCCCAGTCTGTTTTTTGCCCCTGTACCAACTTTTACGGAATATTTCAATTAAATATATGTAAAAGAGAATTTACAAATCACCGCTCTCTGCTTTTATGTGCATTTTACATACTCTACCAACTTTTTTGGAATTGGGTTTTTATATATATATATATATATATATATATATATATATATCATGTATTCCTATGTTCTTATACACAAAACTATTGTTAAGAGCATTGCTTTTGGCTGGATTACTTATTGATTACAATTAAGCATGCAAGTCCCAAGACTAGTTGAGAGAGCAAATCAGTAGTGTTTTTGCCACAGTTACAAAAATGGTGTGCCCGTCTGGCCTAATCTTGAAACCACCTGTGTAAACCTAACTTAGTATGGATCTTTGGTTCTAGTAATATATTTTCAGCCTTATAATAAATGGAAAAGTGTGAATAACTCCCTGCCCACTTTGAAATTCTACATCCTCTAGCTGTCATTACATTGATCCGTTTTGAAATATAGAGCCAGTTGATAATTCCATGCTAAAATAACAGCAAAGGAAAGCCAAACTGACAAAGACATTGTCACAGCCTGAAAACAAAGAGCCTGAAGAAGGCTATGATGTAACATTGCTCCTTAAAGTATGATTGTATTGCTGATTGATTCAGTCTCGCAATGGATAAAAAATTTTTAAACGTAAATTATCTTAATAACAGATAAGATTAAAAACTTTTCATTTTTATTCTTCCCAAGCTCTCTGCCATGTATCTTGGCAAAACATGTTAATGCCAATGCTTTGTTCACTACATATATTCATGTCACAAGATATGCCTGAGGGGAGGGTAAGAAGCCTGTTTGTGTTCACTAACCACAATAAGGAACAGTTTTCTTAATAAAGACAATTTTAGAGCAGAGGCTGATGTGCATTTGCTCAATAGAAATGATGCATGTTACAATAATCAAACTGCAACCAAAACATGAAAATATTTACAGATAATATGATAATACTGCAGATCAATTTTTATATTTACACAGAGTATGCACTGCTGAGCCAGATGCTTTAGGATATAAAGACACTGCTGATGTTTTGGGAGACCTTTTCCTATTTGTTTTTAAATTTATATTTAAAACTTTTTTACTTCCTTGTTTTTGCCTTTCTCCCCTGTTGCAGACATCCAATAAACTTCAAACAAATCTCTGCACAGCGATTATATCCTTGTTTTCTAGAGGCATTTCAGTTTATTTTGAAAATGCACATTATTGTATGGTTTTCCTATGAAGGAAATTGACCAACTGTGTCTGAAACCCTAAACTGCCTAAAAAAGGCTTGCCTGCATTGTATAGAGTGGCTAATTGGGTGAAGGTGTCGAACTCCTCACCAGAGTCCCTGTGGTGCAATCTTAAGGCAGAAGACCACAAGGCTTTCATGCCCCTCATTCTTCCCAGTGGAGTACCAAAACCTCTGATCTGTTTCCTTCTGCCTTCAAATCCAATACCTTTTTACAATGCCTATGTCAATCACGTATACCTTAGATACCCACGGGGGAGCGTGAACCAGGCTAGGCTGTTTGAGGGCTGAAATATTACAGCATGTAGCATTCTGTAGGGGGGGGGGGGGGGGTACCTACTGCCCACAGCCCATCCTAGCTCAATACTGAGTGCCCACAGATGGGACAGAATCCATTTCAAGAACTTTTTTGCAAGTGGCCAGCTAGGAACTGAATCCGCAGTATTCTGGTGAAACTCCAGGCTACTGTACTACTCAAGGTAGGCTCAAGTCAATTGTGTTGAAGATTTAAGGATGTGTGACAACTTCTGAGAAAGAGGGGGGTTCACAACAGCTTACAGTGGTCTAATGATCATAAACTATGAATCAAACACCTTCTTAGCCAGTGAAATCTTTATTGATATATTTGTGAATTTTTAGTCATTAATGCTTCTCTTGACACATTTAAAGAGAACTGCTCCATAGACCAATCTATCGAGGGAAGAAGATGCAGTTACTAAGTAGTAACACGGGGGGTGCTCTTTAACTTTCGCTGCTGTGCACCTCTTCTTCATCTTCTACTGTGTTGTTAATTTGCACTGATAGTAGTTGTGATTATTAAGATAGCTACGTATGGTGTATTTATATTTAATATTTAACAAACCCTGGGTTCTGTCAGAGAAGATAACAGTGTTCAGACAACTGATGTATACTACATATTTAAGCTTAATAGTTATTTACAAATATCATAAACAGATTGCATGTTGCTGTACTTATTAACAACAAGGTGTCTGCATGCATCTATTTACATTTCAATCTTGCTCATTCAGTAATGACTAAAGTGCACTCCTGAAAGTTAGCCTATATGATTCAATCACTCCTAAGGCTCTACTGAGCTTGAAAGATCTTTGCATAGATGTATTATAAATAACATCAGTGAGGAAATGTGGCAAGTGGACAGTTACATATACCAAAGGAGCTTAAGAAACGTACGGTGTAGCCTATCTTTAAAACAAACAACACAATGCATCACATTCAGCTGATTAGCATCTTTTACAATGGTAAATATTTTATTATTCTGAAAATGTATTTCATAATAATAAAATATTTACCATTGTTTAACTAGCAAAGTAACCGATAATTAGGTTTGTGCAATCAGGGGATAAATCGTGAAACCTCTAAAGCTTAGCAGACCAAACACAAACACTGTAAGACTTAAAACAAATGTGCTCGTTTCAGACATGGCTGTACACTTAGCGGTCTCCACCTCGGCGGAAGTTGTACTCCAACGTACAGCAACGCCTTCTTTTGACTATTATATTAGCATTGTTCCCTCCCCCTCCTGCATCTCATTATCTTGTGCCCGTTACTGCTAGGTGAACGTCCACTGCCAGACTGAAGCAGGTGTCCAACATGGCGAGCATGGGCAGCGGATCTCTCTTTTTACTCGTGATTTCGGCATCTTTTCTTCTAAAAGGTAAAACTGAGATTTTGTTGTACATCTCTCCTTGAATTTCGCTTCTTTCTTGTTGTAACGTTATGGATAATAAAGAAAATGAGAAGTAAGTTAGATGGCTAACATTGGATGCACTTGCTTCAAAGCTGGATGCGATTGTGCCAAACAAATTAGCATAAAGAAACCGATAATCTTCCTCCATAGCCGTCTTTTAAGTTCGTTGTTGCTCGGAATTTGAATCAATTAACAATGTGATCTGTAATGGATGAAAGGGATCCATGAAATCAAATATACTTGTGACTTTTCGTTCATAAGGAGGGCACTGGAAACTTCGTGCAGATGTGAACGTTACATGCTCGCTAGCGAGATATCCGGCTAGCTTCAATCATTCACGAACAAATCTCATCACCAGCACTGCTGTAGAAGCAGTCTAGCTTGTTAGCCGTACATTGATTGCTAGATTAGATAGTGCCAGCTATGGCTTTTTAAAAAATATATATATATTAAAAAACCGTGGTTCTAAGTAAGAACTATGTGATAAATTATAAAAAGTTATTTTCTACTTTTAGGGGTAACTAGCTGGTCCCTAACAACACCAACCAACGATTACTCTTTAAAGTGCGTAACGTTAGATTCATAGCTAGCTACATAACAGCTCACGTTAACTCAGTGAGTGATGATGACGCTCTTGAGAGAGCTGGCCAACTCGGGGCGTTTGTAGTTGCTATTGGCCGTTTGCTAGCATTTTCAGCCTTTGTTACATCGCTAACAAGTAAAAGCAGCTATTACGAGTGGAGTAATATGCTAATGGAAAACGTTAGTTATATTCTGACGTCTAGCGTGATAACGTTAGTTGTCTAGTTACCTAACGTTACCGCAATACTTTAGTTTCCCATTCATTTATCCAACATGCTTCTCTGCCAGGTGCCACACGGGTTTAGCTTGGGGCTAGCTCGTTAGCGACCAGTATTACCAATTTATCGAATACTGTAAGCAATAGTGCAATATAGTGTGTCTGCAATCTCTGCATAAGCAATTTGGCGAGGTGTTTTTTTTTGGCAGTTGGCAAAATGCGTTATGATTGTCGCTAACTAACGTTAACGTTAGCTACTTGCGTAGGAAATGAAGCGGGGAACTTCTTTGATATTTATCGTTAACCTTACTTATTAAACTGAAAATGCCTAACGTTACGCTACTCAGTCTGCAATGCAGCTCAATCTCTTAAATTTGTTACGTTAACGTTCGATGGTTGAAATCGCAGACCGCTAGTACTATTCAGTGCAGTTGCTTACTGACGTTAGTTACCCGCATAGCGTTAATAGCATGTTCGGGTACATGCCTCGTTCTTTTAGTCATGTTAAGCGTTCATTTAATTGTTAGCCTAGTAAAATGCAGTGAGGGGTTAACTCGTAAAACCGGCCGTCCAAGTGCTACCTAGACTGTCCCTTGTTGCATATCCAGTAAATTAGTTTGGGAAATAACGTTAGTTTAATTAACGGGGTAGCCTATTAGCTAGCTACTGTATCACAAGCCCTCAGTGTGATGCCCGCTTTGAACGCATAAAACAAACCCCGCTCTTGGTTTTGGCTGACTCCAGTGCAGTTTTATGATGTTCACCCTTGTTATCCAGTGTCTATGCTAGTTGAAGAAAGCTATGTAATAATGTGGAACCAGTCGTGAAAGACAGTCTCTTTTCAAACATTTTGGTATTCGCTGTTATGTTGGAGAGAATGAGATTTAGCGGATCGGCAGTGCCTTCTCTTCTGTAAAGCCCATTTGAGGAGAAAATAGCGGATTGAGGAACGAAGAGGGCAGTGTTTGCTGTTTGAGAGGGGGAATGGAAGCGCACTGCCGCGGCATGGCATTTTCTCATCAACAACCGTTTGCATAATATTAACAAACTATACTGTGTTGGCTTGTTGCTCTTCTTTTTATATGGTTTTATATCGACAACACTCGACAGACTGCTGCTGACTTGGACTAAACAGTCGTGCGTTTTATAGTGGATGTAATTTTAGGTTTAGAAGAAGTTTGCTACCAGATATCAACAGGTTCAGGCGTATTATCATACATGCTTGCTACGGTGGATAGGCTATATTGTGTTGAATATCGAGCTATCCAGCTATCTTGCCAGATAAACGACACTTCTGTGTACACGGCTGTGTATTTTCATACGTGCCCTACTTCAGAGATGTTTGCGCACTGTGTGCCTTTTAGTCTATCGGGAATCGTTTTGGATAAAAAGAGCACGTCCATTTGTTTACATGTCTTTAATCTTTTGTGGTTTGCAGCAGTAACATTACAGCATTTTAGTGTAATTTTAATGCGGGCATGAAAGGGTGAGGTTTGAATGAACATCTCTCGTATCGGAGAACCAGAGTCCAGCAGTGGTTGTCTTGGCTAACTGCTTGACAGTAACGTAGTCCGTTAGAATGCGTATCTTGTCTGCGCCAAGTCCTTTTTTATTTTTTCTTGAGCGTGAATCAAACTGCTATGAAATGCTAACGAGAATCGACGCCATTGGAAGATCGATCATTATTTGCGCACGAGGTGGGGGCCTGGCTGGATTCTTTAACTTTACACCATCTACAGAGTATAGATTTCAAGTAAATAAAGTAAATAGCTAGGCACGTCGATAATTTATTAGTACCCAAACCCCACAATACAAAATGCTCAGTATTGCAGGATTTGAAAATTGATGTAGTTATTGTACGAGTAAAAATAAATGTGTCCAAGCCAAGAGCTGCTGCAAGACCTTACATGTTGTTGTCTGTTTGACATTGGCACCTAAGATGGTTGCTGACCTCATCTCACAACTAACAGCAATTAAATTATTCAAGTATTCCAGAATGCCTGCTCAGTCGGCTTAATCTTCGTGTCCCTTTTTCAGAAATACTGAACTCTGCAGTGCTATGCTTTTTGTTCTCAACTTGGAACGTGAAGTGTGTGTGTGTGTGTGTGTGTGCGCGCGCGCGCGCATGTGCGCGTCCGTGCATGTGCATTCAGTAACGGCGTTGTGGGAAATAATGTGGTTGAATTTATGATTTTGTTGAAGACAGACACACACACAATAGTGTCCTCAACAGTGTGGGCAGTGTGTGCAGTCAGGATTGACATCTTCATCCTGGCAACTAAGGTTCACCAGAGAAAGAAGTGCTTATACACAGATTTGCTCTAAAATGGTGGATGCATAGGATCTAATGGATACTGAATTATTTTTGTTCCTGCAGTTTGTCCTTTGTTCCCTTCTGCATTAGTGGAGAACAGCCCCTAATTAAATACGTAGTGAAAATACCTCAGATCAAGCTTTTAGTTTTCATATTGTACTGGTAGTAAATAAATAAAATTAAATCCTCAAAAAAAGGGCAGTGGTGCCAATGAGATTTTGGAGAGGTGCAGGGTAATTTTGAAAACTTGTGCAACAGAAATGCTGATCAAACGACCTACCTTAGGCATGATGGGGAGAAGAGCTGCAACAGCTTGTGAGCTGGAAATATAGGAAGTTGAATTGAAACTTTACACTGTTGCTCTGAACCGTTTGATTTCTATGTATTCATTGTCAGTTTTTGTAACAAGGGCTTTAGGACAACAAGATGATCATGTGCACAGTATTAAAACAACATTCTTTTTGCAAATTAAAATGCAACAATTTTGTGAATTATGTTTTAAGATGAGACACGTCGTTTTAATGCACTTGTTCCTAGTTTGAAAACGCACTATGTATGTCGCTCTGGATAAGAGCGTCTGCCAAATGACTATAATGTAATGTAATGTAACATGAATAAAGATCACGCTAGTGTGATAGATGAAAGGGAATAACCAGTGGATAATATTTATTCCAACATTGTGTTCATCGGCTGCCACAAGTGGTGTGTGAACTGTTAAGTAGTTCCAAACAACAAATTATGACTTTAATATCTCTTCCGTGTAGAGTATTATATGGAGTGCATGTAAGAGCCTATGTGAAAGACTCATTTATTATGTTTATTTTTCATAGAATGTTTAGAAGAAGTTTTAAGACAATCTGTTTTTCAAATCTGTAAGTTTGGAGTGAGAGCCATTTCAACACGCAAGTACATAATAAAACACTTGAGATGTTGTGAAGGGGACATATTATTCTCTTAAACATGGGAGCTAACATAGGCCTACCTGGGAGAGGGGAGCGTGATGCGTGAGCCCAGCTGCTGCCGCAGGAGAATTAAGTGTGAGATAAATGGGGAGGGGGGAGGGATACAAGGAGCTGGAATGCAAAGCCGTTTGAGAAGGATGTTTTTAATGGTTGTGTTGCGTCTTGCATGTCATTTTGTGATGAAATTTATAATAAGCATTATCAATAATGAAGTGTTCCACAGGGTTTGAGAGTGGCCAGACAATTGAGAAACCGTGGCCGGCCAGGATTTTTGAAGGGTTGGGGGTGGTGATTGGCCCTACGTTGGCAATTTTCACATTTTAAACTACATATAACTGCAATTTTCTGCAATCTAGAGCAAAGATTTCTTTAAATAATGTAACAAACAAAATAACAATTTTGCTTATATTTTGAAGGCTACCTTAACATAAATGAGTGAATGACTTTTGTGATGTTTTAAAGTTTTTTTTTTTATTAACTCCATGCTGACGTACATGGGATTTGTTTTGTTTTGGGGTTTTTGTACAGTGCTATCTATTATCAAATTATATAATACAATAAAGTACCAAATTAGATTAATTACATCACACAATTCTAGATATATTATTTCCAGTTGATTCAAAATGAGTTCAGCCAGAAATAGCAGTGTAATCTATTCTGAAATAAATTTAGCCTTATCATTTTTAACCAATTAACCTTTATTTTCTGAAAGTTGAAAGTCTTTTGACTTGCTTCTCTCTTTTGGGAGGCATTCTTACTTAATGATGTACTATGAGATAAAATTAATGAAATGTAGGCCTAATGTGTTAAACATTGACACTAGCCTACACATAGTCTAATTGAAACGTAGCTACATAAGTTTTCATCATAACTAATGTATATCACACTTTTTGTCACTAGGCTGCTAGAACAATCCACTTCAAATACACTAAATATACACCCATATGTGATCGCGTAGCCCCAGCCTATATCTATTCTGTTGTAAACGAGACCTATCGGGCACACGCACTGCTCCTGCCCTCTCGTCTCACACCCGCATACTACAACCCTTGAAGCAGACACAAACAAACTACAGATTTTGGCTCCTATCAATCAGGTCAGTTTTCAGATGGTTGACGTTGATTATTGTGTCACACTGAAAATATACTGAAAGTTTTGATGACTGTGTACATCTATTTACACTCTTCTTGGCTTACATTTTCAATCTGACTTTAGCATCGTGCACTGCACTACACTGACAGGAAAAAAGGCGCGAGAGGAGTGTAGTGAACCGTCGCAAAGATTTTAGATTTGACAAGATACGGAACTGGAGCTTTTCCCTTTTGTTTTGTTGTCCGAAAACAGGGAGGTGATCAGGCTGTACGCAGTAGTGCTTTCAGTCAGGGAGGTGATCAGGCATGTGCAGTAGTGCTTTCAGTCAGGGAGGTGATCAGGCATGTGCAGTAGTGCTTTCAGTCAGGGAGGTGATCAGGCATGCGCAGTAGTGCTTTCAGTCAGGGAGGTGATCAGGCATGTGCAGTAGTGCTTTGTCAGGGAGGTGATCAGGCATGCGCAGTAGTGCTTTCAGTCAGGGAGGTGATCAGGCATGCGCAGTAGTGCTTTTAGTCAGGGAGGTGATCAGGCAAGCGCAGTAGTGCTTTCAGTCAGGGAGGTGATCAGGCATGCGCAGTAGTGCTTTCAGTCAGGGAGGTGATCAGGCATGCGCAGTAGTGCTTTCAGTCAGGGAGGTGATCAGGCATGCGCAGTAGTGCTTTCAGTCAGGGAGGTGATCAGGCATGCGCAGTAGTGCTTTGTCAGGGAGGTGATCAGGCATGCGCAGTAGTGCTTTCAGTCAGGGAGGTGATCAGGCATGCGCAGTAGTGCTTTCAGTCAGGGAGGTGATCAGGCATGCGCAGTAGTGCTTTCAGTCAGGGAGGTGATCAGGCATGCGCAGTAGTGCTTTCAGTCAGGGAGGTGCTCAGGCATGTGCAGTAGTGCTTTCAGTCAGGGAGATGATCAGGCATGGGCAGTAGTGCTTTCAGTCAGGGAGGTGATCAGGCATGCGCAGTAGTGCTTTCAGTCAGGGAGGTGATCAGGCATGCGCAGTAGTGCTTTCAGTCAGGGAGGTGATCAGGCATGCGCAGTAGTGCTTTGTCAGGGAGGTGATCAGGCATGCGCAGTAGTGCTTTCAGTCAGGGAGGTGATCAGGCATGCGCAGTAGTGCTTTCAGTCAGGGAGGTGATCAGGCATGCGCAGTAGTGCTTTCAGTCAGGGAGGTGATCAGGCATGCGCAGTAGTGCTTTCAGTCAGGGAGGTGATCAGGCATGCGCAGTAGTGCTTTCAGTCAGGGAGGTGATCAGGCATGCGCAGTAGTGCTTCAGTTAGCTTAGCTACTAACGTGATATAAGGTTATGCCAGAGTGACTCATGATCAGACCAGCGCTAGCTGGATTAAAAAGTTTTTTCCTGGATTGTTAAAAAGCATAACAGTTTGTAAGCTATAGTGCTGGGTCCTGACAACCTAGGCATACATCATATAAGAAAAGGGAGACTTTTGATTTCGTTTGTCAGATAATGACCCGTTTAGCTAACTGTTTTGTAAAAAATCCATTTATCTCCAGTCATTCTGTGAGCGCCTGTTTGTTGTCTGTCTAATAAGTTCCAGCTGTGGACGTTCTAGCCCTGAAGTTGCACCTCTTGCTCCACCTAACCTCTTTGACCGTAGCCTCGCAAACAAATTTCAGTGAACGCACACTTGACGCACAGCCACTAGGCTTCTAGAAGGTGGGCCAGGCAGCTGCGTGTCGGCAGCAGCACATTGCGAATTGCGAGAGGGCAGGTAAAATAAAAATCCGTTTTGTATCTTCAAAAAAGTGGCCGGCCAAAATTTGTTAGTGGTCGGCTATTTAGCTGGCAGCCAGCACATATGGAACACACTGTTTATGAGCAGAAATGGTCTTACTCACAACTGAAATAAAATACAAGTGTTTAACAAATGCAACATATTGGAAAACCCACTGGAGAAAGTTTGCAAGACGCAAAGAAAACTGGTACAGATGCAAAGGTTAGCCTACATATTGAGGCCTCTCAACATACCTTGACTGGTTACTCATAGTATGGGGTTTCTGTACCTGCTTTTGTTTACTCACCCATGCCCACAGTTTCCTGCAGGCCAACAAAACCTTGACGCCTTTAAAATTGTGCATTTTCATGCACTTTCTAGTTGGTGTGATTCATACGAAACTGAGCTTTCAGATGTATTGCCAGGACATTGCAAATTTGGCTAGTGTCGCAGTGCATACAGTTTGGTGAAGGGAAATGTTCCTAGGAGAGTCTTTAATCCCTTTGTGTATTTCTCAACCCCCGCCCCGTCAGTAAACGCTCAGCTCTCCAAAGAATAAGGCTAAGCCGTGGACTTCTCTCAATTTTTTGGCATATGCTGTCGTTTTCCAAACACCTGTTCATGTGCTGCACGGCTGAGTGAGACAAGTGGGTTGCAGGTTGCCACATTTTGAATGCATCTTTCAAAGCGCCTCAAAAAGAGAGCTACTGTTACTGATTTTAGTATCACGTGACACCAGACATCTGGTCCCTGTGCACTTAGCAACAGTGTGGTCTAGAGGACATTGATTGGACATTTGTTTTCTCTTGGTTACCCTTAACTTTGGTGACATATGTTCCATTGTCTAGTTTCACTGGGCTTAGATGTGGCTATTGCAAGATGCTGTTACAAAATAGACAGTATAGTGCCTTGTGACATCAGTGTTGTAGAACAGGCTTGTAAGTTGTAACCAGAAGGATGCAAGTTCAGTTTCCAGGTGGGAAGCTGCAGTTGGACATAGCTGAATTACACATAGCTTGAATTAGACCTTCTTAAGCATATGTCAAGCTATATAACATAGTTATTCAAGCTATATGTAATTATGGAAAACGTGATTGAGTAAAGTACAGAGTTCTCTCCAGAGAAGGGAACCTAGTTAGTAAAAAAAAACGTAATGCAATAATGCTTGCATGTCCAATGGTTTGTCGGATCATCAGAAATTTCAGACAGTTTGCTAGGTGTGTTAGTTCATCGAGTGCTAAGGTTTCTCCTCAGCATTTAATAAAAAAAATAAATAAAAACCTTTTGCTCAGCAATACCTAACTCCAGAGATCTAGTTTTTTTTCCATATTTCTAATAGCTAGCTTGGGTTTCAACAGATGGTGTTGAACTGCTAATACCTTTTAAGCACTAGGTTATTTACAGTAATCTCGTATTAAATGGAAAAAGGCTTGCATTGATTCACGTTTAACAGGCTGTTGAATTGATAACAAACAAAATAATGCACATTGTTTACCCTCACAGTTGCATCATTAAACTGTTTGTCAATACGTCCTCTGGTAAGCATGTTTTTCTTTCTTTCAAATGCAGGGATGCATCAACTCAGCCCTATATGGTTGAGCCATTTGCTTTTCCCAACATTCGCATAAATCTTGTAGTTGTATTACATTTCTATGAATTTGCCCTCGACAAGACCTCCAGGCCTTCATTTTCTAATGGAATTTAACCTGGCACACAGACTGTTCAGCTTATCCTGTTGTTTCCTTTCCCGGGGGGAAGTTTGTTTCCTTTTCCATTTCTCTCATTGATCAGCATATTTATAAAAGATGCTGCTTACAATCCCCCCACAATAAATATTTTTTTACCGGTAGTCACCTGATTCATCTCTTAAAATGCAAACACTGTGCTCATCATGGCTCCACTCGACACAGCACACTTCCACCCCTTGGTCCAACCTCGGAAATACTAAAGTCACCAAAGTGTGGACTTGGAGCAAGTGCTTAGACCGTAGGATGAGTATTGGGACAAGGCCATAATCTCCAATAGAATCAATACTACTTCTGACCCACTCCCAAAATCCATGTAAACAGTTACTCTAGCCATGCTGACGAGTTGGCCAAATAAGTAAAATCTTGCGATTACCGCAGGGAAAAAAAGCAATTATGCCTTATGCCTCGGCGAGGGAATGCATTTTCTGGGGGGGGTTACTTTTTCTTTCCTGAGTTAACGTAACCTAAACAAATCCATTCTTCTGTGCGTGGCTGTGAATTGCCGCCAATCAAAACATATTTTCATATTTTCATATTTTCAGGTGGGGCGGCAAGCTAAATCCATGGAGATAATGCATTGCTACATATTGCAAAATTTGTTTATGAATTTATTACTTGTCCAACCCAACCACAAAAGATTCAACATGATTGAGCCTGATTCTGTCTCTGACTACACTCTTAACACTCAGATGAAGTAACGTTATGTACACAAAATGCAGATGAAACAATCTGGCAACCAGATGAGAATCGTATGCTTCCGACTGTGTTATGTAATGCAGTCTTCAGGGGGTGAAATGCTGTATCTATAGCCTTTAAAGCTGAAAATCTGCACTTTAACCCCATGATCTCTGTTCCGCGTAGACTACCCCATAGCATTGTAATCTGCTCTAGAATAGGTATTTAAATGCAGTTTTAGAGCAAATTCAAATATTTCCCCAAATAATTTTTTGGCGGCTCAAAATTACGGTCTCTCTCTCTGATATATTGACGATTGTGTTAAATAATGCAAAATGGTGATGAATTAATACTGACAAACCCATGCACCTGCTCTGCTCCTCTTAGTCTTGGAAAAAATAATGAAATTGGATTTCAAATGTCAACGAATGCTTCAAGTAGGACTGTATTTGCCAATGTTAGTCCATGCCAAAAAAGGTGTCTTTCAAAGCACAAAATTCAAATATTGGGGTGTGAGATGCGATGACACAAACAGACCAGCCGAGATTACAGGGTAACGTTAATTTAAATGGCGATCAAGGACCAGGGAGGGGGAGATAAAACTTCTTGCTTTATCATTAGCTAGAGCCTAGAGATAAATAAAAAGTTACCTTTTTGGTTGCCTTGTCAATGTGGCGAATTTCTGTGGTCGTTCATCTGTCATGACAGTGCGTTTCGAAACAAGCCTCTGCTAAATAAATCCCGTTAGTGATGACTATTTTGTGGGTTAATGAGTTAAGTTAGGGGAAGCACTGCAACGTTAGCCGATGAGTTAAGTTAGGGGAAGCACTGCAACGTTAGCCAGAAGTCAAAGTATTTTAAACTAGTTGGCTGGCTAGCTATGGTGAGACTTTATAACTAGGAACGTTTTTAAGATTTTTGACTGTTAATTTCATGTAATGTCATGGTGACTGTTGGTGAATTATTTCAATACAGAAATATATACAATATTATTGCTTTCATGTCATTGGGCAAAATGCACCTTTTAGCCACAGTGTGGCATGAGACCACAAATGGAGCTATGAGGTTCAAAAGAATGGTTTGTCAGCCCATGGTTTCACACGCATCCTAGGAGCAGGGGAACAGCCACTTACTTGTATTATCTTGTAAGCAATCAATATTGGTGAATTGCATACTTTTTCTCCAGGCTCCTATTGGTACACCTGCACTACAATGATAAAGGCAGCCGATGTTAATGTCTACCACGGTCCACCACATTTTTAGTGGTGGTGTGTGCAGTAATAGTATTGAGCTGTTTTAACTGTGTATTCTGCGCTTTTTGCACATTTCATAGGCTATAATTGTCACAATTGCAGCTTAACATACCGATTAATTCAAACTGTAATTGGCTCGCTAGCTACCAGCCCATCTTGACCAAAACTATAGATGAACTTTGAAAAATATTGTTAAATGTCAGACGATGTCTTCTAATTCATCCCTAAATCACAATTAGAAAGTTATCTAAGCAACATACATGTCGCCCGTCGATGTCACCCGACATTATTACGGACGCGATTTTGCTCAATGGGATTGGACAGTCGCTACTGGGTTAGTTTGCCCGCTGTCACGTTAGCTAACGCAAGCATTGGAAAGGGGATTTTCCAGCTTATCTGTCTCAACGATGCTGACATTACGATCCATTTTGCTCCTAATGTTGCTTACTTTACCATTCACTGTAACTCCCGGTCTGTTCTCACTGCCCTATGTGACGTCACCGTTCACATTCCCCTTTTATTCAGATTTGAGGTGCGCGTGGCCGATTTCATTACAAAAATAACTTAACTTAAGCACCACCGAAGCCTCTTTCTGAGCCAGGAAAAAAACCTGAAGACTATTCTTTTCTGCATCACTGTGTCCTCATGCTGAAAAAAATAATTTTGCCAATGTTCGAACAACTGGTTGCCTGATATCCCACATTTTTATTTTTATGTTTGATGTATCTGCGTCAGGAGAAGACGTGTGCTGTATTGCAAATGAAGGTTTTGTTTTTTCCTTTCGACATTAAAGTGCAAGTGGTTCAAAACAGACCTCTTTGTGTTCATGTATTTGGAAACTGGAAACCGACGCACATTGCTTGGGTTAAACGCAAAATAGTTCATTTTGTCCGATTGAAACTCTGCCATTCATGGTTTTTTTTGCCCCTCATATTTAGCCCTTCAGCAAGAAAAGAAGCAGGACAGTATAATCCATTTTTCCCCCCACGATTAATTCAAGAATGTTCTTTGTAATGTAACCGAATCAAACGAGACTCTTTATTCTACATAAGCCTTCAGAACTGAGATGGTCTGCCTTTGTTAAAAGTTTTTGGAATTTTAGTTCACTTTCTATGTTACCAAAATGTCCCCTTTATGTTTGCCAACATGCCTTTACCATTAAAAAATTGCTGGTAATATTTTCCCACTTTAAACTGTTTAGACTTATTTGATACTAATTTAAAGTCTTGATTATGATTCACTAATTTGGTTCCTTACTGTGGAGTAGGATGTACATGTTGTGTTGTCTCGTATAGTAAACCATTTATTTATTTTCTGCCCCAGTTGATGTCTCTATGTTGAGAACAATATACAATCAATATATGAATCGTTGCCTGATCCCACTGAAAGCTGTTGGGTGCCAAAATGCATTTTTATTTGATTGAGCTATATTGTAATCAACAGCAGATGCTTTCATTTTCCTGGTATTGCCAAAACACTGTTCAACGTGGTTTTTAAGTGATGGTTGTAATTTGAAGTGCACAAGAGGCTGAGTCTTAATGTTATGGCCATTTTTCTTAGAAATTTAGGATCCGTTTCAGTGAATAAGCCTGCAATGTGAAATGGAAGTAGTTTACACTTCACTTACTTACAAGTAAATACGATCAGTCATTACTGAATTATACCTTGGCATTAGCAGGAAATTGAAACCATCTTATTAACAAAGGGTTTAGACCTATGCAGCAGGTAGTTAATGAACTGGGGAATTGAATTCTGCGACGCTGGAACCCCTCACCCCCCAGTCTCCCCCTCCCTCTTGCGTGAAGTCGGCACTGCACACACAATTTCTGTTCTCCATACATCATATGCCTCTTGTATAATAATTATTTTCAATTAAGGAGAGATTACAATGATTCATTGGCTTTACTTTCATCTTCCTCAAGCACTGTACAACGTCCTTACATGTCTCTTGATGAAGGTCAATCATTTAATTTCAAAGTGAACATCTTCACCTCATTTAGACTGTGAATGCTGTTTTTGAGTAGAATGTAATCTAGTCTTGCATTTGCAGGTCCAGGAGTGAGTGAAAGCAATGTTAAGTTCTTTCGAATACAGTGATAATTCCCTCAAAATCTTGAGTTGCCTCGTCTGCCTCATAGGTGCCTGTCCTTTTCTCAAGTCCTTGTTGCCTGGATGCAGAATGTGGGTAACTGGCTGGCTGGCTGGCTGGCTGGCTGGCTGCCTGATTCCCCGATGTTGAAAAGCGCATGCGTAAATTGAGTAATTACAGGAAAAAGTTTGCTTTCTAACTCCCCATCCCCTTTAACCAGTACAAGTTATAGCACACAAAAATCATGAATGAAAAATTGTGGATATGTTTAAAGATACAGGTCAATTGGCTGAAATGTATAATCCTTCTCGTAGTCGTTATTGCCCAGTCAATATTGTTTCACCGGCGGGAGGGGGACTTGGTATTGACATTTTACTCAACTGTTTACTTCAGGGAAGTTAGGCCAGATGGCTACACTCAATGTCAGAGGAGCAACTACTAACAAAAAGTAAGCCAAGTTCAAAGCAGATAATTTTTTGATTGTGGTCCCGGTAAATACGCGACCCGTTGAGTGACGAATAAATAAACCGCAATTCAAAATTTAGCCTCCTGTTCGTCGAATGGTACGTCGAAAAGTTTTCTGCACAAAGGTACAAACAACGACATGCCTAAATTCTGTACAAAGTCCAAGATAACGTGTGGGCTAACTGTAATACTGATATGTCTGAATTAATGTTCTGTAGCCTTTAATGAACTCGGCGGGTCACTACTTCTAATTTCTTTGAAGAAATCAACAACATGGTTTGGTGACAGTCGAGATTTAAACAACGTAAGTTTAGCTACCTAGATGGACAAAAACACTTGAAAACAACAAATCCGTATGTTTACATTGAATTATATTGAGGTTGAGCGCGTCAAACAATAATCTAGGTATTTGGTTGGATTGTGATCTTTCTTTCTTTCAGAACTCCCTCTATTTAACCAAGCTTCTTTCAATTAAAAACTCAAATTATTCTACTACATCTCAGGGTTAGATCTCATTGGACATACCATGTTTTTGGACTGAGTTGAGTAGAAATGCCTTTAGTGTTTCAGCACCTTATATGTGAAACGAAATGCAAGAGTCATTAAAGCTGACCTTGTTTAAATGGTTCAGAATCCTATTTGAGAAATAATTTGAGACAATCGGGATTGGTGACAATGTTGTGTTGTCTTAACCGTTATTTAAATTTCAATAGAAATGCATAAAAGAAAATGCTACTAAAATGAGAATAAAAACACAAACAAAAAAACAGCTAAATACAAGGAGTATTGCAGGAAGGTTACAGGCCAACATTGCAGCGATGTTGCTGTGCAACATTGTAGCAATGTTGTAGCCAAGTATCTTGGAAAATGTTTTATTGAGATTGTTTGAATGTGGCTACAATGTTGTAAAGCAATATTGCACAGGGTTGTAGTAGGAAGGTTTCTTAGTTTGTTACACTTGTCACCTTTGACTGGGGCATTTGTAAAATATTTCCAAAACTCCATCTTTCACTGTTGAAAATAGAACTATTGGCAGAAGCAAGACATGCTAGGCTGAGCGGTACCGGAGCGAACTGGAGCGTGCGGAGTGGTAACATTCTAATAGTGCTCATCAATAATTAAATGACGTCCGCTTCCCCTCCTCGCTCGCTCCCGCTCATATACTCTGCCACACACACCTTTGAGAATCAGATGCACTCCGTCGCCCCGGTATACAGGCCAACATGCATGTTCCAGAACAATTGGCTGCATGACCGCACACAGACAATATTTGTTCATGCTACGTTATCTCAGGAAAGCAAACGAAATAATGTATCCTCTCTTTTCGCAGCGTTATTTTCCAGTCTCTTATTTTTTTTGTCTCTGATATTTTGAAGCCCTCACATTGATGAAGCCAAATTGAGGAGCCTACTCTATAACCTACTGGACACGCAGACTGGAAAAATTAAACATATGGAAATGGGAGTAACATTAACACCCGTCCCCCCCCAGTACGCGATCGCAGAAGCACCCATCCACCCCACATCACAGACCCCCCCCCCCCCTCCCCTCGCGCCATCTCACCAACCCGTCTACAAAAATCCTGGGGGAAACACTGACTTCAAGTAATTTCTTCAAGGAGCAATAACTATCATTTTAAACACCATCTCCTGTCCTCAAGGGGGAACTGCAATCCCAGCCAAAAGCATGACACCGCCTCATAGTTGCCCTCAGTCTGCGTCTTTATGGGTGGTGGTGGTAGTCTACATTTTTATTTTTTTGTTTTTATTTATTTCTGATTTTTCCCTTTTACTCCCAATTTGGTAGCCAGTTCAACCATGTACTATTCAAGCAACCGCTTGTAATCGCCCTCTGCACAACCCCGTCAGCCGGTAGTAGGAAGGAGGGCGCCACGTCTTCTTCAGGGAGCAACTCCTCATGCTCCTGACCACAATCCAACTCGCCCGGGGCCTTTCATGTGCGCAACATGTCCCGCATCATGTCCCCTCCCCGGGAACAGCCGCCAATTGCCGCTCCCTCTGGAACTGACCATACACGGATCAGGCTGGACCGGGGCGCGAACCCCGATCCTCGGAGTACAACTGCACCAACTGAACTTTACCGCTTTACCACCGCGGCGGCGTAGTCTACATTGTTGAACGTAGTATGACTGGAAGCTGGCTATTGTAGCGTCCGAAATGTCAAGTCATTGATTCTTACGTCGGACAAGTAATTAATAATATACGCGTTGAAGTCGGAGGTTTACATACACTTAGGTTGAAGTCAAAGAGATTTAAGTTATTGATTTTTAATAAATTTGCTAAAATTTCTGTGTTAGTGTGTAGATTGATGGGCAAAAATGGCAATTTTATCCATTTAAAATTAAATCTACAACACAATAAAGTGTGCAAAAAGTGAAGGGGTCTGAATACTTTCTGAAGCCGCTGCATCTCTTCCTACACCTTTAACACCAACACCATTCATACCTCATATTATATCCTTATACACCTTCCAGGTTGCTATTACTTTTTTACCTTTATACCATGTACACTTTTTCAGATAATTGATCTTTTTTCACCAAAAAAATGAATGGGAGTCAATGGGCACATTTTGAAAACTGATGCAATAGAATGTGGATGCATATTACACTGCTTTTGACTTCACAATGCCTTCCTCTACAACACTGTTATGACCCAACAATGCTATCCCTGATGATTTGACATTACCTTTTCCTGCTTTCATCACAATTCATTACTTATTTATATCACTTCCAGGTTCTTTAGACTACTTACCACAGAATACATCACCATATTTTAAAGGCACTGTAAAGGTAAATTTGTTTCAGGCTACATTGTATGGGGTTGTTATGGTATGTATTAACCATCAGCAACAGTATGAGATTTCAATTTCATTGCAATCTCGATTTATTTCCGTCTATTCAGGTCTGGGGATTAAATGGGTGGAGTTCAAATTATTACTGGGCTCAGTCCTATTGGGCACAGGTCTTTCATGAAGGACCTGATGTGTAATGACCAATAAATGTTTTAATGTCATTGCATATCTCCTCCCAAAGTTAGAGGCAAATAAAACTGTTCTGTCCCACTAAAACAGTCTCTTTTTGAGTCTGAGCAAAACAATCGTTTGCGGTAGAGAACCTTTGTCTGCATTAGCAGTAGTTTTGTAATCTTTAGTTATTTTCCTGTTCTTAATCCCTGTACCAACCTTATCCCACTCCCTGTCTCTCCTTCTCCCACCTTCTCTATCCCTTCGTGGTGGTGCGAGTCAACCTAGCTGTCTAGCTAGCAAGGCTACTTTAGCCCTAGGGCTAAGTTAAGAGTTATAACTTAGTTATCCCCTCCGTTGCATTGCAAGCATGCCGAATATACCGTGTATGTGCCCTCCCTGGATGCACAAACAGAGAGGATGAGGTCGAAGGTAATGCTACGGTGTAATTTTTTCGGTTTCCTCAAGATGCTGAAATTCGTAAGAAATGGGTGTTGTAAAAATGGGTGAAAAACATCCGGCTCTTTGCGAAAGTTATGTCTTCGGGGGAACTGAGTTTTGAATTTAAGTTCCTGACACACAAAAAAAGTTCTGCACATGCGTGGTTAAAGCTAGATTATTCATTCGGCTCACAACGTGCGCCAAACCGAAAACCATGTACCAAACGGTTTGGTACGAATACGTGTACCGTTACATCCCTAATAGACAAGTTTATTTAAAACATTTAGAAACCATAACTCACCCAGATACGCATGCCTACTGTTTTTGGCAATAAACTAATAAAAATAATTAATAAATAAAATAATAATAATTAAAAAAAATCATTCCTAATTGGTTGCTGATTTCAACATCCATGCAGGGTATGCTATTTTGAACCAACAGTGTTTTGTCCTGTAAGATATTGCTGATATTAAGTTATATATTAACAATTGCAGTTATTACAATTGTACCGCATATACCACTGTTACAATTGTCAAGCATATACTTCTCAATTTTTACATTGGACTACATTTACGTTAAATTGTGCAGGGCATGTTTGTGATCACCTCAAACCTAATGTGACTTATTGTCACAGACAAATGTAAGCTCTTTGTAGTGAAATTTCACCGCTTTTTATCGCATTACCTTTGGGTAATTGAGTAATAAGTGAAATTTGTTACAATTGTGCCGCCTCTCCCCTACTCAATACAAATGCATGTGTGAACACGACAACACTGTCTGCTTCATTTTTATAAATCGACTGTTTTCTCATTTTCGTTTTTAAATAGTTTTTTATTGGTGGATGGACCATGTTATGATATACTCGTATTTTATAGCTTATACTGGCCTTTTAATTTAAATTTTTATTATTTTTTTATTATAAAGCCATTATAGGGAAACTAATTATTTAAATTGTCTTTTTAAATGGAACACAAGTTCTTACAACTTGCGTTCGCAAAGCGTACTTTTACTGTGCCTCGCCCCTCAACAGAATTTGGAAAGACTGCTTTTAGCTATTATGCCCCATGGTCTGGAACTTAATCACTTTGGATGATTTTAAGAGGAAGTTGGAGATTATAAAAACTGAGGTTTTTAATTGTTTTAGCTGAAATGTGTATTGTATAATTTGTGTTTTATCCGAAATATGTACTGTATAATTTGTAGTTTTATTGTTGTTGCTTTGTGTAATGGTGTTTTATGTTGTATGTTGTAATCTGACTGCTTGTTGCTTCTCTTGGCCAGGGATCCCTTGAAAAAGAGATGGATATCTCAATGGGACTCACCTGGTAAATTAAAGGAGAATAAATAAATAAATTAGGCTACATCAAACTCTTATTCTTTCTGTCTCTGCCATAGTGTAGTCGTACAACAAAGTCTATGATGTATGTTTTATTATGTTTTACATAATTTCTGAAGCCAATATAAGATTCATTGTACATTCTCGCGCAGTGTTGGAGGCTTTATCGGCCGCACTATTTATGCTCGGTCATTTACCCAATTAGTCATAGACGTGAAGAGATTAGTCAAAAAGAAAATACCTTTTAAAAAAAAAAAAAAAAAAAAAAAAACTTCAGGAATAGAAGATGTTGCTAAATTCCTAAAACACCTAAATAACTAAGGATGAGTGAGCAAGAAAGCGACATAGGCTCTGACATTGCATGATGCTTTTTTTTGCCATGCTTGAGTAACAGGTTATTGCAAAGGACTGTATTTTTTGGCTCTTAATTGTGTATTCCGCTATGGGGGACTATGATCTTTCAAGGCGCAGCGCCGCAGTTGGGAGCAAATTTAACAAAGTAGCCATTGTCTGTAAATCACGATATCCAGCTCCCATTGTGATAGCTGTCGATCATCGTTGATACAAGATACTATCGTCATATCGCCCAGCCCTAGCGGGTTCTAAGAAAATAAAGTATGGTGGAAAAATACTATTAGACACATTTGTGGGTAAAGTTGCCCATTTGCACTGCCTCATAAACTCCTGTGTATCATGACCTTAATGATTGTGAATGCAATGTGCCAGCCATTTCTTCACTGTAACTAACTGGCAACCAGCTGCGCATTTTATTTGTGAGCAAAATAAGGGCGTGCTACTGGTTCAGGCGCGGTGACCCCTGTATCTG
Organism: Synaphobranchus kaupii; assembly: GCA_029718625.1. Lineage (NCBI taxonomy): Eukaryota > Metazoa > Chordata > Actinopteri > Anguilliformes > Synaphobranchidae > Synaphobranchus > Synaphobranchus kaupii. Next base: position 831,275 of record CM056385.1, read on the forward strand.
ATGTCGTAGATGGACATAAACAAAACAGGATTTATGGACCGTGAAATAGATTTGAAATTATAAATTTGTGGTCCTTATAATTTATAATTTCCTTATAAAAAATACTTTTACTCTAGGTCTTTCTGCGAGCCCTGTGGATGTCTTTTTTTAATTAAATTTTTTTAAATTAGTTTACATTAAATTGTATGGCAAATTCTATTCTTATGGATGGAGTTGGCAGTCCTGTGCCAAATGATGGTATGCGTAGACTTTATTGACTCGCTTTAAACTCAACTTCTCATTTTAATGGACTTCTTACAACTAAAGATTCTGTGAACTTAACAACTCATTACGCTGGAAACATCTTTTCAGATAGAAGTGACTGTCAATTTGAAATTGCCTGGTATGGATGTAGCCTACCTCTTTATCACTCAACTTAGAATTGATTGTTTTAGAAACCAGCTTGGCAGTATAGTGATTTGGTCGTCACCTCACATATTCTTTGAACCAAAGATAAAGCCGTGTCTGTCGCAGGCAAAAACAGGTCCTGGAGCGCTCTCGTCCGAGCTTGGTGTAGCCACTTTCTTTGTGCTTGGATTTTGAGGAGTGGGAATGGGTTCAAAACAAACAAGCGGAAAATGGATAGGTTTATAGATTATGTACAGGTGATAAAATGTCTGCGTAGGAGTGCTTGTGTCCACTCTGTGTCAGAGAGACATCAGAGAGATACGTCTTTGCAAGAGCACCGGGTAAACTTCAGTGTCCAAAACGGAACAAATACCTAAACAGACTTTCTGCCAGAGGCTGCATCTTTCAACACAACGTGATGATCAACAGATAAAAAATAGTTTAAATGGTGTTTACGGTTTCTTTGGAGAAGCCTGTGGTTAAATAAAGTAATACTACCATTTAGCTCCATGGGGTTGCTTTGGGAGGGTGTTATTTATGCTGTTTGTGGTGGCATGATGCATGCAGGCATGTCCCAACCACTCAGTGTCAGCTTTCTCTTAGACTAATGGCTAGCTAACCAGCATTGTTGTGCCACACAAATAAGGACCCCTTTCATTCACAGAATGAAATCACACTTGAAGTTGCCACACTTTTGAAAACCGTTTTTTTTTTTTTTTTTGAAAAAATAGTTAACACAAAATATAAAATTGCTTTTCATTTATTAAAATGTAAGTTGCTAACAGGCCATAATTTATTTCTGAAGGAAAGATGGAACGTAATGGATCAAGGAGTTTTAAATCTGAAAGTTCCGCACCTGCATTAAAGCAAGAATGTAATTGTTCGGTTCGCGGTGCGTGCCAAACCGAAAAGTCCTGTAACAAAGGTAGGGCTTCCCCAAATAATCGACTAAACCATTAGTTGATCAAAAGAACTTGGTCGACCAAAATTATAATTGGTCGAATTATCGTAGTGTGAAAAAAATGAGTGGAACTATTCATTCTGGACGTGCGCCTTGTAACAAACGATTGGTGTCTATTAAGGAATAGATCAGTTGTATAGAATGTCTGAGAGAAAATCAAATGCGAGCATTTCGAGTGTCTAAAGGATGACCCCAAATGCCTAATCTTTTGTTTGGCTTGTTGATATTTCTCAAGTGTTTCAGTCTACTGGTGTTTTTAATTTATTTGTTTGTTTATATCATTTATAGGCTATTTGCATTTTAAAAAGAAAATAAAAGATTATCCCCCCCCCCCCCCCCCCCCCCCCAATCTAGTTTCGATAACTGTGAAGTTGAATTGTTTTGCTCTTTTGTATCACTGGACAAAAGTTTTTTTATTTTATTTAGTTATTCACTATTTTTAAGTTGTGTGTTGCTATAAAGAGTGGAAATAAAAAAAAACAATGTTAAATGTCTAATTGCTTGTTGTTCCGACACATTCATTCACCGCTTTGTCTATGCGGTTAATAGCCTACAGCGCGGGCCATAAGCAAACCGATGCCGTTAATAGGCAGCGCAGGCTAGAAAATCGCAGCCTGTGCTTGTAGCTATAATTGATATTTTAAATGCTCATAATGACGGTTTTGTAATTCTCTGTAATATAGTAAACTTACTATAGATCTGATGGAAGTCAAACCATTTTCTGATGCTCAAAAATACATATTTAAATAATTAGATTAATATCATAAATGTGTGATGGTTAGTCTACTATGGGTTTGAACTGACTACAGGTCGTCGAAGCAAATCTTTGGTTGGGGGCTGCCCTAAACAAAGGAAAGGGGAAACTTTTTCCAGCCTTGACGAAATAAGCGGTGAGTCTTGTCTGATTAGACGCTCGGTGCTCCCCCCCTGTCTTTGCAGAAGCATCTCTCAGATATCAGATATATAGCCAGCTCTCCTCAATTAGGCAAGAAATAAAAACATTTATTTGGATCAAAGGATTTACTAATTTTTTCAATTTTAAAATATGGACACGTACTCTTCGTTCCTTGCACTCACTTTCGGAGAATATTCATGTCAAAGATCTGCAGTGCACAGATTTTGTGATTTAAACTATTTTGAAGCACAGGTTTTTGTTAAAGATGGCTTTTATTGCAGGTTGTTCATTGATAGATATTTGAGACCAAAGATCAGTTTACAAGGAAGTTTCAATGGTGTTTTGGAGGGAAGTAACACTGCTGTCAAAATACTAACACCTTGGCAAGCCTACTCGCTAGCTGGTTTGCTGCAAGAAAAAAATAGTAACGTTAGTCAGCCAGTGTTAACTTGGCTAATGTTTGCCAGCTCGGCTTCAGTGAAGGTAATTCAGCAGCTACTAGTATGGACTAATTCAAAATCTGTCAAGCACCACATATTCCGTGTTAATAACATTTTAGCAATGAAATTGGGATGGCAGGTATGCCATCCGCCAAGTTACGGTATACCTATACAGCACTGAGAGTTTGACACTTTTCAGGGTTTCCTACAGAAGTAACCACAATGACCATAGACTCTCAGCCCTTAAAAACACTAACTTCTGTATGTTCTGACCTCATGTAACCACACAGCATTCAGATACAACTTCACACATCCACACAATAAAGCCCCAAACTTGGGTTACTTTGCTGTTTTTCTCCTTCCGCTTCTTCTTCTTCTTCTTCATTCTGCTCTTGCGGTCATGACTGACTGTGGAAACCCCTTGCCTCGGCCAACATTTCTTTATTCATTAATTTCTTCACTTCAGCTCTGTTCACTTTATCCTTTTCACACATAACACAATGTCAGCATAAAATTAACTACTAGGAAAATTAAGAATTTACAATAATAGCCTACATTAAGAATTGAGGATAGCCTGTTTTAAGCTGCAAGCTTTTAAGCGATCGGATTTATAAACCGCAAATTCCCCAAACATATCTGATTCATGGTTAGTCACTTATAAATAAATAGATAGCCTCCGAATGTGGCTCTAGTCTACGCTACTCTGCTGATAATGTAGCTTACTGCAAACACTTAATATTATAATAATAATAAGAATAATCTCTGGTATGTACTTTCTTAGTAGTATCTACTGTTTTCTTTCTGGGTAAGATTCCTGTCCAATTAAGCTTGTTCGCCAACGTTACTTCCTGCTTCTCGTCAGGAAGCAGAAACAAGCTAGGCTACTACGAAGCGAATCAACATGCATTATAGCCTACATTCATTGCACGACAGAAAACTAAACTAAACCAAACTGTCCGGTACCAAAACATTTCCCGCAGGTAACGTTCTACACTACCGGAAAAAAACACTGCTGTGCAGAAACTCACTAGCTCGCTCGCTAGCTTGTAGCCCACACATGGAAGGTTGGAGTTACGCATCCGGTAATCCAGTGTTGAATAGCCTAACTGCTGTGCTTATGAACTCACTAGCTCGCTCGCTAGCTCGTAGCCCACACATGAAAGGTTGGAGTTACGCATCCGGCAATCCAGTGTTGAATAGCCTAACGTTAAATGTATTTCATAGAATACTAATAGCCCTATTTTAAAACTGTATTTCCATATTTTACTGATGCAAACTATTTAGGCTGTACTAGCTATTTAGGCTGTATGTCTTTCAGCTAGAATGTGTTTGCATCTAGCCCATTGTGCATGTATGTCCATGTAGACTTGGTTCATTAATTTACATGCTTCTTCATGATCCATAGCTCAGGTGGTGCTGTTCATTGTATTTCATTACACATTAAATACTGCTCATCTACAAACTCTTTTAATGTAATTGTGTGCTGTCTGTAATAGGATAACTGTTCTCATTCTTGTCAATAGAGGGCGTTATGGTTAAGCGAATGTCTACATACATTTCTTTGGAATGCATGTCTCTCCGTGTTTATCTTCATGCATTATTCATCATTAGTTAGCTATAAAAAATAAGTGATATCAGATCAAAAACGTCTACGACGTAAAAAAAGCCAAGTTACTCACGCATAGCCTACATAGCGCTGTCCATAAGTTCTTAATTCCAAAAACTAGGCCTGCCTTTAAAAGTCTTGATATCAAAATGTGGCCATGTTACAACTAACAATATTGCCTATCGTAGCTCACACTAAATAAACTAGCTCTATTCCAAAGCAATGCTATCCAAACTTTCCTAAATTATTTAATGCAACTTGGCCCTGTGTTTCTTCATCTTATCATCTCAAGAGAATGTGGTCAATGAAACTATGTGCCACATCAAACTGCAAAATGAAAATAATTTATAGTGGAAATACTCTGATTCAGATGTGTTGCACTTAGAAATTAAACAGAAAAATTACTACACTATATGGCATGTTTGAACAATTGTCTGCATCCACTGCTTTGGGTCTATGAAAAGCACAGAATGAATAAAATGTAGTATTATTATTATGTATATTGATTTACTTATTTGGATTTATATCAAAACCTGTGTGGTCCTACAGGGCATAGATATCCTTGTGTTCACAAAATTCTGTTTGCAAATATCATAAATACTATTATGTTAAGAAAATTGGTACTATTACTTATTTGCCACCATCTGACCCACAAACATGTCTGGATACGTTTGTAAAAATGCTTTATGTACGCTATTTTCTAGGTAAAAATATTTCTATATTTTTATCTGCATTTATTTATTCATCACCCCTTTCTCTATTGTACATGATGTTTCTTCATATAAATGTCTGTGAATTGTAAAGAATGCTGTAGCAGCAGTTAACATTTTAAAACCTGTACATTTTCGAAAGTAAACCTGCCAACAAAGTACAACCATATCCTTTCTGGAGTGTAATTATTCATCAACTGTTAAAAACATTCATTGAAGTCATATGTTGTTCCATGAGGCACAATCTCTTCACATGCAAAGATGAAGAAACACAGAGCCAAGTTGCATTAAATAATTTAGGAAAGTTTGGATAGCATTGCTTTGGAATAGAGCTAGCTTATTTAGTGTGAGCTACGATAGGCAATATTGTTAGTTGTAACTTGGCCACATTTTGATATCAAGACTGTTTAAAGCAGGCCTAGTTTTTGCAAGTTGGAATTAAGAACTTATGGACAGCGCTATGTAGGCTATGCGTGAGTAACTTGGCTTTTTTTATGTCGTAGACGTTTTTGACCTGATTAATATTACAGAAGCTATTGATGGAATTGCTGCCAGGCTACAATACAAAAGCTCTGCCAGAGGCCTCTGGGCTGGGTGAAATTTGGCAGTCAATTTCATGTGCCTGCCAGATAGTTTTGAGCAACTTCTAATGACAGAGTGCAGACCACTGTAACCAGGAGACCATGATACTTTAATAATGTTCTTTTGTTTCAAATTTGTAGGCTTCTCATTCAAGGCATGGGCGACAGGAGAAGACGCACCAGATTGTAGTTTTTATTTTGCTGGAGTGCCTCTTTAATTGCAGACTGTAAATCCCAGCACAGTGTTGCATTGCATCTTGATGAAATGGCACAGTACCTGAGCCCTTTTCCCATGGGTCTCTTCCGCCACTGTAGCATGTTTTGTCTGACTGGCTCAAAGCTAATACAGTTCTTCATGAGCTGTCATCAAATTATATTGCATTCTGTCTGTATTTACAGATTATGTGCTTTGAAAGTTAGTCCATTACTGCACTGCAAAGCAATTGGTAAGTTGATGAAAGTGACTTCCATTGAAACAAACTATATGAGGTGATTTAAATGGCTGACATGTACACTTAACCGTGTTTGTGTATGTGTCTAATATAGGCTATTTTGGCAGCTATTATGTCATTTTACACTGAACAAGCTTAATTTGGTGACTTCCATTGAAACAAACTACGAGGTGATTAAAATGGCTGACATGTACGCTTGACCGTGTTTCTATTCCCTCTGGAATATTTTCCATATAATATATGCATGCATGCATTTATTTGCATTATATACCTTTGAAGACACACCGCCTTTTGAGAGCGAGGCTTCATGAATCCAATTATAGGGTCCCCAGAGCCTTGCGTCGCTAGTATACGATTATGTCAGAGGAAAAATAAAGGTTAACATGCTACATTTTAGTTTGTCAGGTTTTTTTTTTAGCCCTTGCCCCTTTGCTGTTGGTACTGTTCAAACAATCTACCATTTCAAATATTGCTACTATAACAAGCAATGTAAAAAAAAAAGTAAGGCACTACATAACATGCACTTCAAATGTTTTGAAAATATGCTCCAAAACGTTGAGCCGATTCAAAATGTGTACACGTTAAGGTCTTGCAGGCGAGGCACTAAGGCGTATGGTAATGCCACAGTAGCTTTTGCAAATGACCAGTGTTGAGCTTCATACTGTGTAGCCGGTAATTGCTGGTGCTTGACTTTGTTTTGGGAGGGGGAGGATTCAGCATGTTGGGAGCATTTAAGACGTTAAATGACTTGGAAGTTGTGGGCTTTTTTTCCTTTTGGGCGAACAATTCCGCTATTTACGGCCCGCATTGTTCTGTTCCTATTGCTCACAGCGGTTTTTGAGAGGCTGAAAGCCAGAGCGTCCTTGCGCACAATGGGATGAATGCATGTGCAGTCTTCAGGAATGCAAGTCGAGTCATTAAAGAGTTTGTAAGTGCCTTGTCTTGTGCGCCCGCCTTTTCTCCCTCATTTTGTTGTTTGCCGAGCCCGAAAATGTGAATGGATGACAAATTGTAATTCCATTTCTTTATTTGGGATTAGCATTTAGCACGCGAGCCACACTTTGGGTTTTTCCAGCCCTATTGCAATTCATTCTTCCTTCATTTTCTTGTGCCGGCTCCCCACTTGAAAGGGGAAAGCAGAAGAAAAGCCTTCCCTAATCGGAAAGGAGAGCCAACGACACGGAATCTGTCCTGGAGTGCTTCCAGAAGGTTTTTTTTTTTCCTGTCTTATGTTGTGATGTTTGCTGTTTATTGTGAAAGGCGGTCAGGCTGTAATCTCCCAGGGTCCACAAAGGCCCAAAATGGAGAGGGGGAAGCTCATACAGGGGGTCTCGGAGTGTTGTCTTGCAACTTTCTCAGTCTGCTAACCGACACACCAAGTGAAAAGCTGAAGACGGCTGGTTGCCTTTGTATCTTAGAGGTGAAATATCACATTCTATTGAATTCTATACTTGCTATCATTCCAAAGTGCTATGTCCTTTTACACTGAGCAAACTTAATTTGGCACAGGGGAACATTTGCTTTTTTCTGCTGATGTCCTCTGCGAGCACTGCCAGCCTGCACAGATACAGTAATAATAAAACGCACTACTGGCCAGACAGGCGTCTCCACACGTGTCAGTCCTGTCATTCAAAATGGGCACAAAATGTCATTCTCCCAGGGTCCACAAAGGCCCAAAATGGAGAGGGGGAAGCTCATACAAGGGGTCTCGGAGTGTTGTCTTGCAACTTTCTCTGTCTGCTAACCGACACACCAAGCGAAAAACTGAAGACGGCTGTTTGCCTTTATATCTTAGAGGTGAAATATCACATTCTATTGAATTCTATACTTGCTATCATTCCAAAGTGCTATGTCCTTTTACACTGAGCAAACTTAATTTGGCACAAGATGTTTTCCGCTAAAAATGGTTCAGGCCCACAGCAGTTTGGACCGAGCGTGGCCCTGTGACGGATGATATTTCTGTCATTTGTGAGCTCTGAAGAAGTGTTCGCTGTCTCTGAACTCATTTGCAGGCTTATTGTATCTCACCAGACTCTGCTCCTCACTGACCTAAGCTACATCCTGCACAGTACAGAGCACTTTTGCCCAAGGTGTAGTATGCAAGCCACACATACTTGTACATTGATACTTTGTAGTCGGTACACGGTGGTTAGACTATTTTGTGTAAGCTCTTCGAACAAACTTCTCATGTGGTTTCTGTGCTTCTGTTCATACGTTTTATATATTAACGTGGTGTGAAGAATGCACAGTTGGTACAAACCAGTGCGCAGAAGTGCATGAGGAATGCCATATAATACTAGAATACTTTGAATACTTTGTATTATGGCCTGTTAAAATGTTTTTACATGCATTTTTCCCCATTTTCTGCCCAGTTTGGACTGCCCAATTGTATAAAGCCGTGCTCGTGCTGCGATTACCACAACAAATCCAACAGGGAAGATGAGCATGCACTCTTCGTAGCACGCATTATCACCAGCTGCTTCCTTTGACACCACAGCCCACAAGTCACAGTTTTCACAGACATGAAACATAGACAGCGATGAGACAGGGTTCTTGGCTGACTAAACTAGGGATGGGGAAAAAGGCAGAAAAAAATGACTAAATGGCTAAATGGTTACATGGTGCAAAAACAAAATGGCTTTAAACAAACAGGGTTCAAAATTTGTTCTAAATGTGCTTTTAAATACAAAGTTGCAAAAGCAGCCACAGAGCTTCACGAGCGCCATATGATGGCTAATACAGATCGGATAACTTCAGACATGTTGAGAGAATACAACAGTAATGAGGTGTTGGGTTTACTGATAATGTTCTATAAAATACAAAACAGGCAAATATTAAATTAATGTTTTAAGTAAGGGCAAAGAAAAAGACAAGGCTGCTGTTCTTTAATAAGAACAGGAACACCGCTGGTCACGTTTTCTTGCCTGGTTATCTTGTCACACACCATTTCAAAGTGAAAGCTCTCATTGACGTTGGCTGAGAATTAGATGCGGTTGGCCTCGAGGTGTTTGCGCGGGTGCGACATGGCTCGTCACTCAGTCATTGCCATGCGTTTGTCTTGCATGATTTTGCATCGTTCCAGTGCTGTTGGCGTGTTAGCTCAGTATACATTTGACTTTATTTTCTCAAATGTGCTCAGTGAGACCAGAGGCACTTTTTCCTCTTCCTTTGTGAAGCATTTCAAGGAATGTCATTTAGAATTTTGTCATGCACGCCAGCAGAAGCGTGCGTTATCACTTCAGAGCTGATGTCGATATCACAATCTCACTCAATTGTCAAAACCCAATCAGCACTAATATTTTTCAAAACAAGCCTATGACAATCACATTGAGAATAGGATAGGACACTAAAAATAAATGGTTAGAAATTATATTCCCAACATTGGCGCTTAAAAATAAATAAAATTTAAAAAATTTAATTAAAAAAAATGCTTTTAATGTTTTAGAGATTTTTCTCAAGATTTAGCATTTATGTTAAAGCTTAGCGATTTAAATGTTTCAAAGTCACATCCCGAGATTGAACCATCTCTAACCTTGGGTGATGCTGCTGCCAATTATGCCTCGCCTTGCGGCCTACCGACCACAATCGCCACTGTCACTGCGGTTTAAATTGTGGACTGTGGGGCTCATGCATGCACTAGAACAGTGCAGATGAGCCACCCAGAAGCCTCTCTTTACTGGCTTTTGCTGACAGACTGATTTGATGTGGTGAAAACCAATAAAGTTTTTGGCAGCAGAACATAGTGTGACAGAAATTAATATTAATAATATACAAAATTGCTAAATTGAAAATGGGAAAGAAAGGGCTCATTGGTCTTTTAAATTGTCATAGTGTGGTAACTAGTGGCAACAAACTCAGTCCACTTGGACTTTAATCAGCATTGCTATCCAAAGCATGTCTTATTGCTGTAAGATCCGCGAGCATGTCAAAATACGAAGACCATTAGGGAGATTTTCTAATTGTAAGCCAGACCAGTGAGCCTGGGAGGAGTTATGGTCTGCCCAGATGTCTAGATAGATCTTGCCTCCTTTTCTGTATGGGTCTCCAAATCTCTTTAACGGCGGCGGTGGGGGGACTCCTGACCCCCCTGCCGTGAAGACACCAGACACATTTTTTTGCCGGAGAGCTGGTTGTGTAGGCCATCTGGTTTTGCATTTTTTTTTTCCAGGTCATAGAGTTGTCCTCCACTGGCAGCAAAACAGAATGCACTGATAGTAGATGGTTGTACTTTCTGGGTCAAGAAAAGATAAAATGACTGTAGCTTTTGGGTGATTAAAGCTCATAACCTAGAATGCAGGCCGAACTGAGCGCATTTAAAAAAATAAAAATAAAAAAAAAACTAGGAAGAAGGGAATAATTGGGGAGGTGTCAACACATGTAGTTAGGCTTTGGCCTGGACTTACTGTACCAGGGTGTGACTGAAAATAGGGTCCAGGCTCATTAAGGGTGAAAATGCAGGAAATGTATGCAGAATTGCAAATAAGCCCTCTATAAAGCAGGGAGAGAGACCGGCACTATTGTTGCATACAACATCCCTGGCACCAACTGCTGGCTACAAAAACAGATAAAGTACCCAAGAGTTTTTCCAAACCTCCAAAGGCAAAAAAGTTTAAAAAAAACTTTAAAAAAAAATCCTAATTATGGCGATAATATAATCCCATCCTTAACAAAATCTTTTGAGTAATTGAGTGCTACAGTGTGTAGTTCTAAAACCCGGAAGTGAGTTAGCATTTTTGAGCCATTAGTTCCCTCGCCAGATTTCCAATGGGGTCTTATCATGGGGTTTTTGGATTCGTACCGAATATAAGGTCTGTGGTTAATATGAGCCTAAGAGTGTTTTCACGTTTTGTTCTACGACATAAATTACACATATTAATATCTTAACCATGAATTCTTCGGCTTTTATATGGTTTTAAAAAGTATGTTGCTAACAAGTTTCTATATTCAAACTACAACTTGTCGGAATAAATACATGTCATTACCTCAGCAGATCCTTGGCTCAAGTGGTACTGTAGCTAGCAGCTAGTCGTGTCAGCGCTGGGACTTAGTCCCATTGTGGAGCTCTATTGTAGAATGATTTCAAACATAATTTGTGGAGCTATTTCATTGATTGCCGATTTATGAATTTTGACCTTTTCAGCAACATTAGGCAGGCATTTTTGTGTGGACTTCTTTTCAGGTTGTCTTTCTGGGTGCCTTCTCTCTTTAAAGTTTAGTGTCTAAAAATAGGCTCCAATAAACCTGACTGAAATGGGACTGGGGCAACTTTTCATTCAGTGTAAACGAGAGGAGTTTTGAGTGCACAGCCTCATCTTTTCGCCATTCTACTCAAGTTTGCAGTCTGAGCCAGTGGTTCAGTCAGCAGCTCGGAAGCAAAACAATGCGTATCTTCAGAGAAATGAGTCATGTTCAGACTGATTTTACATCCTGCCAATAAATTTGTTGAAGATTGGTTCAAATATTGTCTTTCTAATATATGGCGGCAGTGTAGTATAATGGTTAAGGAACTGGCATTGTAACCGAAAGGTTGCAGGTTCGATTCCCAGGTAGGACTCTGCTGTTGTACCCTTGAGCAAGGTACTTAACCTGAATCGCTTTAGTATATATCCAGGTGTATAAATGGATAATATGTAAAAAATGCTAAAAAGTTGTGTAAGTCGCTCTGGATAAGAGCGTCTGCTAAATGCCTGTAATGTTAATATTGTCTCTCTCCTCAGAAGTGGTTTCTGGTCTGTAGGTTTAGGCATTTAGACATTAGGGCTGGGTGATATTCTGCAACCAGAAATATCGAATACAATAATGATCATTGCCACCAATTTGATGTAATATATATTTTTTGAATGTTCTAAAAAATCTTTGCCACTGAAGTTTGTAACATTGTGAAAGATGCTCTGCATGCAATTATGGAGTCTTAATTATGTGGCATAGATTACACAGCTTATTTTTATGCAATAAATGCAGCGTATTAAGTCGTCCTCCTTGTGATCATTTTGTTTTAAGCCTTGAATATACAGGGCGAACAGAAATTCGAATGCAAATATAAATGGCAGGGCACCTGTTGCACCATTTGACCATGCCAATATGCCACCCCGCGTGCCACTTTAGGGGTTTTTCAGTATGTACCTCCAGGCCTGAAAATTCTCAGGGAAACACTGATATTTCAGGAATGCACAATTCTTTTATTTATTTTTTTAACCACATTTCAGGAATGCACTCTCAGTTGAATTAAGGCATTTTAAGTTGGATGAATGTGAAATATTATAAATAAATTTGTTGCATTACTTAGTTAAAGTTGTGCAATTAAAATGTTTTTTTTTAGAACGGCAAGTTTTTTTGGCGCCATGGTAAAAGCACCAACTTTGAGTCGATGCAGTTGCACAACGAGGATCAGGTTCGCTTTCGAGTCCTGCCAGATCCAAGTACGGTCGGTGCCTTGAGGGCCACTCCCGGGGTGAGCAGAGGGACTCGGCGGGGGAGAATTGTTGTAACGGCTCCGTGCTGTGCTGGAATCACGGTCAGCGGCTCAAGGAGTCACGCCCTGAAGAGGATGTGGCATCGTCCTTCCTACCGCCAGCCGACAGGGGTTGTGTAGTGGCGAAATCTCAGTGGTTGCGACATGGGGAATTGAATCGTTCTAGGGTTCGATTGGCTTCCAAATTGGGGGAAAACGGGGAGAAAAATCTAAAAAAATAAAATAGCATCGGCCGATGTTTCGCCTAAATGATTGGAAATCGGTATTGGTCAAAGATTTCCATATCGGTGCATCCCTAATAAATAATGTAAACATCGAACAAAAAGTTCGGAAATTTGTGTTTGGTAGATTATTTCTCTGTTGTAACAATGCTTCTTGGCAATAAATTTTATACCGTTGGAAAGCCTGTTTATGGTGCCCCATTTGTAAGGAACATGCATTTGTGGGATGAGCAGCACAGCTGAGTATGTGGGTTGCGCTCATGAAAAATTTGCCAAATCTTCTCTGCCAATGCCAAACAGCTTATTCTGCTGTTGCTATTGACTCTTGTTTTGAGCTTCCGGTACCCCCAAGTGCTGACAATCAGGTGCCTGATTGGCACCTGATTGGCAGCACCTGTGAGCCTGGGCCCTGCTACAGTGGTCAATTGGTGTCTGCTCCAAGAATCGGCATGCCACGTTTGTCTGATCTTGATAAGGCCCGTGCGATAGGGCAACTTCAAGCTGGTGTTCCACAAAAGCAAGTTGTGGCATCATTTGGAGTGAGACAGACCGCGAAGTGGGCGTCCCAAGAAGACAGTTCCTCACCCTTTCAGCACTTAGGAACCGCAGACTGTCTTCTACAGATTTGCAGTCAAGGTTTGCAGGATGATACGGCACACGGCTTTCGGCCCAGACAATCCGGAACAGACTGCACGCAGCCAATCTCCGGGCTCATAGGGTTGCCAGGAGGCCTGCCATGACTGCCTTCACCGTCAGGCCCGTTCGCGCTGGTGTCGGCAACACCTGCACTGGAACCTGAACATGTGGAGGAACGTTATGTTCAGCGATGAGTCCAGATTCTGCCTACGGAAGTTGGATCGTAGGGTCAAAGTGTGGAGAAGATGGGGAGAACGCTATGCTGATTGCTGCACCGATAGAGTAACACCTTTTGGTGGAGGCAGTGTGATGGTGTGGGGCGGCATCTCAATCACTGGAAAAACGAGGCTTGTCATCATTGGAGGCAATCTCAATGCAGAGAGATATCGAGATGAGATTCTGCAACCAGTGGCAATCCTATATCTCCACAGTCTGGGACCGAACTCCATCCTCCAAGATGACAATGTTCGCCCCCACAGAGCGGGGTTTATCAGAGACTACCTCCAGAATTTGGGAGTAGAGAGAATGGAATTGCCTGCCAACAGTCCTGACCTCAACCCAATTGAACACTTGTGGGATCAGCTGGGGCGTGCTGTTCGTGCTAGAGTGACCAACACAACCACGTTGGCTGACTTGCAACAAATCCTGGTTGAGGAGTGGAATGCCATCCCACAGCAGTGTGTGACCAGGCTGGTGACCAGCATGAGGAGGAGGTGCCAGGCTGTTGTGGCTGTGTATGGTTCTTCCACACGCTACTGAGTTTGTTAAATGAATAAATTGTAAAATTGCCAATATGTCTTGTTTCTTCCTTGTTACTGATAGACTTCAATCATCCAATCCACCAAACAACACCAAACAAGAGTCAATAGCAACCGCAGAATAAGCTGTTTGGCATTGGCAGAGAAGATTTGGCAAATTTTACATGAGCGCAACCCACATACTCAGCTGTGCTGCTCATCCCACAAATGCATGTTCCTTACAAATGGGGCACCATTTAAAAGGGAAATAAACAGGCTTTCCAACGGTATAAAATTTATTGCCAAGAAGCATTGTTACAATAGAGAAATAATCTACCAAACACAAATTTCCGAACTTTTTGTTCGATGTTTATGTAGTCATTTTTTAAAGACTCATTTTTAAAGTCTTCTTTCTGACACTCTATTGGGGGAAATTAATGAAGCCAAAAAACCCATAGTTAGTATAATGTCAATAAAACTTTGTAAAGGTATGATTGAATTTGTTGATTGCACCAAGTCTTTATCTTAATTAGCCTATCTTGCCAGTTAACAAGATATCAGCCACATTCAACCATGTTCTGTAAAATATTGTAGTTGGCTCAAAAAAAGGCATACAATATTGAATTTGTTAAATTTCACTGTTCCATTTCTGCACATTTTCCCGGATTTGCAAATTTTTTTTACATGGCATCCATTTATACAGCTGGATGTACTGAAGTGATTTAGGTTAAGTACCTTGCTCAAGGGTACAATGGTGGTGTCCTACCTCGGAATGAAACCTGTAAGGTTTTAGGTTAGTGTTTCCCACAGGATTTTCCGAAACTGTGGTGGGTGGACCCTGAACTGTCTATGACATGCATAGCTATTGCTAACATAATGTGACTTAGGTTAAGAGGGTAATGGACCCTGAACTGTCTGACATGCATAGCT
The DNA here is from genome assembly GCA_029718625.1 of Synaphobranchus kaupii. Taxonomy (NCBI): domain Eukaryota; kingdom Metazoa; phylum Chordata; class Actinopteri; order Anguilliformes; family Synaphobranchidae; genus Synaphobranchus; species Synaphobranchus kaupii. The sequence continues at coordinate 846,303 of CM056385.1, forward strand.
ATTGTTAACATAATGTGTCTTAAGTTAAGAGGGTAAATAATCCCTCTAATTATGATAAACACCTGATTAAGAACAATCAACAGCTTGTTTAAATTCCGGGATTGCAATTGTGGTTGGAAGGAAAACCAGCATACACAGTGGTCCCCCAGGACCAAGTTTGAGAACCACTGGTCTTGGGGGGGTCTGGAGGCATGCCCCCCCCCGGAAGAAAATTGTCAATTTCAACAGCTAAATGTATCAATTTGGTGCTCTTTGAGATGGAAATCTAAAGACTAGATCCACAATTTTTTTGTGATTGGAACATGGGGAATGGAACATCTGAAAGAATTTTGTAGAATTTTGGCTAGTGGACACTTGGCTTCTGGTCAGCAGACAAGGCTATACAGAAACTATATCACAATGCATGTTAACCTGTTCTGCCCCAAAGCTCAGCTCTGTCTTAAGTGGGACTGAACCTGAAATAAATAAATATGAATAAAAACTTTTGTTTATTGACAAGAAAGCGTCTGAATCTGATTGGCTTGATATTAGGCTAAATGTTTGCTACCTCTGTTGATTCTCTCTTCATCCTCTGTCTTTTCTTAGTGAAGTAGCTTAAAAAGGTAGATCCTGTTATATGACGTGGAAGCCACATGAGTGGGGCGATGCCAGTGTCATAAAAACGGAGAGGCTGCACTGAAGGGAAAATGGAAAACCTCTCGTGAACGCAGCGGGTTGTGTTTTGCAATAGATTTGCATTATGTTGTTCTGATATATACCTTGAATAACATCTGTAATAATCTTCCACGAGATACTATAATATACATAAACTAGTATAAATTTTATTTAGTTTCTCTTTTCAGGTTAGCTAGCGAGATAACATTAGTTGTTGCATAGCATGCATTATAACTGCTAGCTTGCTAGCTAAAGTGATAACCTTGTTACATTAGCTTATGAGAACGTAACATTTGAGAGCTTGGCTAGCTTGATGCTTGAAAACAATATGTATCCATTATAGTGTACCACAGAGGGTTTAACTTTCACAAACATATTAACCATGTCTAATGTCCTGAGAATCGTGAGATGCAGCCTCTGTCTCGGAAATGCACTGGCGCATTTGTTGTGTGTAGGCCTATGCGTGCAGGTTTCTGTGTAACCAGGGATAAGAGGGGCTTTTTGAAGCAACAGGGCTACGCTGCTCACATAGTACATTTTTTATTTTTTTAAAATGTTTTCGATAAATTTGAATCTGTGGCGGGCCAGTTTAATACATTCATGGGAAACACTGGATTACAAGCCCCGTTCCTTACCCATTATGCTACACTACCCAGAATTATTATGAATCTAGGTAGTAATATGGATGATCTGCAGGCCCTGTGTGTTGTCCTGCAGAAAGCCCAGTTGTAGGGGGGAAGCACAGAAGACATTTGCTCTGAAATGTAGGCATTGTAAAAGGAATTGAACACCATGTAGTGAATTCGATGTATGTGTCTGCTGTTCAGATTTCTGTCTCAGGCGATGGTGGAAATGCTTTTTATATATAGTATGGGGGAGGCAGATGTTTCTGTTGCTATGTTTTCGAGGTTGACTAATGCAGCAAAAATGACAGCTCTTGCTAGGACATTGGATACTGGAAGCTGAAGAGAAGTAAAATTTTAAGTGCATTTCCTTGTCTCTCTTACTGGCTCACTGCATTGTGTTATTACACCCCCCCCCCCAGAAGTTACTACGCGGTACACTCTCCGTTGATGGCTGAATGTCAGTATCAGAAGGGATTGCAATGCTTTTGTCAAGCAGCGCACTTTATGACTTTCGTTCTGAGCAATTAAAGCCATTCCTCTACATTAGTTTTGAAGATGGTCTGTTTTGAATGGGTTGTTCCTTGAATGTCTCATTCCTTTGACCATCAGAGCGTCAGCATTTTCTTTTCTCTATTTAAAAAAAAAAAAAAAAAAAAAAAAAGCCGAGCTGCCGCGAATGCGACATGGCAGAACAAGGGGCTTGTACTGTAGGTTCAGCCTTTTGGCCAAATTATCAGCACTGTTGGCATTTGCCGCCCCTATGTATTCAATAACTTCTGTGACAGGGTGGCGGCATCCTTCAGTCTGATGGTATGTCTCCCTGCTCGAAGCTATAGCCCCAAAGGGCTGGTCCTGTGACGTTTAGACCACAGTTGACGCAAATGCTGCCACGACTCAATTTAACTGTGGAACATATACTCAAGGTCAATACACCACCCAACAGCCCAGTTCCTGTATTTCAAATAGACTGAGGGTTAGGCCAAGAAATAAAGCGACTGTTATTCTATATAACCGTAATTTAGGAGTCCTGTTGTGAAAAAATATGCCGCTTGAACTCATTAAGCAGACCAAATGGAGCTTTCACATGTGTTCGGAAAGGTACGTTTTTACCAAACTGCTAGTTTCCCTCCATCAGTATGAGAATATTATCTTTGCTGAAATATCAATCAGGTTAATGGATGTCATGGAGGCCTCTTTCTGCTGCCTGGGTGTCCGGATATCCATGGAAATGAGGCGTTTGACCCTTTTCATATTTGCTTCACTGGACTCTGCTCACTATCCCCTTGAAATTCTGCGATTATGGGACAATCAGAGGAGACCATGGTGCCCATGGAGAGCCAGGTCCACACTCCAGAATGCAGCAGGGCAAAGCCAGTGAATGCATATGTGCTGGGGTTGAGGAGGAGGAAATCTGTCTTCTGTTCATCTCTGCAGGTCTAAATATAAGCCTTGATTTGTTTTTACTTATGATGGGTTCCAAAATGTACTTTTCGGCTTTCCTGCCAAGGTGGCTGGTAGATGAACAAAAATTACCGGCCAGGCAGATTTTTTACCGGCCAAAAATGATAAATTGCTTTTCACTTATATCGCCATGTGTTATTACTATATACTATCATATGCATACTCACGCATAATTTTCAGTGGATTGGAGGAATGAGTCAAATGTTAGTGGTTTAAGTGCAGATAATTTATTAAAACATCTTTAATAGAAAGTAATAAGAACACATTGTCAATCAAAGTCCTATTCTTCAAAAACATAGTAAGTGCTGAACTGAAGGTTTGACTGTCAGGGAGTGTGGCTAATTGACAAATCATTATTCAAATGCAATCATTTTGTCAATAAATCTTATGCATTATCAAACTTGCCAAATTAAGACTAAGTTCATTTGACCTAGGCTACTGTACATGCCAACAGTACAGACGCACTCACCACCACAATGCCACTTGTATCGCTTATACAGCGCATCAAGTCCAGGGGCCGTATTACAGAAACATCGTAGCCTAACTCTGGAATCCTATCTGTATAGTAACCATAGTAATTTGAGTTATAGGGTCTGATTTAGGCAAATGGCCATTACAGAACAAAAATCCCCAAGTCCATTTTCCTATCCTAAATCCAGATAGGAAAAGTGTATTACAGAAGCATCCTAACTTGCCAAAATCCCAAATAAAGTGTCTTGGATAACCCTGTTTGTGCCACACACTGTATGGCCATATATTCGGATGGGATAAGCTTCATGGGGGGAGGTGGGTTAATCTTACGTAAATTATTACTGGCGGATCTCCGTCATTTTAGTCCCGTCCGACTTACGGACTGCACCAGTAAAGATTTTACCCACTGTTAAATGCCCTGTAAAATTAACCCCAGCTAGCAATCCCGTGTGAATTGACACATGGCTAAATATCCTGTTATTTCTATGAGAAAGGAGTTTCCCCAAGTCTTTTGTTTTTTCCTAGGAAAGCCGTTGGTTGTGCTCTCTTTGGTCAGAGAGAGAGAGCGAGAGAAAATTTAGACCACACCCCTACAATCCTTTCAAGTTTTTTTTTTAGCTGATTTTGAGATGTATATTAATATACCTAATACTGACATTTTCTTGAAAAGATAATTGTTGGGTGTGTAATGGATACAACCCTCTGTGATATGTTGTGATTATTTGACATTTTTTGAATCCCTTGTCCATCACTTGGACAGTCTTGGACACCAATGGCTGTGCCTCCGTTGCTATCGGAGCGAGGCATGGAGGGTGGGCATCATCTTGCAAGCTGTGCCAAACCGACGTTGGCAAGGTGGCAAGAGACGAGCCCCACGCCGCATTTTAGGGGCGAGTCGAGCAATGTTCTGCCGCCCGGCTCATTGTTGCTAAAGAAATACGAAGCAGGTGTGCAAGCTCCTCCATTTGCTGCAGCACACAGATTATTCTCATTTAGTTCCTCCTTCGCTCTTCAGTACTGTTGTGAAAAGTCAAAGGAGGCATCCAGCAGACATGGTCTACCTTCCCTTGGTGTGAACCTGCGCCGCTCCGTTTCTTCAATTTGTTTGGATAATTAAGTCAAAATTAGATTTTGCACAATTCTCTTTTCAGCTGAGAAATGAGAACAGTGTTACCTTGTGGGTGGATGTCAGTGCCAGTTGGAAGTAGCAATGAAAGCCATGGCTAAATGTTCGAGGTTCTGTGTTGGTTAAGCAGCCTCCGCACTATTTTTAGGTTCTTTTCTGTTCCTCTGAACAGGGGGCATGAGGATTATTGGTTATGGCATCATTACAGCAGCAGCCAAACAACCCCTCGTCCCCCCCAATGAAATTCATGATTTATTCATGCTGTAGTTTTGTGTTGATATCAAAATTTCATGCCGTCTGTTTAATAGCTCCTGACACAGTGCCACTGAGTTGTGGATGGAATAGAAACGGCCCTCCAACAGCCTACAACTGCCACAATGCAAATGCTAATGGGAACCTGGGAACTAACAAGCTTGAAACTAAAATGCCCAAGCGGTTTGGGTGGTTGCTCTTGAGCTGTTGATTGGTCACTGTAGGTAACAGCGGGTTTGCTTTGAGTACTTTACAACAAGTAATGAACGTGCACTTGGCAGAGGTTCAGCACTGCCTGGTTGCAGAGAACATGCCCCTTTTCTTTTTGCGCGTCCCTCACAGACGATGTGGCCTTTCAGCTGAAATGACCTTTCCCAGATTTGATCCCAAAAGGACCGTGAAAGACCAGTGCCGAGACAGATCGCTGGCAAAAGCCTACACAGTTGGCCACAGGTTAAAAATGAACTTCCCATCAATCGGCTGTGGTTTTGTCAGCTTGTAAAATATTTTAGAGGTACTCCCGCTCGATCTGCCTCCACAACGGTACTGTAAGGGGGGAAAAATTTTTACGTCCTTAAATTTGTCCCTGTCTCAATATGGCTGTCTCTAATTGCTAAATAATGCACTGCGGCTCTTTATGCTGTTTCAGCAGATGGTAGCTGAGGCGAAGCTCCCATCTGAGAACTGTTTGCGGACGGGTGGGGAACGCATCTGTGCGGAAGGTTCTGGCTTAGATTTACTGGTGCTCGTTAATGAGCAGATAATATAGGCCCACTTTAAAGCCTCTGCCCTCGGAGGCTGTAAACTTGTGGCGGGTTGCAAGTGCCCGGCTCGCGGATTGCAACGCTGCGTACCAAAGTTCCACCGGCGATGAAGTGCTAGAGCCATGTAAAATTGATGAAGAGTTAATGTGGAATTTGGGGATAGATCAGAGTGCCTTTTGCTAGATCACAGTGAATCATACATTTAAGGACACCGCAAGGGGCACGTGATCTGCCTTTCCATCTTATTTTGTGTTTGAAATCCATTAGATCCATTTCAAATTTCACTCAGTTTTGTCGGTGGCCTGTGGATCGGAACGGATCCTGCTTCATATCGAGTGCTCATTTCTTCGTCATCGAGAGGTATTGTTAAAAACCAAGGACGTTTGTTTAGTTTGTATTCTTGTTAAATAATGTTGTTCACCTGCTAAGCACCATCATCCAGTACCAGTAATTGGCCACGCGGCTTAAATTTTTAATTGACCGATTTGTAAGGCTGGCAATTTAATGAAGATATTCAGATTTTCATGTATCTTAGTTTGGGATGCGAGTGGCTCTTGCTGCATTGAAACCTGCTACTTAATGAAATTGAGAGAAGTAAACAGTGGCAGACCTGCCAGGCTTGTCTGGACCTCCTGTGTGAAACACAAGACCACCCCCATCTCCAGTGGGTCGTCATCACCCTGTGTTCTGAGACATTCTCTCTGCGCTTTGGGGTGGACTGCACTGAGGCGTGACTGCTTTTCAGAGAAAGTGTGGCGCCGCTGCCCACGTTCGCCATTTGGATTTCAGGAGCAAAATCTTCTAACGCCAGTTGAGTCCCAGTGCATTCATGCAGGTTTCAGATTTAGATGCATTCATCTATTAAGGTTAATTAAGGGAAAAGGAATGTGATATTTCGATTGTCTGAAATGACAGCAATCGAGACATGATTGAAAACAGAAGCTGGATATATACTAGGCTAATAAACTTTTGACTATTTGCATGGCCACCTTTATTCTGATAATAAAATACTGTGTGGATGATTGCAGATATATTATTCAACCTAACCATTCTGTGTTTAGCAGAAATTGTGGGCATAAGAGTGCTCACAGCTCGCAGTGCTTTATGTAGAAGTTCTCAAACCGAGAAATGCCATTTGGGGAAACTGCCTCCTGGTGACAAGTCTGTTGTTCCAAACTACACGAAGCTCCTTCCAATAAGTAGACCATGCTGACAAAAATGGATACGCACTCTTTGAAACCGTCCATCAAGGAGTTGCTATATGCCCGCTGACTGCAAGTAAAAAGTAGTCAAACGGCACACTTAACATAAGTGTTTCCTTTGCAAACACCCAGCCTTTTTTTGCATAATGATTTGCAAGTAGGGAAACGGAATCTTTCCTCGAACTAGGGTGGTGCTGTATATTTTCAGTCTTAATTGCCCCTCTCAGTGGCAACATGGGCAAATGTTGGCGCGTGTGTATAATTCTCCCTTAATGGGCACCGGCCTCGGGACATATGAAGGAGAGGAACGGTTTTTAGTGCCTGTGGGAAGCCACTTTCTCACTGCCTCTTTGTAGTCGGTTGATGACTGCGGCAGAAAACGGAGATAACCTCTCCTTAAAGCTAATGTTTCCCCCTGCGCACATGAACAGCGCAATAAACTCTGGGTGCTTCGTATTGTGCACTTAGATAATTAATGTTTGAAGTAGATTAAGATTGTTTACCAGACATGTCCTTGCCCACACTGCAGGATAAGTGAATGCACGGTATCATTTCAGCTGGCAGAAGTGTGGGGTGGGCTCAGCTGTTTAGCGCTTGCTAATTTATTTTCCCATTCTCCCAAATGGAGCGAGGGCTACATGTTCATTAACGCAACCTCTCTGCCATCCACTCCCTCCGACATTCCCAATTCAAAGAGCTTTCTAAAGTGCATCATCTCCGTCAGGCTATTTTGTGGAAATAATGGCTTTCTTCCAAGCAATCAAAGAGCACGGTCAACTAATACGACCCAACTTATTCACCGAGTATGAGAGTATGAGGCCAGGGTATTGAAGCCACACGTCAAATTTTCACATAATTGTGGGAATGAGAGGGGGGGAATGAATCAACAAGCCCTGTGTCCTCCTAGTGCTCCACATCAGCCTGAAATCATCGAGAAAACCGGTCATTCTCAGATAAATGACGTTGTAAGCCACCCGTGCAAAGGCAGGAGCCGCCCTCCCCCAAAGGACAGTGCCCTGGCTAGACTGGCTCATTTAGGAGTCTGGAGTCCAAGCCTCTTTTTTTTTATTTTTTTATTTTTTAATTTTTTAAATGTTTTCAAGAAGCACGTAGCTGAACGGTCTGGCCAGGGGGAAGAGCCGCCTGACTTGGTCTTTAGCTTATCTGAAGGAAGACAGCTTTGAGGACCGGAGAGTGGCAAAGGCAGTGTGGAGTCAGTGGGTGTAGAGCTGTGGCGGCGTTCCTCCCGAGAGGCCCCGCCCTTGTTTTCTCCTCCGCACCGCCATTTCGAGCTCGTGTGTGCTTTTTTTTTCTTGCAACGAAAACCCATATGTGTAAATGTTTATTACCTTTAAATACTACATTTTTTATTTTAAGCCATGAAGTTTCTAATGAATGTTGTGCACACAGATGTTGAAATAGTCAGGCCAGCCTAAACGCAGGACTACAAAAATACCAGCTGGCAGAGTGATGACCTAAACACTCCTTGGCCATTAGTTGATGCAAATGGGACTTGGCCCTTTTCTGCCTCCAGAAGCATTTTATACTTGGTAGGCTTGTAGAGCAGGCTGCCCTGCCCTGGACATTACATTTTTTTGTGCTTGTCCTAGCTAAATACAAGTCATGTCTTCACTGTGAGGGAACTCGCTCTACAGGGAGACGAGAGACTTGTTGTTGAGGGGTGATTTACAGTGAAACGAGTTCTTTGCAAGCAAGCATTGCGTCTACCTCTTTGTATAGGGCCGATGGTATCATACACTGGGTAAGTTGAAATGTCCCTGGAGCAGTTTTGTGTTGCTTTATATCAGTTATGAGGGTGGACATTGTGTGTTGCTATTTTTTGTTTGTTTTTGCCTTGTATTTAGTAACTTTTGTTTGTGAAAGATTTTTGGCAGTTTGTCTTCCACTCAACCATCTGAGGCAGAGTGTACATTTTCCTGTCAAGGCACAGGGGCAGAGCTGTCTTCCAGCAGATAAAAGGTTAGGTCGGCCTTTAGGGCCCAATCAATACTGTCACTCTCTGAAAAGATTGACTGCCCATTGATCCAGCAGATACAGGAACTACAGGGAAGTAGCTGACCACTAAAACCTCAACATGCCCTCCGCATATGATTTTCACAGCCGCAGTCTGCAACGGCGGGGCGAGCTGGCATAAAATTAGAGGGTTGAGGAGGCTCAATATTCCAAGTGAAAGAAAAAAGAATGATTGCGAGGGACCTCTTGCAGGAGAAGCCTGGCTTCAGCCAGTGTGAAAATAAAAAACAATTATAATAATTTTAAGTCTTAGTTACAGGGCGCGAGCTATGATTTACCTTAATGTATGTGCAGTTTCTATAAAGTGGCGATCTCTTGAGATGTTAGGAGTGTTAAATGTTCCAAGGTCAGTCCTATACACGGGGTTAAAGGCAGAAACTGCCGTTAACAGGCAACTTGTGATCTCTGCGGAAGCTCCTGGTAGGTCCTAGGCTTGTTGCGGTGTTCGGATTAACCCGTGGCATACTGTGCTTGAGCCTACGCCAGTGTAGTTGTTTCCACACTGTCAATACTGTTTTTTTGTATTTACAATTTAAAAATAAAAGTAAAAAATAAAAGTACATCTGCAGAGCTTCAACGTTGACGTTAAGTGAATATGAGCTAGCATATTATATTATATTCACATACCATCAGATATAGCCAGATATTGACCACAGTCAATACCATCAGATATAGCCAGTTCTCCTGAATTAGGCTATTAGGCGAGTAATACAATAATTTTTATTAGCATTGAAAAATTGTACACATTTTAGCGACATTGTTTAAAATTCTGGATACATGTAGGCTTCTCTTCATTCTCCTCACTCAGGGAATATTCATGGCGGTAATTCCGGGTGAAAATGGGCCCTTTTTTTACCTTGATCTCTCAGATCTTTCTGATATTTGACACACATAATGTATCCTTGGAGTAATGACCATTGTTATACTTTTGAGGAAAAAAACACATCAAGAAAATTAGGGACAAAGTGTCCATTTTAGGATTGTCAAGGTGTGGAGATTTTCACTCCGATTGAGATTCTTCTCAGGAAACTGATAACACCGAAGTTTCAACGTATTCCCGCCAAGGCCGTTTACTGCTAAGCCTATTAAAAAAATGGTGTGCACAGCCATCCGCCCATGGAGAATAGTACCGTAACCGATAACATTTTCTCTACAACACTAAGCATGTGATTAGACTCCATAAACATTAGTCTGAGTCAATTGAATAATTGAAGTAAAAAAAGAAGAAGAGTGAAGTATTGATGGCCTCTTGATGTTGGATTCAGGATCAAGTTCTCGCCATTTCGAACAAGAAATGCCCGACATGACATGCTCCGAATGTTTAAAATGAGACATTGATGTGTATTTTGTTATATGTTGGTCTATTGCTAATTATTATCAAGGCATCATTGACTGTAGTCCATTTAAACACGGACAATATTTGTAAGCCTTACCACTGCAGCTCAAGCGCACATAAATGCTATAGGCATATAGGCTATACAGTGCGACCATAATTCTTTGGACAGTGATGCATTTGTTATTTTGGTTCTGTACTCTAGCACTTTGAGTTTGAAAGGATACAATGACAATGAGGTTGAAGTGCTTTCAGCTTTAATTTGAGGGTACACTGTAAAAATGGTAGTGTACATTTAACACCCTAGGGTGTTTATATGTGTCCGTGGTCTCATAAACACCATAGGGTGTTAAATGTACGCCAACAGTGTTAGATTTACACCAGCATTTTTGCTGTGTATATGGATGGATAACTTGAAGGTTCTTTTCTCCTGACTTATTTTTCCATAGAGTTCAATAGGAAAATTTGTCAGGAGAAACAACCCTTAAAGTGATCCATCCATATCTACTGCATATCTGGCAGCAGAGTGATAGTTTGAGGCTCGTTTGATACCTCAGACCCTTGATGACTTGCAGCCTTTCCACCGTTTTGTGATGGTACACGCAAAATGTTCATAAACGTGGGTGCTGAGGATCAGAAATGCACTCGGTTCTTACAAAAACGTACAATAATAGCAAAACGACGGTGGGGACGATGTGCATGTAATGCACTCGGTGTGCACCCGACCACCGCGTAAGACCTGTAACCCCGACAACCGCGACAAGCCTAGTCTGTTTTCACTCCATTTTTGGCCTACCCACCTCTACTTTCGGGACCTACAATTTGACAGCCGTATATGGTACAAATAGCTTGGTCTAAATGTAAACACAAAAATTTGCTCTGCAACATGGGTCATATGTTTGAATACTTTCACCTAATTCTTTGCATTAATTAGGCTAGTTAAGAATTAAAATGAATAATGTAATTATTTCAAAACTACTTTTTACAATGTTGCTCATGTTTTCATATGTTCTATACAGTCCGATGTATACACATGCCAAATTTACTGTGGGATCACTTATACTTTTTGTTTTACTGTACTATTAAAAGAGGTGATTGACTGGATAAAACGGGTGCACAGCTGCGGTCCTGGTTTTTGTTCCGACCAATTACCTTAGTTTAAATTTTCTGGCAGCTCTATAAACTCTGCTAGTTCACTCCTGTGCTTAAGCTTAAGGTTTAGGATACACTTGCAGTGCTTATCCAAATGTTAGCTCAAGATTAAATTGATCCAATTAAATAATTAAGAGCTGAAGAAGCACAAAACCATGTAACTGATGGGTCTTGTGCAGCCCTGGGTAAAACAAAGTAAACTTGTGTCATTTGTTGCAAAAAGCTTCAAGAAGAACATCTAAAAACACAAGAATCCCATGAAGAAGTGGCGGAAGTATAATTGCTAAGTAAAGAGGAGCAAGCTGACTGGAAGGACACAGAACTGGTGAGCGAGTGTCCATCTATCATGGGGGATTCTCCTGTCAGGAAGAAACATTACAAACCACCTGAATAGAACTGCACAATTAATCACATTTTAATTGTGATATCAATATTGGCTTTCCACGATTACTTAACAAGAATAATCGAGAATGACGATTTTGAAGGCACAGTCTGTTTACAATTGAAAACTCTGACTTTACTGGACTTTTTCTGGTGTTCTATATCAAATAAAGCACCTATTTTACCTCCCTCACAGTTGAGTGTTAGGGTTAGAAAATGTGAAAATATAAGAATTCTGTTCGTTCAAAATGTTAAAGTGCAATAAAAGTATTATGTTTCGAAAACCAATGAATTATGTTAAATAATCGTGAAGACCTGTTGGCTGGCTGGATTTTCTCTATTTTCTCCCTTCTCTCTGCGCTCTCAAGGCTTGTGCATATTATACTGTATAGCGGGTAGTCTGCTTTTAAATTTAATTGAACTGGTTAATTGTAGTCTTTTCCCAGTGGACCTCCCATACTCAGTGCAAAAGACAGTGTGAGATGGGACACCATTGCCCCATTCACAGCTGACATTCAACATTTTTTTTTATCTCCGAGAATAAAATCTTTAAAGTGTTTTTTTTTTTTTTTTTTGTAAAAAGTCAGTAAGTGGCTTCTCAAAATGTGACAAAACACAGTGTGTTTTTAAAGTCACACGTTCTGACAAAATGGCAAGATTAGGCGCAGCTACACTAAACTAAACCTAAAACTAGCAGCATTGTGGGAAGGGATAGTATCATGTTTATTTATTTATTTTTAATTAATACTTTTTTTGCTTCTACAAGATTGACATAAGCCTGCATAAACAAGGCATACAGTTAGATTATAACGAGCAGATTAAAGCGTGGTTAAGAGTGTCGGGGAGTGTCGGGGAGTGTCGGGGAGTGTCGGGGAGTGTCGGGGAGTGTCGGGGAGTGTCGGGGAGTGTCGGGGAGTGTCGGGGAGTGTCGGGGAGTGTCGGGGAGTGTCGGGCACTGCCAGTTGAGTCGCATGGAAGCAGAATACACATCTCGGCCGATCGATCAGCTCCTTCCCTACTATGGTAATAAAATGTTTTTTTACTACTTTTTTAATCCTTGTGACTATGATTTGAACTTTATTTGTTAATGTTGTGGGTAGGATTACCATTGCTTCTACAGCTATGCTTTATCCATAGTCTCATCCAATTGTACACCATATTATAAGTACTCAGTCTATAAACCTGTGCTGGGCAAAGTCAAAGGCCATACAAGCACAAGACACAGGGCACAAGCCGCAGGGCACAAGCCGCAGGGCGCAAGCCGCAGGGCGCAAGCCGCAGGGCGCAAGGCGCAGGGCACAAGGCGCAGGGCACAAGGCGCAGGGCACAAGACGCAGGGCACAAGGCGCAGGGCACAAGGCGCAGGGCACAAGGCGCAGGGCACAAGGCGCAGGGCACAAGGCGCAGGGCACAAGGCGCAGGGCACGTCTTTCTGTCTACAGGGTAAGCATGCGGCTGTCACAGCCTCCTTGCCGGTGCTTTTGTGTTTGTGTTATATTTTAATTGTTCTCCCGTCATGACACCGCCCTTTTGTAGCGCCAGTTCTTGGGGGCAATCTGGATAAGGGTGAGCGATATTTAATTGCAATTCCTCTGCTCCCATTATCCGACACAGGAAGGAAGTCTTTCAAACCAGGGCTGCGGAAATGAGTGTTCTGTCATGTGGGAATTAGCAGAATCGTATGGTTTCCGTCCTATTAATTACAGTCAACAATAGCCATACTGCAAAATAAACTTAAAGGAATTGATGTTATCTGTGACTAAAGTTCGGAACATCTTTAAAAGCTGATTTAAACCCCCCCCCCCCCCTCCAAAACAAAAACCTATTAAGCCTGCGACATCCGCTTGGGTGTTTAGCAGTGAATAATGACCCATGCGTTTCTTGTTCTTTTTGTGCTTTGATTGCACTGCATGGATTTTGGCTCTCAATAGGCAGTGAAAGCTTCTTTTCTATGCGGTTGATATCCAGACGTGTCAGGAGTCATTGGGCCCTTACGCTCTTCTGATAATGAGCTACAAGAGCAGGAGCAGGCTCGTATATTTCGGTGCCAGGTTGGACCGGTACGCGTGTCAAGGGTTTGGCGTTTGATTGAGCTCCATTGGTTTGAGAGTTGTCCTTCAGCTTTTCGAGGGCCTGGGCCCCATCCGCGTTTGATCCTCTGAGCCTTTGAGGGCTTCTTTGAATGACCTTTTTCCTTCAACGAGTTCATTAGGAACCATTGCGCAGTCCATCGAGCGCTTCCTGTGCACGCATTTCATTTGCGAGGTTTTCGTGGCTCTTGATTGTACATTAACCCGACCAGGGTGCATAGACGTCACTCGGAGGGTTAGGACCGCCATGGCAACATTCCACTTCACTCCACTACACCACGTTTTGAAAATGAAGCACCCTTTATTGGAATTCTTGGCACCCTCACAATAATGGTTAAGTGTATGCCCATACCTAATACTACTGCGCTGTGCGCTTGAGGAGAGCCATCACAATTTTGTTTCCTGGGGATGTGTAGATATTATCGATGGTTTATGAGTTTCAGCTTTGACAGTTTAACCAGGTGAACAGTCTCCACTCTCAACCAGTGGACCCGAGGGGGTGAAAAGACTGACAAGAGATTATTTACAATTATTACCCGTACAGTTTCAACCAGTGGTTAAACCCTTCATTTTAAATTTTTCATGTTCTTTTAAAATTGATATTCAACCTGCTCCCTATGGTGGGGGGGGGGCATAAAAAAAAACTACATTCTGGAGAAGAAAAAGTGCTGATTTACAAAGCAAACTTGGGACAAGTGCACTGAATTCTTACAAATCAGCTAGTTAATTTACATAATAAATGTAGCATAATTATGACTTCTACTAATTGAGCCTCAAAGTGTAATTGGAGCTTTAGACGGCAGTGGTAAAGCCTGTTTTCTGTCTGTATCGGGGGAGTACAGCACAGAAATCCTCTGCTTTGGGATGCAAAGGAGGCATAAATCGCTGTAGAAATGGCCTCCTCTGCTTCCTTTGCACACTGTAGAGGGCGCTACAATGGCGACGAGTGATCTGCTAATCTGTAAAGTGCCATCCGTGCGTGCTGCCAGACCCACTGACTTTCCATGGGGGGGCTCTGTCTTGTGTCCACAAAACATTCTTATCTTGGCAAGAAGCCTGAAGGTTTGTGGCCAGCACCCCCCCCCCCCCCCCCAACCCATCACAATTGCAAATACTCCAAAAAAAATAAAATTAGTTATTTTTTTAAAGTCAATTAAGTGACTTAAATGGTGTTTTATTCTGACTCATTCCCCAGTTTTTAATTGGCTTGCAGACAAAAAAAGAGTGCAGCCCTTGAGTGGGATTTTTAAAGTTTTAAACGAGTTGGCCTGTTACAGGACGAATACACCTTCAATCCGCAGAAAGCACAAGTGCTTCAAGATAGTCACTGCCCATCTAAAAATCTTATTTGTTGCCACTAAGATCAGAAGCTTAAGTAGCTTGTGTTTGTTTTACAGGGCTCCGCCGTTTTGATAAAAATAACTACTGACCTTTGTCGGCCTCTGCGGGCCATGGTAAGGTCAATCAATACGGCACCAGTCTGCAGTAGCGGTTAGCTCTGACTCGTAGGGACCAGAAGGTTATGGGTTGAGTTGGCCATAAGCAAAGTACTTAACCTGAACTGCTGCAGTAAATATCAGGGCCATTTGCGACCAGCAAGCCACTGTGGATAAGAGTTTGCTAAGCAACTAGATTATGAAATGCGTTACTAATATTGCGCAAGCTGAACGGAGGAGAAAAACACGATAGGGTTAATTAGCTCTCACTTCGTCTTGACAGTAAAGCTCACCGTTCACTTAATTTGATTTGCCGATTCCCATTTCCCTCATACATAACACTGTTCATAACATGTTTTACACATTAGGACAATACAGCTACATGTTTATTGAAGCAATTCAGGTTAAGCTCTTTCTGCAAAGGTACTAAGGAAGTCACCAATGAGGAGTGAGCATGCAGTTTGCAGGTTCAATACGATCAGTCATTTATCCCCTCAAACCACGCTGCCAATAATTAATTAGTGGAGCTGCTTCAGCAGTTATTTTTTTTAAAGATAGTTTGACACTCTATGAATGGTCCTTCATAATAGCCATGCTACTCCTTTCTAAGGAGGAGTATGGTGTATGTCACCACAGATGCAGTAAGAGATTTAACTATTTAACTATTTACGGTTATTGACATTAGCATTTATTAATGTCTATGGAGTGCTTTTGAACGTGCTACGTCGTGCTTTTGAAGACGTAGGTATGTTGCTCTTATTCATAGAAATTTGTAAAAAATTCATAGAAATTCATAGCAAGTTAGTGAATTTAAAATATGTATATTGAAGGGTTAACATGTTTTCATTATTATTCTTTTTACAGGTTATATAAAATTATGTATTTGTCCTATTTTTGATGTATTTGTCCTATCAACTTTGCTTATTTTCCATCCAATAAGGGCTGGACCAGATACAAATATTTTACAGGCCGAATTAATAACTCCTACAGGCCTTGAGCAATAAGGGAGTAAGGGAACAAGTTTTACTTTCTTATCGAACTAAGTGGTTGTCCTTGATACTAGCACAGTACCACAGTTTTCCTGACTGGTTTGCCTCTATTGCATGACACGGTTAGATTTTTTCCTTCACAACCCAATAATATACCTACTGATTTTACTGAGTTCAAATCATATGTGTAATATAATATGCAGCAATTAACAAAACGCTGCTTTTTGAATGTTGTGGAAAGGAAGGCCAAATATTGATATTGATTTCCCCAAGAAATTTCTTAATTCAATGGGATATAACCAATGGACCCTGGACGAAAATAATGGACAATCTAGCTGCACTTTAGGAACCATGAAATTGACTAATCTGCACATATTTATTGGCATCCTTTTGCATTTTATTTTGGGTGACAGGAACTTTGTTCCTAGCAGTGTTTTTCCTGGACACTAATATCTTTTGATCTCATTTGTCTTAACAGTATTTGGATGTTTCTCTACAAGGTTTCAAAAGTACACTAGCGAGAGAAAACCATGGCAGACTAACACATGTGCATAACTGGACTAAATTCCAACAAATCTTTGTCAGACCTAGTCATGGAATGAGTTGTTCACTCATGAGGCTTGACATTCTAAATGAATGAACAAATTAATCATTAGCTGCGCCTGTCTCATTTGCATTGTGTATAGCCTGTGTACTTCATATTGCAAAATATTGACAGTTAAGTTTCTAAACTTCCAAGCTTTGATGTGATACCAATGGTTATTCTCTGGTTGTTGTATTTGAATAAACATTTTAGCTCTCATGTCCAGAGACACTTTAAACATTTTTTGAATCTCAGGCATTCGGTATACACACTGTTTGTAAGCAAGGTGAGTGTCTGAAGTGAAACTTTGTTGATTTCTGGATTTGAACCCGTGACCCATGCCACCCTCCACAGTAGGGCTGTGCCGGTAATGGGTTAA
This sequence comes from Synaphobranchus kaupii, assembly GCA_029718625.1. Classification (NCBI taxonomy): domain Eukaryota; kingdom Metazoa; phylum Chordata; class Actinopteri; order Anguilliformes; family Synaphobranchidae; genus Synaphobranchus; species Synaphobranchus kaupii. Next base: position 863,236 of record CM056385.1, read on the forward strand.
CCGAAGTAACATGCCCCTATGACGGTCAAAACCAATTAACCGTTGGTTTAAAAAAAGGTAATTTATTTATTTTGCACATATCAAGACGGTAGTATAGCTACTCTTCCCATGCGACACACAAGAGCTTTTAAACATGTTGGGTGGTAGCTTACGTTAGTAACACATTTATTGTAACTAAAGTAGATGATGGGCAGATATGATTAAGGCTGGGTATTTGTCACGGAAGTCGCAGGTGTCACGGATCCATGATTTTCGCCTTTTTTTTTGACAGTTCCGTGGCTTTCCCCATTTTAGTGCTTTCCGTGATTTTTCGGCAGATTTGGACTGTCATCCTTAACATAGCCTACAGTGTGATTTGTGTACGTCTAATCATTTTAACAGATTGTGGAATGCGCTGGGATAAAGATTCCCGTCCTTGTCAGTTGTTGCAATCGGATGTTTGATGGCCCCTGTCAACAGTGTTGTTGCCCAGCCTAGCGCTCCTGTTAAGGTAACGTTGTCAGTGACAACAGCTACTCCAAAGACTCAAACCTCGCAATGCAGGCTACAACATGTCATACCAAAACAAACTTGATAAAAAAACAGACGTGGTAATCCTGCTTTATTATTTTAGTAATGCAATTTGAGCATGCTCTGTTTCTAACAACGTTCTGTTTAAAAGCAAGCACTTTCTTTCCATCATGGGCAGAAATTCAAAAATGCAGCAGCCTTGCATTGTACTCTCATGATTAATTATGTCTATTAATTGCTGCTGATCGGCTGTCCACACCAAATAGATAACAGTAGTGACATTTTCTTCAGCGGCCTCTGAAGTTTGGAGGTTTACGCCCGCATCAGGTATACAGTTGTGTTAAAAAAAAATAGCAGTACAACATCAGTAACCTGATGAACCACTGTTATTAGTAGTAGTGATATTTCTGCATGGCAAATAATTTACTTGTAGATGTAATAGTGTAATAGAAAAACAACAGACCCAACTGTCATGACATGCACGCTGCTTGTTCTGAGTAATTGACTCATTCATTGAAAGGGGCGTGTACAAAATAATAGCAGTGTGGAGTTTAATTGGAGAATTCATTAATTCTGTGAAAAAACAGGTGTCATTAATTGTCCTTTATTAAGGAAGAAGGGAAGCAAATGTTTCCACATTGTTATAAAATATATTTCCTTCTGAATTGCGAAGTAAAATGGGCCGTTCCAAACATTGTTCGGAGGAACAACGTAATTTGATTAAAAAGTTGATTGGAGAGGGGAAAACGTATAAAGAAGTGCAGCAAATTATTGGATGCTCAGCTAAAATGATCTCAAATGCTTTAAAATGGCAACAAAAACCCGAAAAACACGCGGAAGAAAACGAGCAACTACTGTTAAAACGGATTGAAGAATAGTCAGAATGGCAAAGATTCAGCCAATCATCACCTCCAGAAAGATCAAAGATGATCTAAAATTACCTGTAAGTGCTGTTACAGTCAGAAGACGTTTGATCGAAGCTAAACTATCAGCAAGAAACCCCCGTAAAGCACCATTGTTGAAAAAACGGCATGTGCAGAATCGGTTCAAATTTGCCAAGGAGCACATCGATTGGCCCAAAGAGAAATGGCGTAACATTCTGTGGACTGATGAGAGTAAAATTGTTCTTTTCGGGTCTAGTGGTCGTCGACAGTACGTCAGACGACCCCCGGGTACTGAATTCAAGCCACAGTATACTGTGAAGACAGTGAAGCATGGTGGCGCAAAAATCATGGTATGGGGATGTTTTTCATACTACGGTGTTGGGCCTATTTATCGTATACCAGGGGTCATGGATCAGTTTAAAAACATCAAAATAATTGAAGAGATTATGTTGCCGTATGTCGAAGAGGAAATGCCCCTGAAATGGGTGTTTCAACAAGACAACGACCCCAAACACACGAGTAAGCGAGCGACATCTTGGTTCCAGACAAAAAGGATTGAGGTAATGGAGTGGCCAGCTCAATCCCCTGACCTCAACCCCATTGAAAACTTGTGGGGTGACATTAAAAATGCAGTTTCTGAAGCAAAACCCAAAAATTCACAGGAACTGTTGTTCGTTCATCCTGGGCTGAAATACCTGTTTCTAGGTCCCATTGACTCGATGCAACGCAGATGCGCAGCAGTTATCAAAAACAATGGTTATGCAACTAAATGTTAGTTCAGTAATTTAAAGTGAAGTTAAATCTTGAAAAATTTCTTCAGTTTATACAGTAAGTGTTTGAGTTTGAAGAGAAAAATGTCGACACTGCTATTTTTTTGAACAGATTAATATTCCTTTTCTTTGCTTCCTGTAAAAGAATAACGCAAACTTGTTAATGCTTTGATTTGGAATTGAATGTGTAATGTTTCCACTACATTTGAAATATGGAACTAAAAGCTATTAAATATTTGCACTTTATTCACTTTTTTTAACGCACTGCTATTTATTTGAAGACTAAAAGAAAGGAAATAATGGCTCGTTATGGCCTTAATGCCATTCTTCAGCAGGGAGGTCGGACTTACCGTGGTGGAGTGGCAAGTCCAATGACAGAAGAGCACGCTTTTGTTTTTGCCAACTGCTTGTCTTTCCAAAGAAGCGCTTTTTCGCTCAGGGCAGAAGTGAAAGCCATATTCCACGGCGACCTTCCCTCCAGCCATCCAGTTGCTTTAGCTGCTTTGGTCGATTTACCTTTCTGACCCTTGGATATCGGTTTGTGTTTTTATGATGGTCATGCCCCCCTCAAACTTTTATTTATTTATTTATTGATGTTTCTTTTTGGCAGCAATCAGTCCGGCTCCCATACTAAATCTGGATGGATATTCTGAAGTAAAATCGTGGCTTGTAGTTCAATTCCAGAAGGCTCGTCGAAAGCGCTTTACGTCTGGTATTAGAGGTCAGCACCCAGGCTGCATGAATCACTACATGCGATGCACGGCCTATAGCTTACTTCCTGGCTCAATGTAGTTGTCCTTCTCTTTTATTTGTACAGGTGAAGTGAGATCTAGAAGCTCAGATGTGACGATGGGCAAACCCTCGGCGGGTCGGGGGGGCAAAGCAATACAGTCTCGAACACGAACGAGATGAATGCAGCTTGCTGTGCATGGCTGAGACATCTCAGAACCTCGCTCATTGTCTAGATCAGGGGTGTACACCTCCGGTCCTGGTGGGCTATTGTGCATGCTGATATTCTTTCCAGCCATTTTCCCAAGCTTAGTTTCCTAAAAGGCTGCATACTCCCAATGCTAGTTCACTCCTGTATTGCACCACAGTGAACGCTTTCACTGTGGTTGTGTGCACAGTCTGCAGTCATAACTCGTGGTTTTAAAGAAATGTTGGCCCTTGTAAATCATTCGGCTAAATAAATGACACCCATTTTTAAAAATGGTAAATGTGTGCAAATTTTCCTCTGTCATAAATGAGGGGGGGCTTCTGTTTTAATGACCACGTCGGACGTGAAGCTCACAAAATTCGCCTCACCCATCGGAACGAGATGAAACCGATCCCCATGGAGAGGCTCTCCATGGAAACTCAGCCGGTGACCTATCGCTTCAAAGAGGGGAGCCTGGGCTTTAGAATGAGAGAGAACGTGCTCAGAGCATCGGTAATAAAAATAAGTGGGCAGGCCCCCGATGTGAACATGATGTCATACGCAAAGTGGTCACAGGGAGTCCTGATGAACGGCCTATTAATGCAGTGGGATTTAGCGCGTCCTCCGGAACCGCCGAATAATGCTCCATTCATGGCAGCGGCTCTGCTAATGAGGGCCCTGTCTGAGGAGGAGACGGTCACCTCAATACCGCATTGTTCTCACGGCCACCCCCGTCTTCCCGGCCCGCCCTATTGTCAAACCCCACGCCCCCACACAACCAAATCCTCTGCCGTTGGTGCTGGGGTGACGTCATGCTCTGGTTGCGGCGGGAAGATTGTCTTTTGGCGGTGACCAGAACTGAATTTCCATTCAAAAAGGACATTTCTAGTTAATTTGATGGTAAGCGGAAACTCAGCTGGAGCCGCCTCCCTCCGTCATTGGCAGCGTTCCCCGCACAGAATGGCAACTAGCCTCCGGCTCTGCCCGCAGTTTGGCCTGGAAGATATGGGGAAAGTCGGGATTCCATGCCTTCCTTTGTGCCTGATGCAGCAGGAATCCCGTCATGGACACACTGGAAAGACAGCAGTGGTCTTTTAAAGTTAAATTTAGATAAGCCTTTTATTTATTTCTCTTGCAGGCCTAATCCAGGAGTAGAAAAAGAAAGCAGCCATTCATTGTCTGCTGATTGCAAAAGAGATAGGGGCTTTGTAGTCATTGGCTGTGAGTAATGATGAGGTGGCCTACATTGGAGCAGCATCTGTAGCCTGATTCGTAGCTGCCTCTGCTCATTTTCCTCTCCTTCATATTCGTATTTTTCTTTTTTTTCCTGTGCGGATTATAAATTAACCTGCCAAGGGAGCATATAACTGGATTGCAAAGCAGCAAGCAATTTGCAAATGCAAAACTTGTTTTGAAACCTAAAACTGAAGTGAACACCCTTTCTGAACTGCATACGTATTGAATAATGGGAAAGTGATGCAAAACAATAATAATAAGAATTGCGCATGAACCTTCTGGATACTGTAACCCACCTGTGTGTTAAGGAATAAAAACAATAACGGCAAGTCTGCTTAAACAATAACGGCAAGTCTGCTTTTGCTCCATTGATATTTGGGACTGGGGCATTGGTTTGCACGATGGCCTACTTCACGTCAGGTTGCTGTGAGACTCCTTCCATAAAAGAGTGGGGGCCTCTGAACTGAGAATGACGACATTGTTTCTGATCGCACTGAGCTATGACCCACTTAGCACCTTATAAAACTGTCAGCATGGGTTTTATGTAAGCGCACAGACGAGAGCCCTTCATCTGTACCGTTCTGCTGGGCAATACAGAATACTTCAAAACCATGAGTCAGCCCACTCCTTTCAGTGCCCCCCCACTTCTTTCTTTTTTCCCCAGATGTTTCCTAACGTACATTATGCCTGTTATACCACCCGATTATGGTTACATTACGACAGATGGCTTCCGTTACCGCTGCGTTATTCATTTGCTTTGCGGATGCCCCCTTTTTTCCGAAAAGATGTGAAAGGCTTTGAATTTTACAGCCCGTCCACGCGCGCTCATTTATCCAGCCGGCTGATTTTACTGTAGGGGATCAGGCGAGGGCTGTGCCGAGCGTCCTGTACAGCGTTCAAGCACACAGCCTCTCGGGGCCCCAGGCTCCGTCACGACGTGACACAAGCGCAGGCCGTGTCTCATACCGTGGACGTCAGACTCCAGCTCGGGATGCGTCACTAGCCGGCTGTGAGCAGGAGTCTAGACCGGCCAGGGGTATGGCGGGTAAGGCGGCCAGGTGTCTTGGGGATGCTGCCATGTTGGCTCCTCCCAATGATGTGCCACGTGCCCGCAGGCTACCCACTTGCTGTTGAGTCATGCTGCCACTGTCCTGAATCACTGTCGCCTGTGGTGTGGAAAATATTAGTTTATATGTGGCAACCAGTGGCGTTCACCAGCTCCAGTCTGCAGTGCAGGTTGTTTGGGTGTGGGTGACCAGCTCCAGTCTGCAGTGCAGGTTGTTTGGGTGTGGGTGGCACCGCGGTGACTCGTGATACAGTGGAGCTAGTCCATATTACGGAGAAAAGAGTGGGAAAACTGTGGGAAACAGTCCAAAGTCAAGTGAACCTGGGCTGTGTGCTGCTGCCAGAATACCACAACCAGAGGGTTGACCAGAAAGGAACAATGATGGGCTGGTTGATACCCCACATGGTTAACCACACACATGCTTGCGAGTTGTGTTAATTTGATTACTTGATTTTGCGGTATGTCAACATTTGGAATACAAACAGGATATAAGATGGGTTTAAAAGAGTGGTGAGAGAGAGAGATGGGCAAGAATCAAAAATAATGTCATTTTAAAAGGCAACTCTCTTCAGTTGGACGTGCTGAGCACGGTTGATATTAGCTGAGAGCACTTAGTAAGCATTTACACAAGTACCCAGGGGAGCTTGAGCCCAAACTTACTTACTGTAAGCTTTGGTTACATTGTATACTGTAGACAAGGGCACTGATGGTAGTTGAAATGTTTTGGTTAGCTCATGAGGACTTGCATTCCTTTGCTGTAAATTTAGAGAAAAGACAGGATGTTGACTGGGAATACTCATTCTGAAATTTAGGTCTCTGGCTTCTGAATTACTTGGAATTAAGGATTTCAGTGAGCCTATTCTTACTAAAAAAAATTTGGTTTTGTAAGAATTTACATTTTTGTGTTGCATGATATTACTGGGCTGTGCTCCAAGGCTGTCTTGCAGTGCTAGGCTAATATCTGGGAAAAATGACCTTCAGTTACATAGGCTGTGCATTTCCTTAAATGAGGAAATGAGAAATCGGGGGGAAATGGAGCAGAGGCTGGGATGAAAAGAATCATTCACGTTAGGGCTGGAATTAGGGAATTTATATTCAGTGTGCATTCATATACTGTAGGTTTTATAATATCCTGCAACACTGTGACCAGGGACATTTCACATCCAGGTCCTGTCATTATGAGAGATCATCTGTCTGAAGCTGTGTTATGTATGTATATATAAATATACCTATATACAGTGGGTTGAAAAAGAGCCCCCTTAGACGTTTTCAAATTTTGTTGTACGAACATTTGATAAAAATGGTTTTAATCTGGCTTTTTTTGCTGGTATTCAACACAAACAATTGTTCCAAATTATTTGCAAATCTAAAACAGAAAACAATGAATTCCTTAAGTATTCAGCCCCCTTGCTTCATTGTACTTTAATAGCCAGTCAGGCAAAACTTTTCCAAATTGCACCTCATAAGTTGCCCAGCTGCAATATCACACAAAAGGGGGTGTTATACTGTACATCATCACGGCTGTGATTCAATCATACTCGGCCGAAGATAATCACGGCCGTGCTGATATGCAGTACAACAGCACGACCTTGAGCGTGATATTGCTTTTATACAACAGTACTACTAGCCTATAAAATATCAAGTAATGATTGAGACACAGATTAAGATTTTGTTGCTTATTTGGCTGCACCAACAAATATAGTTCCTTCAGAATTCCATTTAAAACAATGTTTTTTTTCCAACAATGAATCAATGAGAATGTAACTGTGTTCAACTAGTGTGTTATTGTGGAAGCACTTTTTGCTGTCTGAAGAGGAAACGGAACACAAAACTCAAGTCGAAACGCCGTGTCACTTAACAAGATACTTAACAAGATAGTTAAACGCCCCGAGACTATGCCCTCAAAAAGTCTGACAGAATAACACCCCTGTGACCCAATCTCTAATTAAAGTAAGATTCCGGCCATTTATCAAGATCCCTGTTGGGAACAAATAAAGTGATTAATTAATACTGACAAACCCATGTACCTGCTCTTAGCCATTGAAAAATGAATAAAATTGAAAAACTAGGTCTAGTCTTATGTTAATCTATGCCAAAACTTGTGTATTAAAGAATAAAATTGGAATAGAATGGGGTATAGGTGTTAAGTTGGCTGCGCTGACCCAGCTAGACCGGCCGCGCTTAAGCACCTCTCATGGCCATCCATGTTCTCCCCATTCACCCAGATGTTAAACATCATTCATGGGAGGTTCTGAAGCACAGTGTGTGAAGTAGATTTCCACCTCCTTCATCGCTTTAACAACTGAAGGCTTTCCTTGAAGGATTGTCCAATTTCCCACTTCACACATTTCAGAACTTGTATGACAGCATTTCGAGGACTGAAGCTGTTCTGAAGGTGTAGTGTGGCCCTAATGCGTATTACTTTTTATATATATTGTTAGGTGTTCCATTATTTTGTCCAACCCCTATATGTATATTTGTGTGCATGCATGTGTGAGAGTGATGTATAACATAATACAGTGAGTGTATTGGAATGGCGGGGCATGCTGCATACCTATACAGCACTGGGAGTTTCCTCCAGAAATACCCACAATGACCACAGACACTCAGCCCTTAAAAACATTAACTTCTGTACCTTCTGACCTTGTGTAATCGCACAGAATTCAGATACAACTTCACACGTCGTCTTCCCGATTTCATCATCGCATTAGCATTAACTCTCCCCTTTGGATATTTAGCAACAACTGCCAGTAATAACATCTGATCAAAGTAGCCAATCGCAGGATACACAGGCAAATTTATTATGTAGCATTGCAGTCGCCAAGAGACAGCCTAACTGCTCCACAAAATGTGAAATAGTCTTTAGTGCTGTGGTTAGCGCCACGCCCTTTCCCGCATGAGACCCATGTTCAAGCCCCACCAATGAAATTTATTTTGGACCAAAACAATGTGCACGTGTTATGCTTTCCACACGTATAAGATTGTGACCATGTGAAAACCTCAGACTAAATTTCTCAGTGGTAACGTTACTCTTTAACCAAAACTTGGTGTAACCGGCTAGCCACATGTTTGTTTTCCATTCATACAACTGGCTGGCTACCTGGCTGGCTTTTCATTAAACAAGCTGCATTGCTAGCTTGCTAACATCAGCTCGGTTCAGTTAAACGAATCATTTTGATATCAATACTTTTCTCGTGAGATGGTAAGATGAAAAAACACAGGGCCAGGTTACATTAAATAATTTAGGAAAGATTGGGTAGCGTTGCTTTGGAATAGAGCTAGTTTACTTGAGCTACGATAGCCAATATTTATTGTAACTTGGCTTAATTTTGATATCCATACCTTTAATGGCAGGCCTAGTATTTGCAAGTTTTAATTAATGACGTGCAGACAGTGCTTTGTATGCATGAGTAACTTGGCATTTTTTGTACGTTGAAAATGTTTATTGAGATTGTATATACACTCACACACCCCAAAACATGATGCTCCTAAACCTGAAGCGGTGTGAGCATTTCCATAGCATTTGTTTCAAACACGGTTTTATGCTAAAAAGCTTGTGATGTGGTCTAAGATGATTACGTAAACCATTAACTGCTTTTGAAATGTTTTAGCCCCCCCCCCCCCCCCCTGCCTCCCAAGTTTCATCCCAATTTGGGAAGGCCCACTGGTTCCCAAGGGCTCTGTGCCACAGTCAGCACTGGTGCACATTTGATCCAAGCTGTCAGCTACAGCACTGCAAAAAGCAGGATGCAGCACTCAAGGCCAGGAATCCCTTTTAGTTTATAAAGGGATAAAGTTTTTGGCTCATTAGTACTCTATGTAAACTACCTTCGAGCTGTTGATTGATCCAAGATTTTTGGCTGCTCCAACACATCCGCTCCTGAAGGTGCAAGGCCTACTGTGAAAGCTTTTGTAGGCAGTTTCAGTGTGGAATGATGGCTAGGATCAGAATGTATCCATCATCCTTATCCTCGTAATTGTATTCCTGAATATTTTATGACTGAGGTAACCATTTCCTTGTCCCTTTTAATCTTCACATTCCTCTCAAGTAGAAATGTTAAGCTGATGTCAGAGGCCGTGAACAGATGATGGGGTCGGCGGCGTGGCACTGTAGCGGTCCGACCTTTCCAGAGTAGCTGCTGCCTTGCTACTGGCATGGCATCTGCATAGCTGGCCTCAGCAAATAAGAAGTAGCTGTTCAGCCATTCACTTCAAGGATCATTGAGTGTGTTCTTGACTTTGGCATAACCTTCTTGGACATAACTGAGGCAAAAAAAACAACTTAAAAAAAACCATGGCAACATTCCGCAGTGTTGCTTTTAATTCACAGCGAATAAACAAAGCAGAAGGCCTTTTAATGAGTTTGTTACTGTATGGGTGTTTTCAGAATGTCCATTAATCTGCAAAAGACCACAACGAGAGAGGGACGTGGGATTTCACTCGTTTGAATAATACGGTATTTATAAAGAAATCTCCCTTGTAGCAGAACCAAGATTTGTTCTGACATTTTCTTTTCCTTTATGAACCAATCTATATTATTTAAACTGACTTAACAATACACAAGAGGAAGGAGTTTTCTTGTAAGAATACAGCTTAATGTAAAAGGATTCTCCTGAGGACAATGCGTTTTAAGTCCTTACTCAAGCGTATTGCTTTTTCATGTCTGGCCATTGCTGTCATGGGGGGTTGGAGTTGTGCATTCCAAAAATAAATGCATGGGAAAAGAGGTGGTCTCCATGGGCTCTCCCTTCATCTGACCGTTTTTAACACTCAAGGCTGTTCCTGGGAGAGTGGGAGTTGTAGGCAAATGGAATCTGTAGTTTGCCCCTTTGAATATTTTCCACTTGAGTATTGGGGCTACTGGCTTTCCAAAGTGAAGTGCTGCAACTTTCAATAATTGCTCTCATAATTAATGATCAACATGTCCCAGATGTACTACCATTGTCACGACAGCAAAGGTTTTGATACCATTTTGATATCGATACCAATTCATGAATTTTGATACTCGATAATTTTGCATTTAATGTGCTTTATTTCAAACCTGGACAAGGAATCTACAGGCTACGTTCACACTGCAGGCTATCTCATTCCAGTGTGAACCGATTGCTCTCTTGAAATGACCCACATGCGCAAATTGACTAAAACAAAAGACTGTCACACAGCCTGCAGAAATAAATAACAAATTCAGAAGTCACAGCTTCTGCGTTAATTAGGTGTGGTTGTGAAACCACACCTTTTGTTATTCAACATACTTAGTATTTTGCCACTTTTTAGAATAGAATAGAATCTCTTTTATTTTCCTGTGAAGGAACTTCAGTTGTAGCCACAGCAACAACAAAAAAGACAGACAGTGGGGCAGACCCACAACACACAAACAAACAAACAATCAAACAAATTAAGTGCGAGCATCAAAAAGCAAGAACAGCTCCTCATCTGCCTCTGCTGTCTTGAGCTGTACAGTGTCACCAAGCAGTCCAACAGCCGCAGGGAAAAAGCTTCCCAGAGTCGACCAGAGCAATGGGCTAACGTTACTTGACACAAATCTTTTTTCAGACCTGCAATTGAGAGCAGTCGATCAGAGTGTAAATATGGAGAGCTCTGTAGCTAGCTATCTACAGTGACCATGTGCGTTTTGATTTTTCGATTTTTGTTTGGCGTCAGTGTCAACGTTACTGCTGGCCCTGTCGGATTTTTTCAACAAATCGTAATGGGACCTGGACAAAATATTGTTTTTATGACATGCAAAACTTGGAGTGGGCTGCGAGTCGACATGGGAGATCACGTAAGTAGTAGGCTATCGAGCTTAATTTTTTTAGGACAAGTCCGAATTCAGCACGTGTTAGCTAACGTAGATTAGGGGGGCTAAACCGGTGAAGATGTTTGGGGCGAACAGCCTGCCTGTATTGACTTGTCTCTGCTACTGCTGTCACTCAGCTAGCAAATAGATTTTTATTTATTAATTTTTTTTACATCAATTATTATTATTATTATTATTTACATCAATTTGTTCATGTACAGTTTTAAAATAAGATATATTTTATATTTAAATATTAAATGTTTTCATGCGTCAAATGTTCCAGCAAATAACTTGATGTAACCACCATCATAATGACAAGATGTGATTTATGTATTTATCACACACCTTTTAACGTTTGCTCTGATAACTCATTTGATTAGGGGGGCCAAATAACTATCCAGTTAAGGAGTGTAGGCTACGTGGTTTGCATCTAATGTCACAAAATATAGATAACCTACTCTTCTGAGGAGTAAAGGGCATAGCTATGCAAGTACTACTGTTATATTTTGGTAAATGGTGCCCCCTCCTGGTGAAATTGGCAATGCAGGCCATAACGCAACGTAGCCTTGACTTAACCTCCATTCACGGTGATAGGGGATAGTAATTGTTTAACTGTTTGACATTAATGGTACAAACACGAATGCACCTTTTTAAAAAGGACTAGATTACGTTTTCTTAAGAAAACATTTTGAAATGATGCAAGATATGCAGGCTATCATTGTGATCATGTGATCATTTTTAATACGAGACATTTTCTTTGCTCTGAGTGAGTATGAATGCTGCCGTTTTTGGAAAGGCGCTTCTGTTCTGGAGGTAGCCTGATCAAGTTCTATTATAATGATCATGCTACCTCCATTATAATGCTGAAATGCAATGATTGAATTACGTTTCAATGTATTTTTAACGCGTCTATTAATTGGTCAACCCATTTAATTAAAGCGTTTGAGAAGAAACAAGGGGGCGAGCGAGGGGCCAGACTAAGAATGGTTCAAAAAGACTCCATGGAACAACAGACTAGGAGTATAGTGACCCTGCCCGGAGGAAGCCCTGGGCCCACTTCTGGAGCCAGGCCCAGAAGGAGGACCCGTCAGCGAGCGCCTGGTGGCCGGGCATGCCACGGAGCCCGGCCGGGCACAGCCTGAAGAAGCAACGTGGCAACCATCAAGTACTCAAGTCCCCGGCTGAGTGCCGCTACGTTGGAGTTCACCCCGGTGGACGAGAGGGTCACCTCCCTGCGCCTAAGGGTTATAGGGGGGAAAACTCTGACTGTTGTCTGTGCTTATGCACCGAACAGCAGTTCAGAGTATTCGCCTTCTTGGAGACCCTGAATGGAGTCCTGCATATGGGGCTCCTGTAGGGGACTCCGTAGTCCTGTTGGGAGACCTCAACGCGCACGTGGGCAACGATGGAGACACTTGGAGAGGCGTGATTGGGAGGAACGGCCTCCCTGATCTGAACCCGAGCGGTGGTTTGTTATTGGATTTCTGTGCTAGTCATCGATTGGCCATAACAAACACCATGGTCGAACATAAGGGTGCTCATAAGTGTACATGGTACCAGAGCACCCTAGGCAGAAGGTCGATGATCGATTTTGTTATCGTATCATCGGATCTGAGGCCGTATGTATTGGACACTCGGGTGAAGAGAGGGGCAGAGCTGTCTACTGATCACCATCTGGTGGTGAGTTGGGTCAGGTGGCCGGGGAAGCCTCTGGACAGACCTGGTAAGCCCAAACGTGTAGTGCGGGTGAACTGGGAACGTCTGGAGGAGGCCCAGGTCCGGGAGACTTTCAACTCACACCTCCGGCAGAGCTTTTCTGGCATCCCTGTGGAGGCTGGGGACATTGAACCAGAGTGGACAATGTTCAAAGCTTCCATTGCTGAAGCTGCGGCTGGGAGCTGTGGTCTCAAGGTCTTAGGTGCCTCAAGGGGCGGTAACCCTCGAACATCCTGGTGGACACCGGTGGTCAGGGAAGCCGTCCGACTGAAGAAGGAGGCCTTCCGGGATATGTTATCCTGGGGAACTCTGGAGGCAGTTGCAAGGTACCGACAGGCTCGAAGGACAGCAGCCTCAGCCGTGGCAGAGGCAAAGCAGCGGGTGTGGGAGGGGTTCGGGGAAGCTATGGAGAAGGACTTTCGGTCGGCACCAAAGGGGTTCTGGAAAACCGTCCGACACCTCAGGAGGGGGAAACGGGGAACCATCCAAGCTGTTTATAGTAAGGATGGGACGCTGTTGACCTCAACTGATAAGGTGATAGGGCGGTGGAAGAAACTCCTGAACCCGACTAATCCACCCTCTGTAGTAGAGGCAGAGCTGGAGGATGATTGGGGATCAACATCGATTTCCCTGGAGGAAGTCACTGTGGTAATCAAACAACTCCATAGTGGCAAAGCCCCAGGGGTTGATGAGATCCAGAAATGCTGAAGGCTCTGGGTGTTGAGGGGCTGTCATGGATGACACGTCTCATCAACATTGCGTGGAAGTCAGGGGCAGTACCTAAGGATTGGCAGACCGGGGTGGTGGTTCCCCTGTTCAAAAAGGGGGAACAGAGGGTGTGTGCCAACTATAGAGGCATTACACTACTCAGCCTCCCCGGGAAAGTATACTCTAAGGTACTGGAAAGGAGGGTCCGGCCGATAGTCAAACCTCAGATTGAAGAGGAACAATGTGGATTCCGTCCTGGTCGTGGAACAACGGATCAGCTTTTTACTCTCGCAAGGATCCTAGCGGGGGCCTGGGAGTATGCTTATCCGGTCTGCATCCACATGTTTTGTGGATTTGGAGAAGGCTTATGACCGGGTTCCCCGGGAGATATTGTGGGAGGTGCTGCGGGAGTATGGGGTGAGGGGGTCACTACTCAGGGCCATCCAATCTCTGTACACCCAAAGTGAGAGCTGTGTCCGGGTTATCGGCAGTAAGTCAGACTCGTTCCCAGTGGGAGTTGGCCTCCGTCAGGGCTGCGCCTTGTCACCTATCCTGTTTGTGGTATTCATGGACAGGATTTCAAGGCGTAGTCGTGGAGGAGAGGGGTTGCAGTTCGGTGGGCTGAGGATTGCATCGCTGCTATTTGCAGATGATGTGGTCCTGATGGCACCATCGGTCTGCGACCTTCAGCACTCACTGGATTGGTTCGCAGCCGAGTGTGAAGCGGCTGGGATGAGGATCAGCACCTCTAAATCTGAGGCCATGGTTCTCCGCAGGAAACCGATGATTTGTCTACTCCAAGTAAGGAATGAGTCTTTACCCCAAGTGAAGGAGTTCAAGTATCTCGGGGTCTTGTTCTCGAGTGAGAGGACGATGGAGCGTGAGATGAGCCGGAGAATCGGAGCACGGTTGTGATGGAGAGAGCTGAGCCAGAAGGCAAAGATCTCGATCTACCGGTCAATCTTCGTTCCTACTCTCACCTATGGTCATGGTGAACGAGATCGCGGATACAAGCGGCCGAAATGGGTTTTCTCCGGAGTGTGGCTGGCATCTCCCTTAGGGATAAGGTGAGAAGCTCAGTCATCCGTGAGGGACTCGGAGTAGAGCCGCTGCTCCTTTGCGTAGAAAGGAGCCAGTTCAGGTGGTTCGGGCATCTTGTAAGGATGCCACCTGGTCGCCTCTCTAGGGAGGTGTTCCAGGCACGTCCAGCTGGGAGGAGGCCACGGGGCAGACCAAGGACCAGGTGGAGGGACTATATCTTCATGCTGGCCTGGGAACGCCTTGGGATCCCCCAGTCAGAGCTGGTCAATGTGGCCAGGGAAAGGGAAGTTTGGGGCCCCCTGCTGGAACTGCTACCTCCGCGACCCGACTTCGGATAAGCGGTTGAAGATGGATGGATGGATGGAGAAGAAACAATACATGGGATCATTGACCTATTTTTGAGAAGATAAAATAACCTACCATAGAGAGAAAATTTGAGAAAAATAAAGAACGTGGCACTAATCGCGAGGGGTGATCGGTAGGCTACACGTCCCCTAGGAGCTAATGCTACAACGGGCGGACGTCCGGGGTGTTACTGATATTTACCCCATTTTATTTATGGTTGCAAATAGGTTTACGTTTTGCTTTTTTTTCCGCGAACCCGGTCGGTAATAGGTGCTCGAACGCTAGACGTATCATGCCAGTGACGTCACTGACTACGAAAACTAAACATGGCTGCGCCCTAACGGAAAAACAATTAACTATTCTTAACGTTTTCTCCATTATTACAGTTTTGTCAGATTTGAGAACTGGAATATGTATTAGACTGAAAAGGCATCCACCCTATCACCTTCACTTCATATTACGTTTCAGTTCCCCTTTAAGACCTAACAATACTATCCCAGATGATTTGACATTACCTTTTTGTGCTTTCATCACAATGCATTACTTTGTATCACTTCCATGTTCTTTAGACTACTTACCACAAAATACATCACCTATTTTAACACTTTCACCTTCTTTAGATCCCTTTATACCGCATTGCCATGTCATACCATTTCCACCTTTTATTTATCACCTCACACTATACCATAGCCTATTACCATCTTTCTATAGCATTTCCTGCAATTGATATCACTGCGAAGCAACCACACCTACAATTTCTTTAGGAATTGTTAATCTGGTTTTAAAGTTGATGTGCAGTGGAGCTAATGATAAGGGTGAGGAGACGGGGGGGGAAAAGCCAAGGTTTTAACTAGATTTGTGTGCTGCCATGGCTGCTACTTCTGTGCAGAGGGACTCGTGAATGCGAGATCGGAGCCAGGAATGGGGGCACCTTGACATGGGTGGTTTCAGTGAAACATAGCAAGGCCTGAAATTAACCTTGCCCACTCGCCTGGGCGAGTGATTCTGAAGACGGGCGAGTTAAGAAAATAGAGCGCTCAGCTGTTTGGCTAGTGAGACCTGTCGATGTAACATTTATAAAATGGATAGTTCCGGGATGCAGATTGGTCAATACAGCATTCCAGCCGTGTTAAAATACACAATATTAAAAAGCTATCAGACACATCTGTTCACCTTGGCTTAGGCTAGGCTACTGTGTAACGTTACCTATAGCCTAACATCACTACGCACCTTTAGATTAAACTATTGACAAGTTATTGGACCGACAACCATTAACGTTCGGTAAGCAGCTACATGAGAAAACCGTGAATAATAAATACCGTGCAACAAACCAGGACAATAATATGGACAGTTCTAACATTATTTTAAATCACAAAACCGTTAACGCAGCTGTCTGCAAATTATATAAAAACGTAGCTTATTTCCGACTTATTATGGAGTATCGTTTGTGCCCAAAAAAAATCCACTGCTTTGCACATTTACCACTCATCTAAAATGACAACATATGATTAGCTAATATAATATGAATCTGTTGATAATCTACCCTGTACAATAGTGAGTTAACTAGCCTGTGCGCTGCGTACTAATGCCCTGCTACATCAAAAATGTCATAAAAAGTCACATGAATTCCGATCTGGCTGTTCAGACTGCGGTCGCCTTGACACAATAAGATATGCATCAGAATCGAATACCACATTCAAAAGTGGCCAAAATCAGATTTGGAAATTTCAGATTCAATGGGATTATCGCTGTTCACACTTCCATAAAAAATGTGATCTGCGCCACATTTGAGGAAAAAATCAGATCTGGGCCACTTTTTACCTGCAGTGTGAACTATGATCCAAGAAATGTACCCATTTCACAAGTGTGCAAAATGTAGGCTGTGTATCCTATTGCCCCCTAGTGTCTCCAAATCTATCCAAAATGGCAAAATTGCATATTTGTGAACTTAAATAGGCTATGTAAAGGGTCAAAGGCACAGTATTTATTTTCCAATCGATGGCAATCAATTTGATGTTATAGAAAGCAATGTTGGGCATGTTTTTATAAATATATATACCAATTTTTTTTGTAAATACCAAATTTTGCTATATGCTGGTATCATACCGTTTTAATATTTTGGTACCTTTTTATTGATTAAAAAAATATATATATTTCAGTTGAACTGGTTACAAGATGTTGTAGCTTTTGTTAGCCTTAGTAGGATAAGCTCTCACAATTTCTCCCAAAAAAACATTTCTCCAACTGCCTACAAAATTATTAATATGCAATGTTACAATGTGTGGAGAGCTATGAAACTGAGATTAAATTATTTTCACAAAATTGCATTTGCTTGGTTTTCAATTGAGTAACCATTAAAGCAATCAGACTCTGGAACAAGCGTTGTCTGGGATTGTTATTTCTGTCCTCATACCGATTTATTTGCAGTTTCCAGCACCCAGTAGCAGAATTGCAATCTCTCTTAAGTGAGATTTCATTCTCACTTAAAACTGATTGTTTTTAAAGCTATCAGAACAAAATGACACAACACAATCTATCTCCAATGACACGGCACAATTTCCTAAGTGTCAAATTCTCTCTCTCCCCTTCACTGCTTCTTAAGTGAAGTGTCTGTTTGTCCATTGCTTTTTCCCCATTGCATTTTGTCTTCGATTGTCTCATTGGTAGAGATGGTCCTTCCTCAGTATGTGGGGCTTGGAAGAACTGCAATTGAGTGAGAAACTTAACAGAAAACAATTTAATTGAATTTCTAACTTATGCTCTCTTTTATTTATATTTTTTCTGTATTTTTGGCATTTGCGTGACCACGCCCACACTCCTAGAGCCAAATCTTCCCACTTCAATACTTTACCTTTCTAATGTGACAGAATACATAATTTGGATACATGTTTCCACTAATTTGTACCCGAATCTTGGAGGACCAATGGACCTGCTGTATATCAAGATGTAGATAATACTTGTTCACCTTTATCAATTTGGATATAAGGGACAGGACCATACCATTTAAAGTGCTGCTGGAGTTTATTGAAGGTGTTTATGCACATGCTGTGTAAAAAAAAAAAATATATATATGGATCATCATTTGGGATATGAAACGGGACCTATAAGAGACTGATTAGGTGGCTATACTGTGCAGCCATCCGTAATAAAAATCTAACCATAAAAAATCCCTTATTTAGCCTACATTCTGATCCTGGATAAACATTAGCTGCACCGCTGTTCTGACTTCGGCTTTAGCCATTCGCTTTCTTTAGTAAGCCAGGTAAAAATGTCCAACCGCACAAAGACCACACAAGTCCTGTGGACATATGTAAATCTTTGGAGCCAGGCAAAAGTTAAACCAGACTCCACTGGAGCCAGGAAAAAGTTAAACCAGACTCCACTGTCAACATAAACCATAGAATGACATTTGCTAACCACTCGTAGCGTTGGTCAAGTCTGAACTCTTAATTAACAGGAATATATGGGAATTAACGGGAATAAACTGGAAGTGTTGGCGTTATTTGTAATGTTGGCCTTATTTGTACTAGCTGTATTTACCTCGTCATAAGCAGTCATCCATGCAAACATTTGTGAGTAGAACTTTAATGGATTCTTTCATTGAACAAAAAACATGAATGTTGAAGAAAATAAATGTATTTCCTAACCCCCCCCCCCCCAACAACAAAAAAAAATTGATTCAAAATGGATGTAGTCCTTCGGCTCAAATGCAGTAGTGTGGCCTCAATAGCCTTGCTGTAGTGTGCAGGATGCCGGGAATTCTTTCTGGATGTGATGGAAGAATTCATGCAGAGGGCCCTGCAGTAGTGTGCAGGATGCTAGTAATTATCTGTGCATGTGATAAAAGAATGCACTACACATGTAATAGAGTACTCAAGTGAGTACGTCACACGTGGGCGGAGTTTGGTTTTAGAAGTAAATTCCCTATGACCGCTAGAACGGACTTCGGAGACTATCGACAATTTCTTGAAATCTGATTCATAGAATGAGCCGAAACTTTCCTGGATTAGCCTGTGTGGTATAAAGATATTGAGCATACATTGCATGTTCCAATTATTATTTTTTAAAGCAATGTTTCATGATTTGTAGTGCGGTTTGTAGTCCACTTTAACGGACTACATATCCATTACTGCAACGCACGGTCGGTTCTTGACCAATCAGATATTATCTCGTCTGGACATTTTTGGCAGTGCATACCACCTTGCAAATTCGGCCATTTTACTTCATTGAACCGTCCGGAGGGAATTATGGGACGTCGAGTTTTTAAATGGTGCCAACACTGGTATATTCACAAAAAAAATACTAATGTTAAATATACTCGATGCTGGTCCAGAAAAATGGCATTTTGTCATATTGAACAATCCAGGAAATTGGTGGTAAGACATAATCCCTAGAAATTGTTTAAAAGTAAGTTTTTGTTAATGTCTATGGTCTAAATGAATGGGGAAGTCACTTCCGAAACCAGTGTGACGTCGTCACTTGATACTCTATGGAAGAATGCACAGTGCAGGGTTGAAATTCAACTGAATTTGCATTAAATTGGGTTTTTAACCAAAGAATGCTGCAAGATCTAGAATTGCAGTTGTGTATTTTCCAACTAATTTTAATTAATGTTATAGGCTAACTTTTGCAAAAAATAAAAATAAAAAATGGTCACAATTTCCTAAATTCCCGTGCTTAACTTCCCATGGTAAATTTTGGGAAATTTAAAATTTCCGCCCCTTTGCAACCCTACTTGCGAGTACTCGTTTTCTCGAGTAAACGGTCCCACCCCTACTCTGGACTTCATAACCTTTGCTGTTAACATTAGAGGGGCATTGATCTCGGAGCGGTAATGGGGTGTAATGCTGGCCGGCCGCTGCGGTGGTAACGCATTTCAGTCCCCTCTCGTTCAAGGGCCTTAACCATTCGAGTCATCAGCTTTGCTCAGATTAACCATCTTAATTACCTCACCGCAACAGTAAATACCCTCTAAAGTAGTATCTTAAATGCAATCAGGAATGTGCAACCCAAGCACTAATATTCATTTACCTAAACCGGTAGCGCATCGATCGGGCAACTTTAGCCGGACGTCTCTGTACGCGTAATGCACCACGACAGGCCGCACTCTATTGTAAAGCGCAAGCACCTAATCCTCCCGTCTCCCGCGCGGTTATACGTCCCAGCTGCCGTTAATGAGAAGCAAGGGCTCGCTCCACGCATTGCTGATTGCCCCCGTGTTGGGACTGGAAATGGCTAAGAGCAGCAATTTATGGTACAAATCAGCATTGAGAGGGGGAAGAGAAAAAAATGGTCAAGGACTGCCAAGTAGTTGTAGCCCACCTGCTGTTCAGTACACGCAGTGCTGACGGCTTTTGATGATGCTGGGTCCACATCCCGCCGCGCTAATATTGGAAAAATGGTCTGCATGGGTATGCGACAGCGTGACGGGGAGAATTTGACAAGACAGTCGGAAACTCATTATTCCTCGCAGGGCTCGGGGGAAAGAAACACCAGTGGAAGTCATTCCGGATGTTGAAGTACTTGGTGAATTAGGCCCTAAGTGTAATAAAAGCATGGGCCTTTGTGCCACCTTCCTCTCAGGCTCAGTGCTGGCATGACTGATGTTCTGATTGAACCTACGGACTACAGCGCCAACCGCGCGCGCGCACTCAACACCACACGTGCACACTCAACACCACACGTGCACACAACACCACACGTGCACACTCAACACCACACGTGCACACTCAACACCACACGTGCACATGCGCGCACACACAGGATGCGTCTTGCTATCAGTGTTGTACTGTGGTGCTTGGATCAGTTTGGAGAAAGCGTTGCAATATTTGGCCTAATGATGCTGTGATGGTGATGGGTAACACATCCGTGCCTTTTCCTGTTGCTCATGATAAGAATGTGAACGGTTGTTCAATGACAAACGATGATCCAGTAAAGACTACAGTGCTTCTTCAGTTAGCCACTGCAGTTCTGCTTATTTTTATGAATCCTCTACTTGCAGAAATAGGTAAATTAATTGGCCTGCTGTCAATGATTTGTATTGAGACCAAATTTCTGCTATCCATTATATTATGAAAATTATGAAGAGATTTTTGTTTAAAAGGTTGCATATACCTTTATGTATCTTTTTGCTGAAAGGACAAATCGTTCCATGCATCAGTCTATACACCCCTCATAAATGGTCTTTTCAAGCTTCATTAAAACTGTTAGCTCCAGAAATTGAATACAGGATTGCTTTTTTAAAATATGCATTTTTTTTTATTCTGACAGCTTTCCTTTCAGAATCCTATTGTTTCACGTTAGTGTTCTGATATTTTTTATTTTCGAATATAAAATGTTCAACATCATTAACCTTCATTTTCAATTTCAACATCCCCCCATGAGTTTTTTCCTGCGGTTTAGAAGCTGATTGTTCCTGAGAGCAATTATGGACATCCACTGAGAATCAGTGGGGCATTTTGTGCGTGCGTGCGTGCGGGTGTGTGCGGGTGCGTGCGGGTGTGTGCGGGTGCGTGCGTGCGGGTGCGTGCGTGCGTGCGGGTGCGTGCGTGTTTGTGGGTGCGTGTGTGCGGGTGCGTGCGGGTGCGTGCGTGTTTGCGGGTGCGTGTGTGCGGGTGCGTGCGGGTGCGTGCGGGTGTGTGCGGGTGCGTGCGGGTGCGTGTGTGCGGGTGCGTGCGTGCGGGTGCGTGCGTGGGTGCCTGCGTGCCATGAGTGCTGTGTGGGCAAAGATGCCCTTTGTTTATTACAATGTCCTGCAGTTATTGGTGTAGTTGGTGTATTTAAGCTCTTATGTTGTGCTGGAGCAAAAAAAAAAAAACTCCACTAATTGTGTGGACAGTAGTCATTTGTCTTGAGTTTTTTTTTTTTTTTTACTTGCTAGTAATACATGTATGTGAAGCTGTCTTGTCATGCTGATGATGCTAAGTCGCTGTGGATAAGCGCTTTGGCTAAATGACATGAGCGTAAAAGGAGAGGAGGAGAGTGCAGGAATACGCCAGGGCCACGCTGCGTGGTGTGCGTGTGTGGCGGGTAAAAGCGCTCCATGGCTGAGTGTTCCCATGGCCCGGGATAATCCATTATGTGGGCCTTCCTCAGCGTTGGCCCGAGTGGCAGACTAGTCTGACAGTAAAGAAAGGGGAGAGTTTGTGGATGACAGTTGCAATGCCCCATTCTTCTCTGTCCACTGTTATCAGGTATACTTCTGCTTCCTTGACTAATGTAGTTGGTCGCGTGCGTGCGTGACTGTGCCTGGGGAAAGTTTCTCGCTCTTTAAAACCTGTTAACGTTGCTTGAGAAACGAGTGATGATGACTACCGGTAGTGAATAATGTTCTGAGCCCTTGAGTGGAATTTAAAGGAGGGTGGAGGTGTTACAAGGTGGCTGGGTCACACAGTTGCTCAGAGTAAAGGACTCTGTTGAGTTGTGGGTTGATGACCTGCATTGGGATTTTTCTTTTCTGGCAAAGAAAAAAATACAATGGAGGCAGCAAGAATGTAGGGGTAGAAAAAGGAAGCAGTGTCTGACACGCTGATAAATAATCCAGCGCCTTCCAGCGCTACTGCTTTTGTAGAAAATGAGGATTTTTGATTTGCGTCTTGGTCTGTATTTGTCCAGTTGTGGGTCATCATCACCCAAAAATGCTTTCCTTTCATTTATTTTATTCATTTATTTATTTATCTTTTTATAAACGCTGGTTGTCGGCTGTGCCGTGTCAGGCCAGATGATTAATGGTGTGAAAACACTTAAACTATCAATGTGACAAGACTGTTTGCACATCGCGTCTAAACACTGTCCCTTGGCCTGTGACAGAATTAATATCTACCCAAGATGGAATGCCAACGCCGGCTGCTAGCTGACATTGAGGAAGCAGTAATGTTATTAAAGGGTCCACTTGATGCTCTGGGAATTAAGAACACGCTGTGCTGGGTCATTTTCCCGGTGGCATGCTTGTGTATTTGTGTGTACATGCCTGTGTGTGTGTGTGTGTGTGTGTGTGTGTGTGTGTGTGTGTGCACGCTCACACGCGGCATTAATTACGCCGCAGGACTCGTCTCCCTTTCTATTTTAGCAACATTATTGTTAACAAAACTGACAAACTATAAATGAAGCTAACACGCTGTGCGGTGACAGGAGGCATGTTAATTTAATAAGCGCGTCTCGGATTTGACAGTCATACTGGGTTAAGTTAGGAGTGTAAGTACATAAAGTGCTTTCGCGAAACTGTTCCACTGTGGCATTTCGGAATATAATTGATGCGTCGGGCGTGGGACGGAATACAAATGCTTTCCTTTTTTAAACACCTCGGTATTAACATGTGAATAATGAGCGCCGAGCTCGCCTCCCAAGGCTGATTTCCTCTAAACAGGAAGCATGCGAGGGAAAGGAACCAGCCCGGCACCTGCTAAAGGCAGCCGTGAACTTACCTTTTTAACGGGTAATGGCGCTAAACGTGCTTTTCATCGCTCTGCTTGATTCACAAGCACACCAATTTAAATAAGGATCACCCATTAGGGGCTGATTGCATTCATCGTGGCGGCTCTGCTTCTGAGCATATCATTTCAGTCACACACAGTGGGGGGTTAGGGGGGGGGGGGCACAGGGGATGTCTCTTTTTAAGGTCTAGATTATTAAATGTAACCCAATATCTTTTTTTTTTTCTTGAAATTTTAAATGGTTTAATTGCTGTGCACAAAGGCAGCGCTACCACATTAAATGCAATTAAAGTAAGAAGTAGCCTAATCCACTGCAGGAGGGTGATTCTTATTAAAATCGGTGACATTCGCTAATCAGGAAAAACGGATGCGGGACCATTATCATTTGAAAGGGAAAGATGTCTGCCTCTCCCCGCATAAAACTCATTGACTTATATTGACTGCCACTGCCTCCACCTTCTGAATGCAGTATGTCATGTTATCCACCCCACGCTCATGTTAAAGCGGAACGGTTGATTGAGTTTGTTTCAAGGCTGTTGTCTCTGCTCACAGTTTTGTTGTAGCATAGGTTTTTGATTGGCCACAGACAGTTATGCGTAATGAACGATATTTTACATATCTGGAGTAGTTTCTGATGACCTGCAGACTTTACAGTGGCGGGTATTGGGACATTTGGGGGTTCATCTAATGCAAGAAAATCCACTTGAGGAAACTCCAAAGCGGCTTGTACAGCAATGTTATGTTGCTTCTTGGCATTTGTCAAAATGTTTTTTCTTGCCATTTCTATAAACTACTAAAACCAATAAGTTTATCTCACAGCAAGCCTTTTTGCAGGATTAATTTGCCTGCAATATTACTAAAAGGAGGGGTCGTTGATAGGGAAAACAACTTGCTTTCATGAACTGTTTTTGTAAAAAACACTGAAGATGAGGAATTCTTCACGTTCTTGCGCAACAGTCATTCATCTTGTCATGGCTACTGTGGTTTGGTTCTTGCCGTTGCTTTCATCTCTGAAGTGTGTTTTTTTTTAAGCACACAGCCTTTCCCCAGGGCTGGTGTCCTCTGTCTTGTTCTGGAAGCCCTCCTCACAATGTTAATTTAATTTTGAACGGTCCGGATCATTGATTTTCTTTCCCCCCCCAGCCTTAACTGTAATAGATGGGACAGGCTTTTGAGCAACGATACCATATAAACTTAGTTGCTGTTCTTTTTGTCATTAAACATTTAGAGCGAATTGGAGTACCCACGTGCCAGGTTTACCGAGGCAGCAGATTTTGGGTCTCAGTTCTGGCACAAAAATCACTTTAGCCACTGTCCGGTCTCACTGCTGCTGTGTGGCGTTAAATTCAAACAAATGTACCCCACCCACTTCGTTGAAGTCGAATAACCGGAAATTGTCACGGGTTCTGCAGTCCCTGCTGTGCTGCTAGTACCTGTGTGCAAAGGACCAAGCGGCCCTCAAATGCACTCACCAGCAAGTCATTAACTATTTTACACCCCACAGGCCAAACCGTACTACAGGACAGCCAGCACAGATCGGCAGAGAGACGCTTCTCTCACAGATGGGAACCGGTAGCCTGGCGTGTCCTTGAGATGAACTAACCAGAGCTAATGGGAGGAACGCGGCAGGATCATCGAGCTTGCAGCTATGGGGGCAAACGTGCTGTCATACCGAGCGCCTACCTCCACTTGTATACCGAGCATTGGAAGATGGCTGGTTAATTAATCATCGCCATTCTGGAGTAGCCTCCTCCATTCTAATGTCGTCTAAAAACACCCGTCTTTGCATCCAAAAAGATTCTGAGAAAAATGTTCAATATTTATGCAAGTGTGAACTAAAAAATAAAGCTTATTTTGTGGCCTTAACTGTGCACAGGAATACTGAGTAGAGCAAGCTTGCTTATTCCCATACAAGTGAAATTCAATCTCGAGAAGTTATGGCTTTAGGAATATTGGAGAGGGAAACGGATTTTGTTGCTTTTCTTTAATTTAGACCTGATTGAGGAAAACAAATGTCATCCATTTTTATTTGCTACGTTCTTGGAACAGCTCTGCTGCTGCCAGATGTTCATTACCATTCTGAAATTTGAATGCCGCCGCCAGTTTCTTAACGTTTGTCTGGGGGCGCGAAGCCCTTCAGCTTGCCCGGGTGGTAATTTTGCGCTGCCGTTTCGAATTCCCCTTCGTCTTGTCCCCCTCCCACCTGTAGACCGAGCGCGCCACACGGCAATCCTTTCTGTTCATGGCATTACTCGTGCATTACTCTCAATGGCATTACTCGTGCATTACTCTCAATGGCATTACTCGTGCATTACTCTCAATGGCATTACTCGTGCATTACTCTCAATGGCATTACTCGTGCATTACTCTCAATGGCATTACTCGTGCATTAATCTCAATGGCATTAAATAGTGCAGACTTTTCCACTGTGCCTCCTTTGCCGTGAGAGAGTTGTCCAGTCGTTCTTTGTTACTGTAGACCCTGCTGCGCACTGCCAATATCTTGGGGCTTGCTCACTCTGAAGGGGCAGAGTGGCTTAAAACATGAGCATCACAGACAGCTAATGAGCACCGCGCCTCTAACTCCATAGCCATTGAGAATGAAGCAATGCAGATTGTTGAGCTTATGCTTTCTCAAGAGGTTTTTTTCATTGCAGATTATTGCAGTTTTGCTCCTCAGGCAAAAATGTTTTCCCCTTGCATAAACCAACCTTGCTGTAATGCATCCTGATTGGTTACGCCATCCTAAATAGTTGTTCAGGGAATAAGTGGTCTTTGACACAATCTTAATACATAATTTTTTCTTTCAAGTTTTTTTCATTCCTGCCAGTTTTTTTTAAATTTTTATACTGATGTATAGTATCTAGCCAAATCTCCTGTGCCCATACAAGTAGAGAATAAAAAATTTATAAATATGTATTTGAAATCATAATTTTGTTAACAGATTTTAATGGTGAATGTGAGACTGTGGGTATCATTAGTCAGAGTATTTATCCTAGTAATCGTTCTTTTAATATTCATCCTAGTCATTGCCTCGGGTCTTCTAGTCTAGCTGAATTAGTTGAGCCATTATATTAAGCGATGCTTATTAAATAAGCAATATTATATTCTAAAATGCATATACATTTGTTTTGTGCATCGATCTTTCTTTTTTTTAGTACCTGGCAGATCTATTTTCAAGGCTCTTTAATACTCTATAAAGCTGGTTAACTGCAGTTAGGTTTGATTGTTTAAAACATGGCTTAATTACATGGTCCATAGCCGCTGGCATTTACCACTTACAAGTCAAAAAAGACAATGGCACAATGGGTTTGGTGTGTACAAACTCTGAACCCAAGATATTTTCCTTCTGGAAACCAAATTGCGGTTCTTAGCGGGAGACCGGGTGGCGGAGTCCGTAGGGTGGCTAAATTGAACCCCAGTGCAGCCGCCATGGTACTCTCTGCACCGCATTTGTAACCCTTTATGTTTGGATGGCAGTGTAGCGCCCCCCGATGGGAACATGCTTAGGGAACTGGTCTTGTAACTTAAGAGTTGCCAGTTCAATTCCCAGCTGAGGCACTGCCCTTGAGCATTGTTCTTAACCTTCAATTGCTTCAGTAAACAGCCAGTAAATGCTCCTGCAAATGGATTGTATGTAAAAAGGTAATCTGTGTGTAAATCGATATGGATTAGAGCGTCTGCTAAATGCTTAAATATTCCAGAATGTAATGGGTAAAACCGCCAAGTGGAGGACCAGCGTTGTTAGCACTCTGTTGTTAGCAATTGCAGATGTGTTGTGAATCTGCCTTTTGTACAGTTAAAGCACTGAGAAAGTGCAGAAGAAACATAGGCCAAGGTTGTTGAAGATCAGGTAACAGTTTGCTTTGTTTAGTTGCCTATTTGTCTGTTGTTGATGCACAGCAATCTTGGGCAGAAGCCAAATAAAGCGCACCTCCTCTGGACAAACAGACAGGCAAGAATGGCGGCAGAGATGAATGAGTCTACATATCTGACCACTGTGACCAGAGTTTATTTATCTCCAACTCTTGGCCAAGATCCCACAGCTCTTATTGAGCCTCAGGTCTGTTTGACCTTGAGAGTCCACTCCAGTTTAACGGGCCGACGGGTAGCGCGTAGGCGGGGACAATCTGACTGAGCGCGGGGGGGGAGGGACGCACCTGGACCGCACCTGGACCGCGGCGCACGCGCGGGTCTCACCAGCGAATAATGGCAGCCCTGAGCGCGGGTGCTGGTGAGTTTAGACCGCCGTCTGTTTTATCCCTTTCAGTGAAATCTTAAATGCGTGGTACCACTGTGTCGGTGACTGATGGCTGCGCCTGCTCGCTGTGTCGATGATTACCAGTGCTGTCCCCCCCAGCACGGTAGGAGATGGCAGTCCTAACTGTACTTTGGAAATAAAAACTATTGCACACACACAATGGCATGCACACACACACTAGGGTTGTCAATTGGACCAAAAAATGTAATACTAATATTCTATTTAAGAAAACAACAGATTTGAATGTTTATTGCAAATTTTACTTGAAAATGTAAAAATTGCACCATTAAAGGCCCACTGAGTAATTTTGGTTGCAAAAAAAATGCAAATCTCACTTACAATGAGCAAAAAGACAAAATACGGTATTATAGTATAAAATTATTGTCCCAATAAAAATAACGGTCAAGGCCCTCATGAAAAGGAGAAATAAGTATTTCAAATAAGTGTCGGGCTGTTACCACTTCCTTGTTCATCTTCCTCCTTCTGCATTTCATTAGGGGTGTTAACGATTAATCGTTGATCGATTAATTGCCGTTAATAATTTGATCGATCGACCATTTCAAATTTAACGATCAAATTGAACTATTTGCGGTCTCATCTTAATTGTGTCAATGGGAGCTGTTGGTGAAATGCAATCATTAAGTTAAACACAAGGGGGCGCGCACACTGCAATTAGGAAACATGTTATTAACTTTACACAGAAGAAGACTCACTCGACCATGAAGCACGCTACTTATGCGTGCCTGGGACATCGGTCCCATCGGAGCGCGTATTTTCAGCAGCTGGTCTCGCTGTAAACCGACTGCGCATACGACTCACCCCTGATAACGTAAACATGCTTATAGTCTTAAATAAAAATCAGCAGGCCTAGG
Organism: Synaphobranchus kaupii; assembly: GCA_029718625.1. Taxonomy (NCBI): domain Eukaryota; kingdom Metazoa; phylum Chordata; class Actinopteri; order Anguilliformes; family Synaphobranchidae; genus Synaphobranchus; species Synaphobranchus kaupii. The sequence continues at coordinate 891,789 of CM056385.1, forward strand.
TATTTACTGCACTTATGCAGTTTAAATTTTAAACTGAGGCCTGAGCTGTCGTAGTTTGTCGTAGCTTTCTCATTTCAAGAGGGAACCTATTGCGCTGTTTTCAAAAACGTCATTTATCTTTATCTATTTCATAATCATTTTGCAAATTTAAGTTTTTAATTAAGGCTCATCTTATTTTTGTATATGTCATAGACGTACGTGTTAGTCACCGATTCGCCTCGGAGGAGTGAGCGCAATTTCCCGTGCCTTATTAAAATATCATACTTAAACAAAACAGCGTTCATAATTATATTTGTGTTATGCTATGAAACAGGCGCATTTCTCAAATGTTTCAATAAAGCTTTGATTGAGGAAAAAAACATGCATTTTGTATTTTCTATGTCAAGCTATTTTTAGCTGTTTTGTTATCGATTGATCGATTGATTGTTCATTAACGTTGACGACTATCAAGGAAATTCCTTAGAATTTGCAACCCTAGTAGCAATAGACTTTAGGTAGAGACCATGTGGATATGGGATAACACTATGCTTCATTTAGTTGGCAGAGTTTGTCATCACACCAGAACATGCAGAACAATCAAGGCCCCATCCCCCATGGACAACATTCCATCGACTGTTAGCACGCACAACGCAAGGCATTATGGGCAACAACAACATGGCGGTGCCCGCAACTTAACCAGCCGCTGGCTTGCTTGCTCGCTTTTTCGCTAGCCGCTGCGACACTGTTAAAGATATTTTCTATTAAGATTTGGCAAAAAAAAAAGATTATACTACTGATTGTTAAAGTACATAATAAGGAATTTTGGTATATTTAAACAAGCAGCCTGTTAACAACGTTTGAACTGAGCAGACCTCACGTTGAAAGTAGTAGTACACACCCCAAATTTGATTGTTCATTCTTAACAATGTTTTTTTAATTTTTTTTTTACATTTTTCCTTTTAGAAATGTATTTGAATATTCAATCAAAATTTAATTAATCTGCTCTGATGTGTACACATGCACTCATACACATGCATGCGCACTGACGCACTGACGTCGTGCTGATTCTCAGTGGATGTTATTTGATGCTGCTGTTACCCTCTTCTCCTTGATGCACAATGGGATCTGGTCTTGAACGAACACCCTCAAAATTCAGCTGTGTTTGCAAAGAGGAGAACAGACCAGTGCCACATCAAGGAAATAAATTCTATATTGGCTGATCTGGATGGATAGCTACTGTCTCTGTGAAAAATCTTCCCAGTCACTGGAGCATAAATAGATGGGTATAGCCTAGACTGTAATTCTGAAGATTACAGATAACATTAAGGTGGGGGCATGAATGGAAAATGACAGGAAAACCGAAATTGTGTAAAATAAATAATATATAAATATATTTAATTACATAATTAACAAATAACTTAACAATAACACTTTAGATCTGTAGGCTAGCACGCACAGGCCAACGCTCAAGCAGGCTCGTATTTTTGAGGTTCGAATTGTGCTGGCACCTAAGAGAAAATCAAGAGCCATCTACCCCCTCTGGTAGACAGTAAAGATCATAAAGATTAGGCATTCTATCACCGCAAAGATCAGGGGAGTAATAAATCTGCACGAGGTTGACGCATTAGCACGGCGCTAAACTGTGCAGGCTGCAGGATCTGCTGTGAATGAGTGTGCACAATGCTGCGTCAGCACCCTCGACCTACTGCCACTGCTATGGTTATTCATAAGAGCTGTCAATGATTTACTGAATTATGGATCTAGAATTAAGGTGCCCCCATACATCACCCCTGACTTTATAGCCCTACCCGCTTCTCGGTGCTGCGTTTGCTTGTAGGATTAAATTTATCGGTTCATTGTGAAATAAAATTTGGATTTGCTAATAGATTCTGTAGTAACTTCTAAAACATTTTTTTTTATAAAAATAAAATAAGGGAGGGGGGAGGGGGGGGGTTGTGGTAGCGAGGGAGCTGATGAATGGAAAACGATCTGTTTTTGTTTTGAACGCTTAGTAGTTTAATCTTCTCTAAAAAGCATAATTGTAATGCATTTAGCCTAATTGTGATTCTCTTTCGTGCCAAGTACTGCCCGCACAGCTCTGGCTGGTATATCGGCAACACAATCAGCACGTTTTTCTGAAACACGTTTGAATTGCTTAACAAATGGGTCTTGTCCGAGAAGCGTTTTGAAAAGGCGCGCCGTGCACTGAAGCTCGTCCCAGTGAATCGTCTCAGGCTCTGGCCTCAACTTTTAAACCCCCATTTGAATTGCCAAAGCTGATTACGGCAGTTGTTTTTTTGCGCATTCTTAAATGAATCCATAAAACTCAATGGTCCAAGAGGGAAGCCCTGAGCGCGGCGAAGAGAACGAGCGTGCCCGTGCCTTATGAGAAGGGAGAACCAAGAACTGAGACCCAAATGTGGATTATTAATATTTTCCTAATTGGGTCCCAGAGGAACAAAGAGAAAATGGTCCGTGTTGAAGCATTATCTATTGTAGTGAACTTGAGAGGAAAAACTGTAGGACTTCATTAAAAGCGCTAAACGCTGAGCCGTGGCCGAGCTGCGGGACTACACCGGGGGATCCGGGAGACTGACGGAGGCGACGGCGTGCGGGCAGGCGTGTGAAGGGAGGACGCGTGGCTACGGCGTATTTAGACCATCGCTCGCTCACAAGGAAAGACAAAAATCTGCCACCTTATTTGAATCTTAAGTGGGCACACTGAAATGAGAAGATGTTAAATGCAGGTGTTTGGCCACGGCCTCGGTTAGACCCCGTTTTCATTGGTCAGTCCAGCACTGTAAATGCCTGTGCCCAGAGTTAAAGGACAGTGATTTAGAGCAGCCTGCGGACCTGGGCTCCAAATGAACTAAAAAGGCAAAATAATGAAATTATCTTTGCGGGCAAAAGCGCAGGTCGCATCGATTGAGAATCGATTGCTCCATGGAGCCTGTTAGGGTTGCATAGGCAATGGAGCCCCCGAAAGCGTTTACTCAGTCATAGGCCTAATCTCTGAAAATATGTCAAGCTTCCAATTCCCTTAATGCGAGGCGCTGTAGAGATCCCGTCTCCGGGAGACGTAGCGTAGATGCTTAGAGGACAGGCTTGGGCTGTGGATTACCGGGTTAGGTTTGAGACGCCAAAGAACGTGTACCGGTTATCTTAAAAGCCCTTTAACGGAGTCCCCCCCTTAAAGAGCAGAATCGGCTTTTTATCTCCTAGTCCTACCACAAACACAATCTACCACAAACACAATCCGATGAGGAAAGAGGCTGTTTTGCAGTGATTTTGTGCATTTGTTCCTGTGAATGCAGTCTGCTGCACCTGCAGCCTTAAAGCATTTTATACTGTATAAATCCAGCACATTTATAGTGCTCGGACCTTGCGTGCTGTCGGATAATGAAGGGCCGCGAATCGCACTCGTCTGGAAGCCCTGTAATTAAATCATTTGAGAGGGTGAGTGGTGAGCTGTGATCATACGCCAGCTGTGTTGTCTCAAATGGTAACGTTAATATTGAGCGCTCGCAGAGCACAGCCAGTTTCCCGGAAAATTTAGCGAAAGTCCCTCCATTGGGGCGTGGCTGGGCTGCAAACGGTCTGGTTCAGAACCAAATGTATTGGACTGGGTTGACCGTCTCACTGGCTACAAACGGCAGGACTATGGACTCATTTTAAAGGCAGTGTTGTGACATTATCAAGTGAGTCCCTGTGTGGCTGGCTTTTGCTCTTTCAAGGAATTAAATTCAATAATGTGCACATCTGAAGATGATGCTGTTGCTGTGTGGTGACTGCAGGATGCTGGCTGGGGGTTCAGATTACATGGTGGTCATTGGAACTGGCAGCTTGTAAGATTTTCTTGGGGAGAAAAATATGGCTGACTGGGGTACAGACACTTGGCCCAGGTTCTGTACTGAAGCTGCAATTTGTGTTGATATAGCATCTTCCTTCCAAAAGTCCCTGTCCTCAACTTTGTTGTAAATAAATCTTTTGCAACAGTACAATCCCCCTTGCCAACTGGTACATCCAGTCACCCATACACACTGATGTGCACACACACACACACACACACACACACACACACCCACCCACACACACACCCACCCACGTGTACACAGGCTCGTGCACATGCATGCTCACACGCACACTTTTTAAAGACGCGCACACTTGCATGCTTTTGGCACATGGGCACGTGTGATGAGAAGAGCAGCTGTGAGGTTTGAGTACCTGTGAGTGCACTTTCATACCTCTGGGACTTTTTTATTCCACTCTGCTTGCACTTCTTCGTGGCTCGCATCTGCCATTATCTCAGATTTATCAGTTGGTTTTTTGTCTCTTTAAAAGCTTTTCCAAGCCCATCTGTTTTTTTAGTTTTTTTTTTTTCAACCTCTACTTTGTAAAATGACAAGCAGTTTTTATTTTCTTTATTTTTAAAAAATATTTTAAAAGCAGAATTTTCCTGCCCATCTCTGCAGTTGACGTGCTGCCAACAATGGTTTTTCAATACTCACCGGGATGGGCGGGGGGTGGGCTGACGTTGGGGGGGTGGTGAGTGCTGAAATGGTAGCACCAGCTTGCATGTGTCCAACCACGGCTGCAGCCAGACTTCATTGGCTCAAGCCATGATGGAGGCGGGGTCATGGACCATCAGATAATATGGTGGGGGAGGGGTGGGTATTAACAGACCGCCCCCCTTGCTGTGCCAGTGTAACAGTGGTTCACAGATGTGTTCTCATAGTTTCTCTTGCAGAAGGTGTGCGTGTGAGTGCGTGCATGCGTGCCATTTTTTCTGTGGTGTTTAGACCAAGTTTGGCAGTCAGGTGGTGAAATAACCTTGTCACCTGTGCCCAGTCGGCTCGTCACTCAAGTGCTTCACAGTCAGTTATGGGCGATCAGTTAATCAGACTCAGTGTTAAACATTTAAACATTTCAGTATCCAAAAGCTTCATTTAAATAAAAAAAACATGCACATGCACATAGTGAGACGACCCCCTTTGATGCTTGGAGCATGTTTACATAAAGCAATATTTTCATGTCAAGTATTCGGTTGCGTAATCAGCATTGCATGTCTGTCAGCTAAGCCCATCCCCAATGTGCATAAGCACATTAAACCCCAGGGAATGGAAGTGCCGTCAGCATAAAGCCACCGTACAGATGTTGTCCAACAGAACACAGAGACGACAGATTTCCTCTATAGCTGCAGTCCTTTTTCCATAAAGATTGAAATTACTATGTTGTGAGGGAAGGATTATAGGTTGGACATTTCTTAAAAGCAAAACTAGACTGCTTCTCTATAAATCGTTCACACCATCACGATTGTTGTAAAATCTGAAATGTGGTCCTTAATCACAGTTTGAAGCTTAACTAGAAGAGGATTGAGTCTTTGTGTAAACACTGCGGGGTAATCATACGAGTGTTAAATATTTGATGAATTTAGCTGATACTTTCAGCCTTAAGCACAAATGAATAACTAGTAAAGTTTCTGTTCACTTGATTGTGGTCGTTGTATATTAGGCCCAGCTTGCACAGTAAACACATTTTTTCCCTGCCTTTCCTGCCACCCCCCCCCCCCCCACCCCCCACCCCCTCGTATTGCCAACCTCCTCTCTTAATGGCCAACCTCCTCTGAATCAAACCCCACCCTGAATCACTCACCCCCCTCTCTGAATCGCTCGCCAATTACGCAGCTCTCACGGTAGTAACTCCAGGCCAGCAAAGCGGTTGCAGCCTCTTTAGGACGGCACACAAGGTTATGCTCATAAAGTCGGCGGCACACAGACGGTAGCGCAGGTATTTGACTCGGAGCCTCCGATTGGCCTATTAATCTCCAGTCAAATCGCTTCCATTAGATTTGAGAGGAAAGCATTTAGCAGCAGGGATTTGCTGAGCAATAGCGGGCTGCACGAGAGGCTTCTGATAAGCCGTGGGGAGAAATGAGTGAGCTACCACAACATGTAAGAATGATGAATGGGGAATAGTACTCATCCCGGCTGGGTTGTTTTCATCATTGCAGATTTCCTCCGAGACACATTTACCTGTCAGGGCGCTACTTTTATGAAACTGCGTAATGGGCATTATTTCTGATGTGCCGGTTTGCCGTTTGGGGAACTGCACTTTAACTGATTGTGTTAAATGGAGCTGTGGTAATTCCAAAGGAAAAGATACATCTCCCCATTGCCCCTTTTTGACAAACAGTTTAAGGGTACAGCCCCCCCCCCCCCCTAAAAATTGTGCTTGTTAGTCCAATCATTGCAGCTCGGTATTTATACAGAGCATGAATAAATAGACAGATTTGCTCCTGTATTGCACTAATAGGTAGACACTGGTAAGTCATGATAAAAAATTAAGCTGTGGCCCACTGGATATTGTCTATTCCTCTAAAGTGAAAATGCACCCTATATTAAATATTATTGATTATACACAATGGAGACTGTTAATTATTTTAGATTGTAATGCTATTAAGATTGTGAAACCAAAATTGCAAAGTTGGTGATGTTTTGTACAGATATAACATGGAAATTACTCTTACTGCATGGAGCAACAGGGATTGATCAATTTTCGATCTCATGTTGCGTATGAAAAATTAAAATTTTGGGTAATTAATGTTTGCGTAATTAAAGCAATTTTTTTAAATGGAAGAAAAAAGGCTGCAGTGCCACTGCTGCCCTCCTGGTGGCAGTACAGAAGCAACAGATGTTCTGTGTACACCTGATTGGGTACTGCTTTCTTTAAGATTTAGCTCTGGTTTTTAACCCTCCGAGTAAAGCATTTCCATCACTTTGATGACCAATGTGGCTCAAATCCTAGATTGAATTTATAAAATCACGTTCTTTATGCTTGTTAAATCCCCTTAAATGATTGAACCGGGGAGTGTGCGTGCGTGCGTAAAGACTTATTACTGCATATCATTTTTAATGCTGCGTTCATGTCAGTACCATGGACAGCAACCAAACAGACATATTGAATGCAAGTTCATGTTCTGCATTGCTTTCTTTATTAAAAAAATAAATTAAAAAAACTTGTTGTCCTGGGCTTTTTCAAATTTTTTTTAGAAGCTTTGCATTTCATCATTGCACTGTTCAAAACAGGAAACTGCCCTTAAATATGTGTTTACAGCAGGAATAATTTTATATACGGACAATCAATCATCAATTTTTACCATTACATCTTGTGGTTTTTGGAATGCATTTCGTGTAGATATTTCTTTAATACCATATAAAGGCATGTATGGCGTTAGATTAGTGCCAGTAAGAATTAATGCTGAAAAAAGAAAAATAATAAGAATTGATGTTGAAAAAATATAAATTTATATTGAAAAAATAATTGACACTGAAACAATATTGATTGATATTGAAACAATATTGATTGATTGGTAATAATTATTTTGTATTCACTTTTGAATTTTCTTTGATCAAAAATCTTATTTTCATCTTTGGTGTTTTCCCTTGCGCGTACAATGTTTTTTCACTCTCGGTCAAGTCATTTTTTTCTTCGGCCAAGTCATCTTTTTCTACGACCAAGGTTTTTCCGCCCGGAAGTAAATGGGATAATGAAAGTAAAGGAGATAAATTAGGCTAATGTCAAGCAGTTTCAAGTAAATGCTAAAGAGAAGACAGTATTATTATCGAGTATTGTACTGTAAAAGTAGTAGGTTATATGTTACTGAAATAGTCTGGTACAACCAGCAATATCTTCAACATTTGGCCGTTACTATTTCAGTTTGAGTTCAATGCTGCCACGCCCAGACCCGCCCCCGCGTGAAAAGAGTGCCAAAAGATTGGTCGTAGAAAAAGATGACTTGGCCGAAGAAAACAAGTTACTTCACTGAGGGTGAAAAAACATTGTACGCACAAGGGAAAAAACCAAAGATGAAAATAAGATTTTTGATCAAAGAAAATTCAAAAGTGAATACAAAATAATTATTACCTATCAATCAATATTTTTTCAATATAAAAATATAAATTTTTATTTTTTAAATATCAATTCTTATGTTTTGAGTCTCAATTCTTTTTTCAATGTCAATTTATTCTTTTTTTTTTTTTCAGTATCTATTCTTAGTGGCACTAATCTAACGCCATAAGCATGGGGTTGGAGAGGGAAGTGTCGTCCACAAATTGGAGGGTGTTATGTGTTGGGAATGACTCATTGATTTGAATCAGTTTGGTTCATAGGTGCCTGAGTGCTTTTCTTTAGCCTTACTCAATAGGCTTTCTGAAACCTCAGTCTCCCATTATTAGACAGGACTTGCTTAGGGCACACAGTGTTGGTGAGTGTTGCTCTTGGCCCCCGCCCCAATTTGGTCCTTTTCTCAGGACATGTCTGTGTAGGTTTGATGTGGGCACGTTACTTCTGCATTATCACTTCCATTTAATCGACAGAAATTCCGTTGGTTATAGTAGCCAATATCTAGCGCAATTAGGCTTTCTTTATACTGCCATAGTTTTAGGCTCAAATACAACTAGAACCTTTAAATTGGGCTTTATAGACCCCATAGTGGAGAAGTGCCCTGCTCTTTGCTTTCGGTCACTGCCGTGCCCCAATCAGAAGTTTGATAAATCGGAATAGGACTCCTTAGGAGTCCCTGATGATAGGTGACTCCAGTTAAAGGACTCCTTAGGAGTCCTTTAAGCCTCACGTATCTTTTTTTTGACACAGCTTATTCATATCTAATGGTAAATTGTAACAATAATACTGATGCAAGTGCTAAATTCAAACAACAAAATGAGATGATTTAAAAAAAAAAAAAAAAAAGATTTTGAAAGTTTCAATATACGGTTTTTGGTGTTTTTATAGAACGGTGGCTATTTTGAAGGCAACGTCATACTGTCGGCATGCAAAGACCACACCGCCCACTTAATGGACGTCGCAGTCCCAAATGCATCCTTGCAAGTACTGTCAATACCAGTACCAGCTCATTCTTTTCAGCTGACACATCCCCATAATAACAGCCAGCGCCCCGCCGGTGACATTGAGCCCGTTACAAGGCAAGGAGAACACCCCTTCTGGAAAAGCTCCGGGATAAAGTGGATCTTGTCCGCAGCTCCGCCGGCAGCCTCCACGTACCTCTTGCCGTTTCGATTTCCTGCTCTTCACACCATACGGGTGGTTCCTTCCAAAAGGGATAATGAAAGCTGAATGCATTAACCTTGTTTTTCATTTACTCCCTGCGGATGTGGCCCGGTCCAGATCAGACTGGTCCCCCCCCCCTTCCTCCTACTGGTCCCCCCCCCCCCCTTCCTCCTACCATTTTACTCTTCAAGGATCTTTTTTTTTCCCTTTCTGGTGACCTTGTCCTTCTGCCTGCAGGGGAGGCTTTTGGTTTCTGGGTCTTTTTTCACACCCCTCCCAGCTCCCAGGGGGCACCCTGCCTGCCACACTACCAAAAGCCCCTGATCACCTGCCGACACCCGACGCTCCTTATTAGCCAGTGGCTTCGGTCAAGGCACGTGCCAGCAGAGAACTGTTAAAAGGAGTGCGTGTTTACACATTTAAATGTCCAAGGGAGATGTCCAAGGAATTGGGTTAATCTAATTACGGACGTGTGCGTAACCTCTATTCATTATTACCGGGTTAAACTGGTCGGCATGCATTAGTACCGCTAGTGGTGATTTACCACTTCTCTTTCACTAAAATTCTGCTCTCAAATAGAGTGGGGAATCGGCCTACATGTTATGTTTTTAACATTTTCTTTGCTTTGCCTCTAAAATGGCTCTATTTTCAAAAGGAACTTGACAGAATGCGATCTGGAATGAGCCTGCTTAATTGCATACATTCAGTAAACCTTGGCCTTGTAAGCTTATTCGAAGGAGCACATTTTAATCTCCACAGTAAATGGGTCCGATTCAATATTTCCATTACTTTAATTGCTTATATAGACTATAAACAGAGGTAATGGTGATGGTGCAAGAACCAAATATTATAAATATGTGAAAAGTGTCCAGTTAGCTCCCTCGCTAGCCATAGCCTTAATTTACAATACATGACAACAATCAAGTCTTTTTTTTCTCATGGCCAGCAAGGAAGGAGGGCTGTGTGGGATGTCGGGAAGAGGGCAGGCCATTTCCGAAAGGGACACCGCTCTTTGTGTTTGCGGAGAGCGTGTTGGGAAAAAGGTCCACTGGCTGTGCGGAGATTTATTCATTTGTACAAAGCCATCGGTCTGGACTGGTCGGCGTGCTTCATGCGGGTCCTGCGGTCCGCCATGCGTGGACCCGTGGTCTCTCAGAGCGACCCTGCCGTCAGCGCGTCGAGCCTTCGGGATGACAGCCGCCAGCTTTGCTGCGGGGAGGGGGGCAGAGTTCACCGTGTGTCCTTACACAGCACTGTCCAACATTACTGTTAGAAATTCCAGTTTTGTTTTCGACACTTGTGTGAGGATGTTTTTTGTGCAGTGAAGCGGTTTCCCTGTCACAGTTTAAATACAGTGAAAAATGTATTACAATCATAATGCATGTAGGCTTACTCTTGGTGTGACTGCATTGGTGAGACTCATTTCATGCAGCTGCATTCATCCGTGTCCTCAGAGGGAATCTTCAAAATCATTACAAAACTTATGAAAACGTTCTTCTGACACCAAAGGGTAGACATTAACGAGGTCGCTCTGTCATGCGCTCCAGTGTCAGTTCCAGGGAGAATTTAAATGATTAGACTGTATTGAGTAAAAAATGCCCCATGATGGTGAACTGGGAGACTCATTACGTTTAAGGAACATAAGTCTTTTTTTAGTATACATCTAGCAGGTAGGATTAAAATATTTAATGTTTTCACACAGGGTAAAGCTGTATGAGTACTAGAAATGATCTGTGGAATGAATAGAATCAGTTAAATTAAGAGTGATGGTTTGAGGCTTGTTTGATACCTCACACCCTTGATGACTTACAGCCATTTTACCAACCATGTATTCCATACTGTTCCAGCATAATTTACAGCTAAATCTAATCCCACCCCCCAATTCCCATAGAGATCCATTCAAATGCAGAGACATTATAGTATCGCTATATATGAAAATAAGAGATCAAGAGTCTTCATGTTGTTGGATCACAGACATCAGGAAGTCATGGCATGCAAAGGATATGCGACCAAATATTAAAAATGATTACTTTATTCTATATATAAAATGCAGGGGTGCCAATAATTGTGGCACACGTGGTTTTGTTAAAAAAAATCCCTCAAGAAATACATTTTTTTTTTTCCAATAATACATTTACTTGAATTAAAGTTTGGATTTTTCTCATTTTTTCAGTATGAGATTATGCTAATTCATGGTGGTGATGGTGAATTGTTTTATAACCCTTTTTACTCATCTTTATCAGGGGTGCCAATAATAATAGAGGGCACTGTAAATGCGTTTTCTTTCCTGGACAGGCTATCTTCAAAAAATCGCAAAACTTTAAGAGCGCCCATCACAGAATTTTCCAAGATGATTGCTTGAAATTTGAAGCGTACCCATTTTTGTAATTCAAGGTCAAAGGTAATTTCATTACGCATTTTCTCTGTGTTTTAAATTTGGTTTTATTTTATGAAATGGAGGCCATTCAAAGAGCTTTAAAATGATGTAAAACTTGGCTTTGTAGGTGCTATACTTTTGGAGATACAAGTATTTAAAGTTTGGAGGTCATGCTAATTAGTCAAAAGTTTGCTGACCCGTACCGCAAAAACTAACGAGCCAAATTACAAAAAAAATTCAGTTCTGGGGGTTTCTCATATAGGGAAATCATCACACCAAATATCATTTCAATCTGTGAGGGTTGTGTGCAAAATTGCGTTGAAGTGACACGGAATGACCCAACTCCCATCTCCTATGATGCACCTCTGCTGTAATTACTGCAGGTTCCTCTTCCCTGAAAGAATACAGCAGGCAAGATCAGTCGGTACTTGAGCAAGGTACTTAACGCGAATTGCCTCCGTAAATATCTGGCTGCATAAATGGAGAATGTGTAAACGTTAAGCCGTACCGGTCTCCCTGGGTAAAGCCGTCCACTATAAGCAAGCAAATAATGTGCAATTATGTAATCCCACACTTTCTCCTGTTCGTTTAATGCGCACCTGCAATTAACCAGCCGTCGCTGGAGAGCCTCTTTATGTCAGGCCAAGGATTTTATGAGGGGCGTCCTTTATTGAGTTTAATGAGACCAAAGACGACATTCGCTATTTCATTTTCATAACCCTAACCCTAACCCCCTTTATTGAGTTTAATGAGACCAAAGACGACATTCGCTATTTCATTTTCATAACATTAGCTGCCTGCTGGTTAAAGCCCTGATGGAAGTGCTTTTTTTTCCCCCAAGAGCAGAATGAAAACACTACCCCAGTTAACAGGATTAGGAATGCAACAGGATAGTGGGATTATAGCATCGGTCTCTCACACATCAAGGCCTCTTTTTAAACCAGCCTGCTTTATGCTTAGCTTTACATTTAGTGCTTTTTAATTTATTTTAAAGTTTTTTGAAAATTATTCTTTTTTTATTAATTTTTTTTAAGATAAGTCATATATTGCAGTATGGGTTAAGTGCGAGGATATACCCTAATTACAGTCAGTGGTTCCAGTCCCAGTGTCTTATATTTCATTCATTTTAATTTTTTTGCCTGCAAAAAAAATCATTGTGGATGGCTGGGCACAGAACACATCAAAACTGAGTTATGTTCTTTTAAAGAATTGGCAGCAATTACACTTTTTTCTGGTTATTACAATCCTTGGTTACTGTTGGGCAAGGTGTTAATAACTGAGAACTGCCGCTATGGCAGTGTAATAAATTTGCGATACAGTAATATCATTTTTTTGAGGGTGGGGGCCATACCCTGTAACTTTGTTAATATTCGTTTTTTTTGTTTTAATTCTAACTGTCTCATCACTGCCTGTTTCACTCCGGAAGTGAATGAGACTAGGATTGCTGGTAAAATTATTTGGCCTCATCTTTGCAACAATCAAAGGGGAAAATGGAAAATGAAGGGACCCCCGACAATGCGCACGTATTACTCCAGACACCCTCAGAATCAGTTCACATCAATTTGAGGAACCTCACAGCCCCCTGGGAGCGGATGGAACAGAAGGTCACCAGGCAGGGGGGAATTTTGAAAGAACCATTGTTACTGCGTAACAAGGGCCGTGTGATTGGCTGCTGCGCGTGGGAGTGACCGAGAGGCGTATGTCATTTACCGCGATCATTTCCATCCCGTATTCACGTCTTTGGTACTGTCGTTATTTATTTATCGAACATTTGCATGCACGGGGGCATCTGCTGACAGTTCCTTCAGCATTCACTGCAGCGCAGCCTAGTGCGTGTGTGCTGGACAAGGAAATGAGGCTTGTTGCACAAACTATTGGCTTTCTGTACGGGGATACGTATTGTCGTGAAGCATCTGACAATACCCAGCCCGACAGATGTCCATGTGATTCCTGAGGCCAGAGGAGGATTTGGAAATGGAAAGTAGAACAGTGGCTGATATCAACAGCAGTCTTGGTTCTTTGTGTCTGTAGCCTATGGGGCTTGCACTAAGTTTAGGCTCATTCCTGCATCTGTCACTGTGAAAAAAGAAATATTAATAATGAGGCATTGTGACATAACGGCACCTGATCACGCTACTAGGGCTCCCTAGGATTCCGTTTTTGCGGAATTGCGGACGGAATCGTGGAATTGACCTTCAAATGCAGAATCTTGGCTTTTGCGTGGAATGTATTTTTTAATTAATATTTTTTGGTTAGATGGTTTCCAACGTAATTGTGCGTGCCCTTAAAACCTATTGCAAAGTGGGGAGGGTGGGAATGAACATCTGATCGGCATAACTAAACTCACCTATAGGACTTATTATTTAAAGTTTAAATGTTCTGAGGAAATCAAATGTTCCCCATTGCATTTTTCATGCCTCAGCTAAGCTGTGGTCTTGTGATCATATGTCAGCCCTTTATTTTATTCTTTCAGAACTTAAGCATTGGATTGTTTATTTGGTTATTAAAAACATTAAAATACATGGGGATGGAGCTGATCGATCGCAATTGGCTGATTCCCCTTCCATGAGACTCAATCGGCAGTCCTTGAAATCACAGATACTCTAATCTTTAATATGCTCATTATAATCGAACAGTAAGCCTTGTTTATAGAGGCCTATGTCAATCTTGTGAGAGAAAAGGAAAAAACAAAACGTTAAATGAAAAATCTCAACATCTCGCATGCAAACGTGATACTATCCGTTTAATGCTGCTCGCTGAACATAATTTTTTGTTTAATTTAGTTGTGCCTAATCTCACCACTTTTCAAAATGTAAACACATTTTAAAAGAAAGAGACAACTAGAATCATTGTATGTCCCATTTAGAAATGTTTGTTCAAAATCATTATTGTGTTTATGCTAGTTGTTTGTATTTTTAAACCGAATAGATAGACCGACCCGTCTGTTCCGCCTCCGTATTTATTCCTTCTTTTGCATCTGTCTCGCCATGTAATTAATAAAACGAAAATGTGACGTTTTATACCGCAGAAAAAAATGTTTTAACTAGGCATGTCGCGTGTTCGGTTTAACCAGTGGCATACTAAATGCATTTTAAAAGCTGTTCAAATTCAGCCACATTCAGACTTTACATTTTCTTGAATTAAAGACTGTTCAAACGTTCTCGAGCTTTGTTTTTACTGTAGGCTCAGAAATCCATCTTTTTGGACTTCATTTTACTTCTTTCATTCAGAGTGGTTTTCTCAATATATCATTAGGCTATAATCTGTCTTCCCCTTGCATTTTATAAAGCATAAAAATAATAGTCATATTATTATTATCCTTATCAATAATAATGTATTTCTAAAAAGAAATGTGTATCGTGAGCGGTATCGACCGATCTTTAAAAAGAAAATCGGTGATCGGTATCGGCCCCCAAAAATCCTGATCGTAGCGTCCTATATATTTACTTGTCTTCATTTAGCTTACCACACGTTTGAATTATTATATACATATATTTTAAGGTAGTTTGTGAATGAAAATGGGGAATACGGGGAGAAAAAAAAACAGAAAATTGCTTAAAAGGATCAAAAAAACAGAATTTGACTTTTTAAGAAACATAATCATAGGAGCCCTAAGCTACCATTGAAGATGGCTGGTCTGACCCTAGTGTGCACAGTGTGATCTTTGTGCAAGGAAACCAACCAGAATTGTTGGACAAAAATCAATCCATGTGAACGGGCACTACAAAATTCAAACTTCCCTGGGCAAGGCTGTTTGCTATGTGAATAATGGCAAAAAAAATAGCGTTTTTCATCTCTCCGCTGAGAGAGACCTGTGGGCCTTGGCAGAAGGAGAAAGCCATTCTCAACGTGGCCAAAGCATCTGGCTCTTCTGAAGGCACTATTTACAGGAATGTGTGCGATCGTGCAGGCTCGCCCTCCCAATTCCCTCTCCAGACGTGACCAACTGATACGGTAGGCTTGCTCCCAGTCTTCCGTTTGCCACGCCTGATTCTAAAAGTCAGCCCCAGTGACAACAATCCAATTAATTGAGAAATGTGCACAGACCTCCTCAAATTGCAATTGCTTGTCGCAGCCACTCATAATTTAAAGTAATTGAGTTATTAACTTAATAACTTAGGTTAATATGTTATTAACTTAAATAAGCAAGTTGAGAGGAGCTGAAACTAAATGCAAGTCTTGGAGAGAGGAACATGTGTTCATGTATAAAATTATGTATCCGCTGTAAAGCGATTGCATTTCAAGGTTTAAACTCAATGGAAAATTCTAATGACGTGCATGAGGTGGTTATTGCCGGCTTAGCATCTTACAGTAAGGCCCCTGATCACCTATTTCACCTGAATGATGCAGTTTGTCTTTATTTATTTAACCCTGCGGCACCTGAAGTCCCCAGTGTAATGTTACATGTGCATTTTATTTTTTCTTCAAGATGTGTCCCGGAAGTAGGGCTCATTTGATGGGGTGGAAAAACATGGTAGTTACCGAGGACAAGGAGGCGGACCCCGCTGTGCTGCCAACTCCTGGGGGAATTTAGCGTCCGACGCTTGTTTTGTTCTCCCGTCTGCGGGATTGGGGGTACACCCTGCTTATTGTCCGGTCTGGTACAAGCCAGGCGCAGGTGAGCTTGTAAAGCAGGTAGCGGTGTTATGCGGTGTTTGATGTGCTTGATGATAACAGCAGTTCATAACAGGAGCGAAGGCAGCCTGACGTTTGAAAGCGTGGCGCTCTGTCTATGTAGCTGTACACAGGATTTGAACATCCACATGAAAGGGTATTGCTTTCCTCAACATTAAATGTAATGATGCGTACCGGTTCCCAGCCAGTGTTTTTCATGGGTCCGTAAAACCCAACAAAAGTAGCCCGTATTTTGAGAGGGCGTGTTTATATAGGCCGCATACTGCCATATACTGCTCTTTTTGGGTTGTTTCAGGATCGGAATAGCATTGATAGTGGATTTGAGGGGCTTTGTTGAAATCAGGGCTCTGGAGCTCAATTCCTGGAGGGAAGCATGTTCATGCCTGTTTTAGTTCCTACCAATCCCCCTGGTGCAGCCGGTCCAATTAGTTGATGAGTGCACGCCAGCTCCCGGACGTTTCCCAAAATACAATACAGGGCAATATTTCCAGAGAATATGGCAGAGGAACAATGCTCTTGTACAACTGATGTTGTGCGGGAAAGAAAAATAATTATTAAAATGTCTAGCCGATATTGAAGTGATCACCAAAACAATTAGGAGCACCGTTTGCAGGAAATATCAACATGCGGCCACTCCTGCACAGAGCGGAGGCAGGCCCACTCAAAAAGGATGATCCACTTTGACCTCTCACTAATTTAATTTCTCCCCCTTTCTTACTCTTTCACGTTCCCATTGTTTTTACCGCTAGTCGGTGTGGGGCGCTCATTTTGCCCGCGGTAGCATTAGAAAGCCAGTCGTCATGTAGCCCCATGTATTGCTGAAAAGTGCCACTGTGATTCCCCGTAAACTCTCCTTTCTTATTTACCGTCAACTGTGTTGCAGGGTTTTTGCCCGTACACAATCATAGCAGTACTCAAAGAAAACAAAAGTGTTTCAAAACAAAGAAAAAAAACAATAAACCATAGGACAAGCACTGTAGCTGAAGGCAACAAGTCCACAGTGACACAATCAATCTGTAAACGCAGGAGCTCTGTTGAGGTAAATGGCTTACTTTTCTAGTGGTTCCACACAGCGCTGTATGGTGGAATATACGTACACACAAAAAAACTCTCGTGACCTGAATATTCAACCAGGTTAGCTGTGATCATGATGTGTACAGATATTCTCTCGTACCACCTTGGCAACCTCCTCTTCTGTCCTCTTCACTCACTAAGCCTTAAAGTCCGTATTTGGGAAAGAGGCAGTGTTTCCACACTCAATGGTATTGCTGATAAACCGGTCCCTGTCCTCATGTGGAGTTTTGTTTTCCCCGTCAGTCTTTGCTTTCACTTTCATTTAGTCTTTTTGCTTCATCTGGGCGGGGGGTGCTAGCTGTCTGCTGCAGCACGATTTTGAACATCGCTTGTCTTGTATGATTCTGGGACTGTTTTTATTTTTTTTATTAAGCTGTGCGTGAAATGCAACAACCCAATTGCAACGTCAGTCACTCAATTGATCTTGTGCAGTTCAGCGCAGTCTAAAAGTCACTATCAGAACAAACTGGTTTTGATGGACTGTACGAATGCTGTTACAAACCATGTGCTGTTGCCCTCCTTACAAGGTTTCTTTTGAGTTTCAATCATAAAATTCTCTGGTCCATTTCCAAAAAAATTTCCCTCCCTCGCCAAATACTGTGATTGGTGGGAAATCGGAATCATTGATTAAACCAAATGATGTGGTTGCTCCAGTCATTCTGGGATTCGTGAAGTCTCACTCTTCCATCAGTGTCATGTTTGTTGTTGTTAATTTAACATGAATGTTCCAGAATATTTTTGGCCATGCGCAAATGGCTGGAATTAACTGCCTGACACGCTTAAGCAGAGCTGTCCGAGCTGTCTCTAAATTGAGAAGCATATGTGCCTTACAGAGCCCACCAGTTAGCCTGTTCTCTATTCAGTCCTGAACGGTAGACCGGTCTTGTGCTGCGTGTATAGGAAAAGGTAAATCAACATTCTGATTTATTTTCTCTCTCTCCCTCTCTCTTTCTCTCTCTTTGTTCTTCTTAGGTAAGTGATCTTTGGCTTTTCGCACTGTCCTAAATCTGCGCCTCGGCCCCGGGGACATCGGGACGGCGCTGTGATTCATTGTTAGGAGGGGAATGGACCGGTTAAAAATACCGCTCACCTCCTGATCGGAGAGGAAATGAAGTGCGCATGGCGCCGTGCTTCAGGAGAGGAGCCCAGATGCCGTAAGCTCGTATGGATCATTTTAATGTTCCTTAACCTCTCGCTCATGAAAAATTCATTCCAGGTCTAAAAAAACCCAGAATAGCAGACTGACGAATGCCCAGGAGATCTAAAAGGTGTGCATAAAAATGGAAAGTCTTTATATATCAAAAAGAAATAAGAATTCTGAGATTCGCAGATCTGCCGGTTGTGAAAGATTGGATCCTTTTGGAAGGGGAGAGTGCCTGTGTGTACAGAGAGTCACTGGTGGTCTCTCTGGCTTTTCTTATAACTTCTACGGTCATCGCTTTTAAATGAAACGGAGCCAATGCCCAAGAAGCAATCAAAACTTCACATTTGGGCTAGACCACCTCTGGAACAGGTGAATAAATCCATCAGTGTGCACAAATGGCTTCTGCTCAATTATGGCATTCAAAGCCAAAGCTGATTTGGGTCATTGTGATCCAGTCTGTTCTCAACAGCCTCTTACACTTTCTGCTTTGAGTTATGGATTTCAGAGGAAAGAAGGGTTTGCTTCCAGCTATTTTTTTTTTCTTTGGAAATTTTAAAGATGCATTTGTATGAAAATGCATTGGATTCCAATCATAGGTAGCATTACTTGATATTTGCCCCAAGATGACATAGTCCATGAAAGGATAAAAACTAACGAGCCTAAATACTTTCATTTTCTGAACACAATTTTTAACTCCCATTTAGGGGTGCAACGAATAATCGACGTAGTCGACGGAAATCGATGACCAAATTAGTTGCCAACGAGTTTAATTGTCGATTCGTTGGTGATGTCATCACGTGTGTTTTTCACACTGTGGAGCTGAATTAAACACATCGTTTTTTCCGGAGCTGATGATGGAAGTAGCTAAGGAGTGAGACATCTTGCTTCCTTCTCATCTTTGTTGGGAGGTGCACATGCGCATTTCACTCTTAACGCGGCCAAAAAGGCTGTGAACTGCAACATTTGCAAAGCTGACCTTGCCTGGCATGGGAGCACATAGGTTTTGCTGGAGCATCTGAAGAGGAGGCACGTTCTGGATGATGAAGACTTGTCTCTGTAAGCTAGTTAGCTTGTTAGCTGGCTAGCTACAGTACCTAATGTTAATGTTAAAAGCCATGTTACTTCACGTTATGAGCTGTAACGTATTCTATTTTGAAACACATTTTCTCTTGATAAATGAATTGTTAATGGCGTGGAACGTACAGTAGCAAATAATAATCTATAGTATTCACAACGATCCAGTTCAGATTCCAAATGTGCTCTTAACTTTGCAATCTTAAACGTTGCATCATTGTCATCATGGCGACGTTTACGGAGAATGTGTTGCTGTCGAGTGCACGAGTTTAGAGAACACCGGAGAATTTGATACTTTCTAAATGGCAATAAATTCTACTGTCTATGCGTGCGTGCCCAATGTGTGTTGCATTCGAAATGATTCGAACGATTTATGGGTTTGTTTGATCTCGTTCGAACTTGACTTTTGGAAAAAGTGACAGCCCTAATAACTCATAAATCTCCATTTATCGTGAAACTGGACATATAGAGGGGCAACATTTATTTAGAACGCATTTCAATGTGCATTTCAATATCTACACTGGATTCTAGAATCAAGAACAAAAAATATGGCTTGAATGTAGATTTTTTTTAATGGAGTAACTGGCAGTAACTGGCTTTCTCGTGGCACAATGCCTACATACCATAACGGTTTTGTCCACCACCCTTCTTCTGTCATCATTACATGTTACAGGGAAGCCAAAATGCTCCCATACATACGACTTAAATGATGCGGGAGGCCTCAAGTTCTTCCGCTCCTCCGCTAGCCATGACTGTCACTGCGCTTTTTTTCTTTTTTCTTCTTCACTTTTTCAATATGCCCCGTTCACGTGAACACACAACTGCTTTTTTAAAATAATCAAATCACTGCAACTCTGCATGGAGATTTAGGGAATTATTACTTTAAAAAGTAACAGTGGCAATAAAACTATTTCCCACTATGATGGTTAAAAACGTTGCAATTAATCCGCGGTTCACATGCGTGCTGAACCGTGTGGGGGGGGAATCAACTACGGTCCATTACACCACTACTGCTGGCCTAATATGATAGTCCAGTAATAAGTTTTTTGTACTGCAGTCGCACTATAAATTTAAAATGTATGTTCTATTGATGCCAGAAATATGCTTTGATTAAGGGAAAACCTGTAGAAAACTGCTGTAGTTTTGTTATATTTTATTGCTGCTACTTTGCCTGTCCTTGGTTTTAGATTTTGACAGAAAAAATGGATATTGGAATTTTTATTTATCTTTTGTATCAGCAGCAAAGTTTATTAAAAGACGTATTCATCTTTATTGTCTTCGTTGTTAGTTAGCACATGCCTAAAACAACCTCAAGCTAAATTTAAAAGCTGATAGCTGAATAAGAGCCATTGAGTAATTGTGCGATTCATAATCCGAATAGTCGATTATTCGTTTCAATAATCGATAGATTAATCGACTATCAAAATAGTCGTTAGTTGCAGCCCTACTCCCATTATGACAAACAGGTTGTCAGGTGTTCACAGCCCCTCTGCCTCCCTCCCCCGATGTAGTCCGAACACTCGCACACCCCCGCGGGCCACGTTTTCTTCATCTGTTGAAATGTTCAGCGCAGAATGAGGCTCACTCGTCCCTTATATCAAAGAAAAAGGCAAATCAGGCTTGAGCACTATGGGTCCCTGGGCTGCACAACGGCGCAATTATGTGCCTTGGTTTGACCGTACCTGAGCTTAAGTGGCGCCATGCTATCGTTGTCGCCGCAGTTTGTAACGGTCACGCAACATGGAAGTGCAAAGCTGATACGGTGCCGGCTCTAAAGAGCCCTGTGACTCTGTACAAGTGAGTAAGCAGCGCTGAAGAGTGAAGTAACAATTTCATATAGAGGAAACATGTTTCTGCCAAACAAGATCAATCAGTCACCAAACATTGTTTTTTTTTTTTTTTTTTTCTCTTCCCCCTTGATGTCTGAAGCGCTGTCGGTTTGTGCATGATGAATGCCTTCGCAACATGGAATCCGGACTCTCCCTCATCTGATGCAACTGGGTGCAATTGCGTTCTTCTCTTCGGAAGCTTATTTATTTATATATTTCTTTATTAGCGCTTTCTGTGCCGAGTGAACTCGACAGACTTTTCGCAGCCCGAGCCCTCCAGTTAACGCAGGGGGGGAAAAGCACACTTTTTTAAAAGCGGGCCTTCAAAGCGGCAGGCACCGCAGAGTGACTTTCGCAGGCTGTCTAAGCGGAGCGCAATGGGATGTCATGCGGCAGTGCTCCCGGTAGAGGCACGTCCTGAGGGGAGTGCACGCCGTTATGTCACAATTATCAGCTTCTCTCTGAGAAGTCGGTCCACACACACGCACACGCATACACACACACACACACACACACACGCATACACACACACGCGCACACACGCACAAGAAAGCAGATGTGCAGAGAGTACACATACACGCACGCATACACGCACGCATACACACACACACACATACACACACACACGCACGCACGCATACACACACACACACGCATACACGCATGCATACACACACACACTCACACACACACACACATGCATGCATGCATACACACACACACACACACACACAAGAAAGCAGATGTGCAGAGAGTACACATACACGCACGCATACACACACACATACGCATACACACACACACACACACACACACACACCCACGCATACACACACACACACACACACACACACACACACACACACACACACACAAGAAAGCAGATGTGCAGAGAGTACACATACGCGCACGCATACACACACTTGCGTAGGTGACTTTTGGGGTTCACCTCCCATAACACCTCTCTATAGGCGCACCTTTCCTGATGGTTTATCGAGGGGACCTCATTAACCACATTAAATGGGGTTCCTGTATGCCATCTATCACGTACATTTTTTTATATTTAAGCAATAGATCACGAGAGGGAGTGCAATTATATCCAATAATGCACAAACCTCGAGTGATCTATTGCTTTTATACAACAATGTTAACATAAATGTTTAGTGAGTAATGAATATATGAAAAAATATTGAAATGATAACTTTTGATGAACTCATTCTTTATTTCGGATTCGCCGTTGTTATTGTTGCTGTTTATGCTTCCTAGGCAACACGCGTCTACACACTGGCAGTGCGGTTGTGCTAAATACCAGCACTGGTGGAATGCGTCTCGGCCAATCGCGTTACTCGTTCGGCTCTCGTTGTAAACATATATATATTTCCATTTTTCTCAGGTCAAACTTATCTTCCAGGACAAATAGGCCAAATAGTTAAAATGACATGCATGGTCCCCCCCTTGACATTTTATTTATTTATTTATTTTTTCAAGGGAAAAATACATTCACTTTATTATCAAAAGCATGAATAATAAATAACATTATGTAGCGAATATAATTTTTTTGGCATTAATGTAACATCTGCCGTTTCCCTCCAGTTCACCCTTGACAAGAAAATCCACCCCTCAAATAATGCACAGGTAAATAAGCAGTGATAAAAAAGAACAAAATGTTGTTCTAAATGGACAAAGTGACCATATCAGAGTTATGCACGTCACAAGCAAGTCATTTCAAAGTCAAGAAAAACAAACATTATTCTCAACAGACAATTTTAGGATTTTATTGATTTTTTAAATTTGTAGAATAAAAGCTATTCATCCAAAATGAATGCAATAAAATGTTGAAAATAGCAGGCCTGGATACGCACAGACACGCACGGATAGCTTGGTAGCTCAGTAACTACACTCCAGACAATTCAACGGTTTCATTTTTTTATGTCCCCATGGAAAAATGTCATACTTCAGCATACGTTTCGTGAATTTTAATTGTACATCAGAAATACACTCCAGTATACCTCTAATATACTTCATACTATTTGTTCACATCAGTGCTTCCTAGCTAGGTATAATACTATTGTAATGCTGTTAAGGTATAGTAAACGGTAATGTACTAAACAGGTAAGTTGCATTAAATAATTTAGGAAAGTTTGGATAGCATTGCTTTGGAATAGAGCTAGTTTATTTAGTGTGAGCTACGATAGGCAATATTGGCATTTGTAACTTGGCCACATTTTGATATCAAGACTTTTAAAGGCAGGCCTAGTTTTTGCAAGTTGGAATTAAGAACTTATAGACAGCGCTATATAGGCTATGCATGAGTAACTTGGCTTTTTTTTAACATCGTAGACGTTTTTGATCTGATGCTGTTGTACTGTAAAGGATAATGTATGTGGGTATAATGACACTTTAGTGCTGTGCCAGTACAATAATGCTATAGACCATGTATCCTCAAATGTGGCCCTCAAATCCAAATCCGGCCCTGGTTTTTTTTTTTCTCCCAGGTAATTAACTGAACAATTAGTGCTCCTGATTGGCCGGACTGTATTCACAATACAACTCCCAGGTAAAGGGAGGGTGGAAAACCAGTTGTTGGCCCTCAAGGACCCGGATTTGAGTAACGGGGCTACTTGAGTAACACAACTTATAGGCATCCTAATAATTTGACAGAGTGTAGTACAGTACTGCATTGCACAACACACACGCACAACTAATATAGGTATACTGGTAATGTATTGCAGAGAGGAGCACATACAAGCACGTACATCATAACATACGCACACACTGTGCCCACTATCGCATAATAACCACTTGGTTAGCAGCCAGTCGCACCTGGTTTTGTGGTTAAAAGCCTTGGGAAAGCTTCCCCTGATGGGCAGCCCTCTGCTTGAGATCCTCTAATTGACCAAATCATAGACATTTCTGGGGTGCTATCGAGCACGAAACCTGCATAGCTCAATGCTGCTAGACTTACCCACTCCTGCACTTTCAGCTCCAGTGGCTGCTGTGTAAGGACCGTCAAAGTCACTGATCCAGAGAGTCACACAAAGATGACTGAAGTGGTGTTGCCAGGACTGTTTTGTATTTATTTACCACCCATCCACGCCTCCTGCCATTGCTACCTCTTTAGATTATTTGTTAAGGTCGGCATGAAATTTTACGATGAAGGAACCACTTTCTGTGTCAGCTGCACCAAAGTATTTTCAATGGGGGTGGTTATTTCGAACTTGTCATAGCATGGTGTGTGGAGGCACATGAATGGTGGTACACTGCTAATTTTTTCCATGAATAAAATGCATCTAAGGATTCTTTTTTGGAACAGGCTGTCGACGGTTTTTATATAGGTTAAAATACAATTTCAAACTGAACTTGTATATTATTTATACTTTTTATCGAGCAGTCCTGCCATATTTTCTATGATTAGGTTTTAACAATTTTGCTTCAGTTTTGACATTGAGCTTTATTCAACTAGAATTTACATTTTTGAAAATGAAAAATTAGAAAGCATAAGGCATTTTCTCCCCTTTTCTGTCAATTCAATAAATATGCTTTACAATATTTTAAACTGGACAAAACCATTCACCTTGTGATAAAAGTGTTTTGAAAGTATATTTAAAGGCATAAAAATATGATTTTCTTTCAATGCAATAGAACTCATGCTGCTGTGGCTTTAGGCTGTAGCTTTGTAATCTTTGGTACAATGACAAACAGTATGTTGTTTTATGTGCATAAACAGAAAAAACAAAACAAATGTGATGTATGCTTACATCCTCTTTTTCGTAGATGGCTGCATAACATCAGCATGGTAAATTAAAATAGCATTTTAAAAGTGTGCTTGAATGCCATTAGTACAGACAATTTACTACAAAATGTGTTTGTTTTGTCTTTATGCACCTCGTGATCAAATTGTTATTCAGAATCTTTTTAAAGCCTTTTGTTTCTTAGTTTCACAGACAAAACGCTTTCGGTGGAGGAAGGAGGAAGGGTTGTCGACCGGGGGTGATGGTTTGAGGGAGGGGGGAGTGTGCAGTATAATTGTTAATTATATAATACAATGAAACACAACAAAAACTTGCTTTAAGTGTGTCGCACACACAAACTAAATACAACTACATTAGCCTACATTAATTAAGATTGCATATTTATTTCAGTTAGGCTACTGAATATTTCAAAAGGTCTCTAAAAAGGTTTCGCTTTAAGATGACTGAACATGTAATACATTGTCCTAATTCAAATATAAGTGATATCTCAGCTTAATAAAAATCCTATCCAAAATCAGTTATTTTATAACCATGTACGATTGGTGGGCGCCTACGCATTATTAGTGGACGGCCCGCCTACTAATATCTATGGTAGGGGAAACACTGAGTTACCCGATACTCCTGCAATTGACAGTGATGGCTAGCTGAATTGTATGTCTAGCCAATTTTTATAAAGACGCCAGATGTATAAACTTTCTGTGATGCAGACGGGAGCGGATGGAAGTCTTAACACTAGCTGTACTGCGGTTGAAGGCGCAAAGTCAAGCTCGTTGTTTATTGGTTCACGATGGGAACTGGCCTATCTTTTTGATTGGTTCACGTCATGAGCCGCTTTGTGGCAAAAAAGAATTTGGGCCGAATTCCTGGTTTTAGAATGGAGGGTGTAAACAGTGTATGGTGCTGGATTTCTCTCACAGCAACTCCTATGATTGCTACCAGCTAAGCATGACCATTCCCCAAATATCTTTATTAAAAAAAGTTGCTTACTCCAGCTTTCAAGTGCAGATTCTCAGCTTGTATTTTTTTAAATCCATTTTGGTTTTACCATGTAGAAATTACAGCACTTTTTATACATACCCCCCCCCCCCCCCATTTCAGGTCACCAAAAGCAATTGGACAAATTAACAAACTTAGTCATCATATTTAATATTTGGTTGCATATCCTTTGCATGCCATGACTTCTTTGTCTGTGACCCGACAATATAAACAACGAGCCTCAAACCATCACTCTGCTGCCAGAAATATAGATATGGATGGATCACTTGAAGGGTTTCTTCTCCTGACTTATTTTTCCAGAGAGTTCAATAGGAAGATTTGTCAGGAGAAACAACCCTTAAAGTGATCCATCCATATCTACTGCATATCTGGCTGAGAGTGATGGTTTGAGGCTTGTTTGATATCTCAAACCCTTGACGACTTACAGCCATTTCGCCAACCATGTATTCCATACTGTTCCAGCGTAATTTACAGCTAAATCTCGTCCCACCCACAAATTCCCTTAGAGATCCATTCAAATGCAGAGAAGTTATAGTATCGCTTGTAAGAGTACCAGAAAATAAGAGATCAACAGTCTTTTGATGTTGTTGGGTCACAGACATCAGGAACTCATGGCATGCAAAGGATATGTGACCAAATATTAAAAAATATTACTTTATTCTACATTATGTTAAACTGTCCAATATTTATTTATGCCCGAAAATGGGGGAGACTATGTACAAAAGGGTCTAATTTATAAAAGGTTCATCCGATATGGATGAAAATACCTACATTAAATTAAAAATTAAAAACTCAAATTAAAGCTGACAGTCTGCACTTCAACCTCATTTTCATTGTATCCTTTCAAACTCAGTGCTAGAGTACAGCACCAAAATAACAAAAAGTTTCACTGTCCAATCAATTATGGTGCTGACTGTCACACACACGCACACACGCACACACACACACACACACACACACACACACACACACACACACACACACACACACACACACACACACACACACACACACACACACACACACACACACACACACACACACAATTAACTGATTTTATGGTGTATTTCACTAAGCCTAAAACCCCCACAAACCGTTTTCAGCATACCAACAAATAATTTAGTAATCACCCTGGATGTAACTGACATGAGCCTAATTGATATTCTGAACTTCCAGTTGCAATGGGTAGTAGTTCTGAGTGAGGCACACTGAGTGTGAGTATGCCAGGAAAAAAAAAAGGAAAGACAAATTGCATGGATATAGGTTACAGAGTTCTGAATACAGTGTAGCGTCCTTCTGATTTTGGAAGAGATTTCATGCATTCTCTAAAAATATCTAGTAAGTATAAATATGCAGTCTGTAGATGTAAATTGCTGGTTTCAGCAGTGCGTCTGTGCCCAGCCGCTGTTGTTGACCTGTGTCACATTGGAGTGCCTGGGTACACTTACATGCCTATTATCCCTGTGCTTTGCGGCTAGTGTACCGTGGTGATGAGCAGGCCCTGTCGCTACGGTGTACCGTGGTGATGAGCAGGCCCTGTCGCTATGGTGTACCGTGGTGATGAGCAGGCCCTGTCGCTACGGTGTACCGTGGTGATGAGCAGGCCCTGTCGCTACAGTGTACCGTGGTGATGAGCAGGCCCTGTCGCTACGGTGTACCGTGGTGATGAGCAGGCCCTGTCGCTACGGTGTACCGTGGTGATGAGCAGGCCCTGTCGCTACGGTGTACCGTGGTGATGAGCAGGCCCTGTCGCTACAGTGTACCGTGGTGATGAGCAGGCCCTGTCGCTACGGTGTACCGTGGTGATGAGCAGGCCCTGTCGCTACGGTGTACCGTGGTGATGAGCAGGCCCTGTCGCTACGGTGTACCGTGGTGATGAGCAGGCCCTGTCGCTACGGTGTACCGTGGTGATGAGCAGGCCCTGTCGCTACGGTGTACCGTGGTGATGAGCAGGCCCTGTCGCTACCGTGTGAGTTCTAGGGGGAGCGGGGTGGGGGTGCTGGTTGGGGTTCTAGGGGGAGCGGGGTGGGGGTGCTGGTTGGGTGCTGTGTTCAGTCATGGAGGAGTTTGCTCGGCCACCTGGACAGGGCCAGGAAGGACCGCGGTGCAGATTTCCTGCCCCTCTGACTGTGGACGGGCCCTTTGTGTGTTGTCATACTGGAATACTGCTCCAGACATAAGCATTAAGTATGGTTCAACAGGGTAGACTTCTGGAAAGATAATAATACGGTCCAGTTCACTAATGGCCGCCATCTGGGAAAATTTGAATGTTTCATACTTTCAAGCTAGTGTGGCTTGCAGTCTCACTGTAGTGTGTGTGTGCGTGCACATGTGCAACAATCTTCTATGCAGATTCTGAGAATCATATCCCAGGAGTTTTATTTAAATTAGCCAAGTAAACGAGCACAATAGAATTAAGGTCAATTAAATCAAGAAGTCGCTGTTTTTTTCTCTTTTCTCATTAGCCATTTTTTGAAGTTTTAAAATGGGTCTTGAGAAGAGAACTGTTTTTTTTTTTTTCTTTTTTTTTTTTCTCCCTGCTGCAAGCTGTCTCTTTTTGGCTGCTAATTGTTTTCAAGCTCTTGTGGAAGGTGGACTCACGCGTGGAGGTCAAACTATGTGACGAGGGGGAAGGAGCCGGCCGTATTGCACACGCCCCCCCCATCGCTCCCCTTTGCAGTCGGTGCCACACCCCAGGAAATGGGAATCTTGGTCACCCCTACCGTCTCTGCCACCTGTGAAATAGGACTAGGCATCATGGTGTGCATGCCAATCTGCTGACTGAATCCATTACAGCTTCTCAGAATAAATCCCCCCCCCCCCCTCTTTTATTTATTTATTTATTTTTTCACAAAGGGTTATTTGCTGTGCGGGTTATTTCAGATGCATCCCAAAGTTAACAGTACATCCTAAAGCCAATTTCACGCCGGTGCTTTTTAACAAAAAGGGACGCTGTTAGCTGGATGTGCTTAAATTCCTCAACAGAAAAGGGCCCGCAACAGCTGGTTACAATTATCACCTCATTATTACAGTGTTTGTTGCGGTCGGCTCTTAGAACTCACTCTGACACTTCGGAGTATTACTGCATAGAAACCCCAACTTTGGCTGGCAATGTGTTGATTTTTATGATTGCTCTTTAGCAAGTCTTCAAAAGAGGATGCATTTATGACCTGATCCACCTTGAAAGAACAGGCGTAACTTCAGTACTGGAGAATATTGAAGACTGTACATTATAACACTCCACATGTTCTGTTGCTGGCTTAGAATTGAGGTGTAATTAATGTGTAGATTTTCTTTTCATTTATTTTTATTGCCTTAGGCTTGTTTCATGTATTTGCCAGCATTTGGCAATCTGTTTGTGAGACACTTGAGTTGAGGAAGAGTGGAGCATTCCAGTTTTGCTAAAGGGTTCTCAGTCTCCAATCCCTTTCTAATATTGACAGGTTTTGGAAGTGGTGACTTGTGTGTGCATTAAGCTTTGCTTCATTTGCCACCCAAGGCCCTGCTGTCATCAGGCAGGGCGCTACGACCACGTGACGTGATGCCAGATGCTGTGTTATGTTGACCACCTATTTCCCCATCTTCTCCCGGTCTCCCTCACTGATTTAAATGCACATTCATAACTATTATATCACCAGTAGTTAACGATTAAAAGTTTTTGAATCAAAATTAAAAAAAATAGAAATAAAAAAAAATCACAAGCAGTTTGGCATGTTCAGCAATCAAAATTCACCTGCGGCAATTTTGTGCAGGAAAGGGTGGGCTAATGGTTGCTTTTATTTTAAAGTTGAGAACAAATTTTTATAGATATTTTATCAAGGCTGTGGTCTTTGCTTTCTTGGTGTGAACGCCTACACATACACAAGCACGCACAGACACATAAACACACATCAGGGCCTTGTGAAGCAGCCTCTCATGGTCGTGATGAGGGGCTATTTATGACCTGGAATCAACCACAAGTGATTTTTCCCTTGCAGCCCACCCTCCTCCTGAGCTCTATCTCTCTGTCTCTCTGACTATCTCTTTTCTCTCAGTGGGACTGGGACTGAAGAGGGGAAAGAAGAGCATTCTTTTTTCAGAATATTTCTAAGCAGTTGCCTTGGTTGTGGTCTTAGTAAGGTTTGAAAAGGGTTCATTTCTCATTTTCAATCATGGGAATTTAAGACTATGTACAGTGCAAGATTAAAACACCCCCATTGCATTGATCCCTGTTGTGTTTCCAGCAAGTGCAAGAAAGGTTGAGTTCGTCCCGGGTTGCCTTGCGGCCTTAACGAACCCTGGCGGGGCAACATGTTCTGTGAATCGAGCACTGACAGTCTTTTCCCTCACGTTATGTTTTTGCCAGTGTTTGTATTAGTTCCACTAATGACTTCCAGAAATTTCACACAATCTACCATTGCCAAGTTCACAGGTTCACAATTCCAGGCTCTCTCCTGAGGGGCCTAGGTTCCTGCTCCTGTTCCCTTTGATTAAACTTTTCTAATGTCAGAGAAGTGGGTTTTGCCTTGAAACTGAGTCACCAGTTACCTGAGGGAATTTTGCAATGAAGGGGGAGGAGGGGTACTACTACACCTGACACGAACCTCAACTTTCATTTTCTGTATCTGAGAGTTTGTCTTCATGTCGAGGGAACAAGAAAAAGAAAAGAAAGAAAAAAAAACACCCAGGCAGTGGGATTTTCGCTCCTAATATAAATCATGTTTTTCTGGAATTTATTTGACCTTTGGTGAGCACAATGTGTATTTTTTTGTGCCCATGGTGATGTAGGTTCATTGAGTGCCTCTATAGAGGCACTAAATGAGCATCAGTATAGACCATCAGCAGCAACAGGGTTTTTCAAAAATAATTACTTTTTTGAGCATAGCCTGACAATCCCATCTCCTTTGTTGTTGTGTTTAGTGCGTTCTCAGGAACCTAGTAAAACATAAATAATGAAAAAGCATTAGCGACATCACAGATGTTTCCTCTTTGTTTTCATGATCAAATCCCCACTTCAGTTCCCATTGATGAGGTATTGTTACAGTTCCCATTGAGGTATGCTTAGTTCCCATTGATCAGGTATGATTACAGTTCACATTGGTCAGGTATGCTTGCAGTTCCCATTGATCAGGTATTATTACAGTTCCCATTGATCAGGTATGATTACAGTTCCCATTGATCAGTAGGAGTGATGTACAGTCGGTCCTCTACATATACAGTGGGCTCTAGAATTATTGGCACTCCTGACAGGAAATGCACTAAAAATACTATAAAATATAAATTATAACATTATCGAGAAATAACTTGAAGGGTTTCTTCTCCTGACTTGTTTTTCCATAATTCAGTAGGAAAATTTGTCAGGAGAAACAACCCTTAGTGATCCATCCATATCTACTGCATATCTGGCAGCAGAGTGATGGTTTGAGGCTTGTTTGATACCTCAGACCCTTGATGACTTACTGCCATTTTACCAATCATGTATTCCATACTGTTCCAGCATAATTTACAGCTAGTCCCACCCCCCAATTCCCATAGAGATCCATTTAAATGCAGAGACATTATAGTATCGCTTGTAAGAGTACCAGAAAATAACATATCAAGAGTCTTTTGATGTTGTTGGGTCACAGACATCAGGAAGTCATGGCATGCAAAGGATATGCGACCAAATATTAAAAATTTAAAGGCACAGTCAACTTAGTGTATGTAAACTTCTGACCCAATGGAATTGTGATAGTGAATTAGAAGTGAAATAATCTAAACAATTGTTGGAACAATTACTTGTCTTGCACAAACTAGATGTCCTAACTGACTTGCCAACACTATAGTTTGCTAATATGAAATCTGTGGTTAAAAATTTGTTTCAATGACTTCAACCTAAGTGTATGTAAACTTCCGACTTCAACTGTATATTCAAGTGTCATATGTATATGTACAATAATATCCAGTAACACTCCCTCTGATATAGGCCTAGGCAAGTATAGTATAACAATGGGACATTGACAACATTGTTCAAAGTATAATGTTTTTAGTTACACATTAGTAGGTAGGTCTACACGGTATTAAGTGCTGTACATATAATTGCAATTATCTCAACTCATGAAATTGACCAACAGTTTCAATGAACCCAGTGAATAATGCTGCTTGTTGCAGCAATGCAATTCTCCATGGCTCGGCATTTATTAAGCACAGTACAAGATAGCACAATGGCCCATAAGTGAGTTCTTGTTGGTATCGCAGTCATGTTGACCATTGCTTACATTGCTTGTTTTATTTTTGTAATGTGATAGGGGACGTTACCTAGAGAACAAAACCAAATGTAGAGGCAAGGCCACTTCACAATCCAAGATAACACAATTTCACTTCTTGGCGAATATTATTATGCTGCAGCCAGCCCAGTCTTTAGGCTAAGGGCCTGCGGCTGTGTTGGTTGCCAGGCACGTGCACTGATAGACACCAACATATGCTGCATCATATGCCCCCTGCCCTGAGATGGCATAAGTACCCTGTTGCAGCGGTATATTTACTTAACATTTTTTTGTATGATTTACATTGCCATGTTGTTCTAACTACATTTGGAGTTAGCAGCTGAAGACTTATTTCAAGTTTGCTAACGTTTCATTTTTTTCAGTTGAGTATTTTGTTATCGGAACGTGTACAAAGTCAGTCGTACGACGTCTATCACCTTGTCGCATATAAAACCACAGCCACAGATATATTTCATTCTTTTCAGGTGGGTGATCGGTCACTTAAGTACCTCTTATTTTTCATATTGGTGTCTGTCCTGATGAATGTGTGATGAAAAGTGTCGTGTGGTTATTGGTCATTGTGTGTTGCCTTCATTATGCCCTTATTGCTGGGCTAACGCTAGCGAGTGGCTAACAGTCATGTTGGGTCAATTGCAGTGTGATTAGCTGGAACAGCTCATACTAATTTCACAGATTTGGATCCGATGTAACTTTTCGCCTGGCTCCACAGATGTACAGTGCTTTGAAAAAGTATTTAGCCCCCTTAGACTTTTTCATATTTTGCTTTGTAGGAACATTTGATAAAAATTGATTTAATCAGGATTTTTTGCTGATATTCAACACAAACAACTCTATTCAGCCCGCTTGCTTCATTGTACTTTAACAGCCATACAGGCAAAACAAAAAAAAATTGCACATCATAAAGTGCCCAGACATCATCTTTACATTTTTGCATAAAGTGATGGAGAGGTCGTGATTTCTGTTTTCTTTGAACCCCCAGGGACTGGTCTCAAATGCCGTCCATGAATGAACAATATCAGATAAACTCTGAGTATTGCGATGGAAAGTCCATTGTATTTCCTAAAATCCTATTAAGAGCCATTAAAATGTATTGAAGGGACCTGGTCTTGGCTTTGGTACCAAGAAAGACAATATTAACACACATTTTAAAAGCAAATATTGTTCAACATCCTTAAATACAATCTAAACATGATGTCTGGGCACTTGATGATGTGCAATTTTGAATGGAGTTTTGCCTGTATGGCTGTTAAAGTACAATGAAGCAAGGGGGCTGAATACTTAATTGATCGTTTTTGATTTAATATTTATTATATATATATATATATATATATATTAGGGGTGTCACGATTCTCCAAATCCGCGATTCGATTTGACTTTCGATTTTAAGGTCACGATTCGATTCGATTTTCGTTTTTTTTTTCCAGCACTATTTTTTTTTTGTTCAGCACTATAGTCTAACTAATGGCTATGCCATTGTTAGACTATCGAGTCTTGATTTGTAAAGAAAAATACTTGTTTCTCAATAAGTAACTTTTATTTGAATAATAACAATTATAAATAATAACAAAAATATGAGAATATTTAAACACACCTAAACAGTTAAGAGCTTTATCAAAAACTAGACTCTAGAATAATAAACAGTTGAACATTTACCATGCTATTAACAATTTACACATTGGTTTTATGCCCTGACAACGGTCATTTACATTTACATTGTCGTCAAGGCAATTCATTCTGCATTAAATGCTTAAATCCAGCGTTCTCCACCACCGAATAGGGTCGCATGTCTGATGCTACAAACACTCCTATTGCACTAGTTATTTCTTTAGCGCAAGTTGAATTTTGTGGAAGCTTGGCTCTAAATGAGAATGGAAGAGTTGCCTGTGTCAATGTTTTTTTCCCAGTCAAATCTATTTCTTTGTGATGCCTGCGAATGTGTCCTGCCATATTTGACGTGTTACCTGAGGTGGCGTATGGTACTCACGTGTAGCATAGCCGACAAACTGTCGTTTTTTTGTCAATGACGCGTTCGTTCTTTATATAACTCACGGGGAAGGCAAACTGTTGCCACACCGGTGACTTGAGGGAAGCAGGAGGATTTTGCAGTTCTGTTTCTCCATCTCCGACTCCGGCAGTGGCCATGTGTCGAAAAGTAATGCAGGCTACCGGTAAGCTAACGTTAACTAGCAGCTGTGTCTTCTTTGAAATATCGTTGTTTTTTTTTTTCTTCGGACGCACGCCTGCGTGGACGAACAAAATGCAGTGGAAGGCGTCAAGTTTCGTTTTGTCGGAAACGCTTACATTAGAGATGGCCAAGTAGGCTACTTTTTTTACATTTTACCCATCACAAGAAAGGCTAAGAAGAGCGCGCGGGGGGCGGGGGTGGAGAGAAAAAAAAAAACTTGGAGAATCGCGAACCAGCTTGTGATTTCGAAGTTCGAAATCGAACGCTCATTTCGATCGATTTTCGATTTCGAATCGGTATCGTGACACCCCTAATATATATATATATATATATATATATATATATATATATATATATATATATATATATATATATATATATTGTCTTTGTTGCAATTTTAAACATGGCTCACTAATGAAAGCTATAGCTCCAGAACGGCAAACTAGCAGCCAGTGTTAGGCAACCGGCCAGCATGAATGTACCCTCTATAAAGAATGTAAATAAAAAAAGTGAGAGATTTTTTTTTTAATCATAAGATTGTAATGTGACTTGACAATAAGGGAATTGAATATCTAATATAACTGTAATCATTTTTAAAAGGTAGTTAGTAGAATAAGAATTTTATACATTTTGATTTGGTTTGGGTCATCCAAATCAGTATATTTTGATATAGTAATATAATGGTATGAATATATTTTTAGCAGTTATTTTGTTCTGTGGTTTAAAAAAATAAAAAATAAATAAATCTTCAATGTCCATAACTTGTGGTTGGCACTCGAGGTTAATCTATTAATTATTCCCTTAATTATATTAATAGGCCTAATATGATGAGTACTGTATAGTAAATGACAATTACGCTAATTAAAATGATAGAGATGATCAGTGAAGTCTTAGCATTCCGTATGGGTGTGTTAATTAGTGATTTAGTGAGAGATGCATTCCTGGTTATTGAACGGTAACAAGTATAATCCTGCTGTATGTAAGTCTTGATGGTTGCAGTCAGCAAAGGGTAGCAGCTTCCTTAAAGCATGGGTCACGCCAGGTATACGACAATAAATGGTTAAAGTTGGACTATATCTTTTTTTATTATTTGTTTGCACAGCAAATCTTTGCAAAAGACAATGGAAACATAAATGTTTGAGCCAAGCATGTATAATGCGTGTGCAGTGAAGGTTGGTCTCTGTGTTCTCCTATACAACACCACGTTTGACCTTGGCGTTCCTACGAGAAACTAAATTTCTGCTATGCAGTCCAGCTTACCACAGGTGTGCTTTTTAGGCGTGCGGACCTAAACGAGTGCATGTGGGTAACTGACTGACTGGTTAGCTGGTTGGTTGGTTGACTGGTTGGTTGCCTGATTCCCCCAATGTTGAAAGCGTATACGTAAATTGAGTAATTGCGGTAAAAAGTAGAGATGTCCCGATACCACTTTTTCACTTCTGATACTGCAGTTTGGGCTATCTGCCGATACTGATATCACTCCGATACTATGTTTTACTCTTGAACAAATAATAATAAAATATATGGAGGCACTTTGCTCATGATGGCCAATTAGCCACCTAAAAACATCTCACTAAAATGGAGAACAAACAAATACTTCCCCAGTATATAGTCCACAGCAACAGTTGGTTATGAAAGACTGCCACCCTTTATTCAAACACTGCAAAAAAAAATAAAACAGGTACTGCAGTACTTAAAACGACCAACATGTTTAGAGTTAAAACAATTTAAACGGCAGCATTCAGCATTGTAAAAAATAAATAAATAAATAAAAAATAAATACTATCACTTAGTTTTATAATTTTTTCCGTTTCCAAAATCCTAATCAAACAAGGAAAGGTGTACGCTGTGGATAAAATTATGTGGGCGACCTCATTCACAATTGAACCCCTCGGAGATGACATAGCACATCGAACATTATGTTTACTCCAAGGTAAAAAGCTAAAGTTAGTTAACATCAAAGTTACCCTTATTTTGATGTTAATAGCTACCATAACTGAAAAAAGAAACTAGCTACACAATGGTAGCCAATTGACTTACAATGTCAAAATCTAAATCTATTTCACCGGTTTCCGTGGTCTAACAATGCAACGTTAATCGCATCCTTTAGCTTTGGCTATCCGTAGCGGACGTCAGCTGTTATAGCTACCGTGTACGTTAGCTCCATCTAAAAAGGGACACAATAAATTTAACTTTAAAAGAAGGAAAGAAAATCACTTCTCTAACAAACATGTTATTCCCACAATTTGTTAGTGGGAAGCCAAGTCCCAAGTAACGTTACCAAAACACCTGTTGCTGCTGTCTGTGCAACTACTGCTGCTGATAGTGGAGCTGCAGTTACATGCCGACCACCTCCAACTAAAATGTTAGTAAGCTAAAAACATGAATAATGCAATAACGTAATGGCCACTAAATAGACAAGGTATTGTAACATTTAATAGTTTGTGAAATATCAAACTCTAGCTAGCCATTTAATTTGAAACAGTAAATTTAATCTCACCTCAAATTTTACATTTTTTACAAAGGAATGTCCACTTCCGTAGCGTGAAATCAATACTGTGCTGTTGTAACTAGGCATTTGAAAGCCAAAGCGAGCGCATCTAACGTTAGCTCGCTAGTTACCACTTCGCTACTGTGCTGAAACTGGACTTATTTGGACGTTTGGTTAGCTTACTAATATAAAAGACCATATGTTAGTGTTTGCAGATCTATTTTTAAAACGTTTCCATTCGCTAACGTCGAATAACATTAACGTTACCAGACTCATCTCATAAACAAACCGATGATAATAATGTCTTCATGAATGAGATATGTTTTGCTATTTTATGCCAAGCCAGCTAGTCCCTCTGCTGATGTCTGTTCCATTAGGTTTCCACTGTCACTGTGGTAACGTTAGCTATCTAGCAAATGAGACTGCACGCTGTGATGGAAATAATGCTGCCTAGCATCATAAAATCTACATTGAATCATTTCAGCTAGCAATTAAACTACACTACAAATATGAAATTGAAGATACATTTTTCCAAAAGTTCCTAAAGTTACCATTTTTCCAAAAGGGCAGTAGCCTACTTTCATGGTTGAGAACGCCATGTTTGCTTTGACGGACACAAAGCTTGACGGACAATAGCAACAGTTACTACTGTTGTCATCACGTGACACGCTGCGCGTATCGGATCATATTTTTTTCTCCCCTCCGATATCCGATCCAGCATTCTGGGCCGTATCGGGCCAATACTGATGCCGTGGATTGGATCGGGACATCCCTAGTAAAAAGTTTGCTGTCTAACTCCCTTTTACTAGTACATGTTGTAGCACCCAAAAATCATGAATGAACAACTGTGGATATGTTTAAAGATACAAATTGTGGCGGTTCTGAGAATATTGTATTTTAATATGTTGGTTAAGAAAAGGTATCTGAAACCTGTGCGGGAAAAGTCTGTATAGCTACTAATGATTGCAAGGGTGGCATGATCCAATTAGAAAATGTATTGTCCTTAGCTATTTTCGTATTGGCTAAGCGGAATCTGACTGATGTGAGGTAAAGGGTGAAGCGGGAGAGATGAAGAAAAAAGACATCTGTATCTTAAGTTTGCAGGAAGCTTATGTCTGCGTGAAGACGACTGGTATACGGCAGCAGTGTAACGGGTTAGAGGTACCTGTGCGTTAAGTTAAGTTGAGTTTTATTCTGTCCTCACCGCAATTCACATACCGGAGCGGCAAGCCAGCTTTTGCCATCGCCATCGCCATCGGAAAGCGCAAGCCAGCCGGCTATGTCGGGGATGTTCCACAGGACAAGTGGTTTTCCTCTTATTAATTTCATTACACTAATGCATTTCCGTTCTACCAACAAAGCTTGAGCCAACGTTTTGTTTAAACATACCGGTCGCGGATCATCGGTCTTCCTGGAGGAACATTGAACCTATAGGATCACGACCAGCTAACTAGCTTGTTAGGTAGCCTAGTTGCCATTGGGGTGAGATCTTTCAGTGTTAAGGATTGATTGAGTGTGTCATTAAATCAAAGGTTTGCTTATGTGATTGAAATGCATGTTTGTGTGATGTAAGGTACATTGTAAACCCCTTTAAGTAAACAGACGACCCGCCCTGTACTGTGTATTTTTTATTATTATTGTGGAACAACACGGAGTGTGAGTCTTGTATGCTTTGTTAGCGGCTTGTGAACTAGAGTGACGCAGCTACTAAATGGCCGGTACAAGGTCATTCGGCTGAAATGTATAATCTTTCTCGTAGTCGTTATCGCCCAGTCAATATTGTTTCACCAGCGGGAGGGGGACTGCATTAGCACAAAGTCAAAGATAACGTGTTGACTAACTGTTAATACTGATATGTCTGAATGAATGTTCTGTAGCCTTTAACTTAGCAGGTCGCTGCTCCTGATTTATTTGAAGAAATCAACAAAATGGTTTGCTGACAGTTGAGATTTAAATGAGTATATCTCGCTTAATATTTGGATTAGAAAGATAATATCGTCATCGGCAGATAGCTGGGACTATCCTAGTTATAACCATTTATAATACTCAAAATGGCATAGCGTCCGCCCTACCCGTCCTCTTTTAAAAAAAATCAAATGTATGGTCACCGTATACAGTAGGCTGCAAAACAAACTAGATGACTACTCTGATAAAAACCATAGTAACATAATTTGTATTATGGTACAACAATAAACGACTTGTAGGCACCGCATTGGAGTCATATGTTTGCAATTTAGCAGGCAGTGACCCTTGTGACGACATTGTCAAGTGAACATTCTACTGATACGTTCTGATTGCATAATTGTCATGGTAAGCTTTTGGGCCAATTCTGGATTGATCACAAATTTGTGATATGCGAGATCAGGGGTCGTCATGCCTAAATTTTGATTAATTACGGTAAAAATACGGCAGCAAAAATAATCGTTCATCACTAACAACCGATCAGACCTAAACCACCCACATAAAAGACAACGTATGTAGGCTATTTGTGGGTGTCATAAACTACTCTTGGAATTGATTTGTTCTGTCTGGACGCTGCGTAGTAGTAAACATTCTATTTTGGCGAGGAGTGGAGACGAGCAAACTCCAAGTAGGTCAGAGGATATTGTTATTGAAATATTGTTTTTGAGCAAATAAAAAAAACTTGAGAATGCTGTCAGTGTGCATTCTCTGTGTACAGAAAATGTCAACAGGTCATTAAAACAACTTCAACTCTCCATATAGGTTAACAAAACAATTAATAAATTAATATTTTATAAAAACTAATGTGGTGTCTAAACAAAAAAATGCCATGTCCATTTTTATCACAATATATGAACTGGAACGAACTGGAGCTTGCGGAGTGGTACCGTCCTAATAGTGCTCATAAAATTACGTCCGCTTACCCTCCTCGCTCGCTCCTGCTCACATACTCTGAGACACACACACACACACACACACACACACACACACACCTACACCTTTGAGACTCAGATGCAGTCTGTCGCCCCGGTATGCTGGCCAACCTGCGTGCTCCCGAGCAATATCCGCCGTGCCTTGTCAAATGTTCCCCACTGGCTGCATACTGGTGTCCGGGCTGAGCTAGGCTTGCCTAGTCTTGTTTTTTTGTTTTTGTTTTTTTTAGAATATGCCCCCTAAAAAAATCTGTGCACGGCCCTCTTGGTTGCTAATACTAAACTAGCATGTTTGGTACAATTAACTCCGCATACCGAGTATCCAAATAAGAATGCGATGTCAATAAGCAGAAGTGTCTCTGCTGCTCATCTAAGACAGCAAAATAAAACGTGTGCCTGCAGGAAATGTATGACCATTATCATAACCTGTACAAAACTGGACTTAGGATGGAAATGCAGGAATTTTTTGTATTTTTACAACAGAACGTGTACTTTCTTGGATGGCTAGCAGTCAATTATTTCCTCTTGTGTTTTGATGGGGGCACTGCACTGAGAGAGAGCTGCTTGGGAAGTGTTAATCTGGGGGTCCTAACTCGTAAATTTTTGTTCTAAATCTCAGAACACAGTTTGTGAAGTGGGAATCTTAACCAAGTCTCCTTGACGACTTTTGACTCGGTCTGTCAAACAAGCCATCTAATCACCCCTCCTGTGGAAGGGATTACTACGTGCCTCTTCACTGCAGGTTGTGTGTGCTTGGAGATATAGAACATAATTCTGTGCTTTTATCAGGTGTTTTCACACTGGTGGATTAGTTGAGCTACCTACCCCAGCCCCCAGTGGTGGTGCATAGCGATCTTTGAAAGGGAGTGCAACTTAAATCCTATTATCATCAACATTATGATTATAAATTTTGTGATATAGGAGTTATATTGACAGCCAGTATGTGCGAATGGAACACCCGTAATGCCATTATTGATTTTTTTTTTTTTTTTTTTTCCTTGTCTAGAAGGGTTGAGCAGGCTTATTTTCCAGCTCAGGGTCCTTGTGGGCTTAAATGAGGCTGACCTTTTGCATTTCAGCTTTTTTCATCTTCTGTTCTTCTTTTTGCATATTGACAGCGTGTGTGAGATGTTAGGCGACTGAGAAACGGTGGCTGTGCAGTGATGCTGATTTGCCCTCTGGGACTTTGCAGGATGGCCAATGGAACTGCTTTAGCACACCGGGTACCAGAACTTGTCCAGATATGTGGTGGGCCCCTCTCTTAGTGAGTCCTTGGCTGAGAGAGACCTGACCCCATAACCCTTGCGTCGTTGGTTCAGTTCCTCATGTGGGACTCAGGCATTCGCTGCCCTTGGGCAAGGGGCTTAGGTAACTGCAGCGTCTCGCGATGCATCCCGCAGTGTAAATGGATCATTTGTAGCAGTGCATAAATGAAGGAATTGTACACCTAAAGATGACTTAAATAATAATGTGCTGAAATGCAAGTCGCAGGCACAATGATTTCTAATAATACCTGTAACCACACTCCAAGTATGGTCTACAGTGAGACCTACAGCCACAGCTATGTGGACAGATGACTTCTATGACCATGACTCCAATGATTACTACTACTGCAACTGCTGCTACCTTTGCAAGAAAAACGGGGCAGCTGGAGTTCACCCTCTTACCATTGGGGCCTGGCTCCTGACTGTTCACACTATTGCAGAGCGGACAAAGAAGCTGCCCCCACAGTCCCGGCTCTGCGCTTTAATGAGCTGTAGCCCTGACAGGATTGTGCCTCTCAGCCTGACAGACCTGGTGCGCGCCACTTCCCCTCGGCTTGCATTCCGCCACTCGCTCAGTCATCATTACTGGACAGGCACCGGTTTCCAACGCTGTTTTTCTCAATGTGACTGAACGCACACCCTGCATGTATCTGCCATGCACAAGCTCTCTGTCATTGCTGTTGATGTCACATTATTGCAGTTTACTGTGAAATAATATATACCATTATGCTGTTTTGCCATTTGTTGTATAACCTGCTGGAGTTTTTTTTCTCCCGCTGAGCTGCTTGGATATTAGAAGGAGGGAATAACATTAATGAATAAGCGAAGACATGAAGAAATGTTATACTTGTAACTCAGTTAAAGCTCACCATAAATCCTGAACCTCTGGGACCACTGGCCAGATTTTCCTGTGCTTACTCTATGCATCCCAAAAATACGTATAGTTTAATTTCCACCTGTTATGGTTTTACATTCCCAACATCAGTTTCTTGGGGGTACTGTGTGAATCAAAACTTACACTTAGGTACTTCTAATTTTTTACATTTTACTCTTAATTTTAATGTTAATAATACATAGAAAATGGCTTATGTTGGTAATGGATGCCTGCAGACATGAAACAAATGCACATCAGATTATTCAATGTCCTTAAATGTGTGATGTGCTGTTCCTGTGTTCCTGTGACTAAGTGTCAATTTTTTTTTTGAGTGGCTGGCCTTTATACAATCTACTAATTTAACAATTTATTCGTCATAATTGTTGCGTCGGTCACTTCTAGCACGTATACGAACACGAACTAAGCGGATTTCTGTCAATACAAACAATAACCAGTCCTCGTACGTATTTTTTTCTTTGTGTAAATACCCTATTCTGGATTATCACCCCAGGGGAGCACAGAGCAACTAAAGAACATATTTCGCCACCATTTGGACTCCTATCATGGCCAGGTAACTACACAACCCAAAGTTCTACCAAAGTTCAATTGTGCTTTAATCCATGTGAGTGCCTTGGAATCTCTCTTTTTCATGAACATTCCAAATTGGTTGTGCAACTGATCTGAGATCCTCTGACACTGCTGCGGTCACAGCCTATTGTACTGCCACTGTGTTTTTTCTCTCCCCCTTTTCTTCTGAGGTCTTTGAAAGTTCATGTGTGTCAGGCAGTCTATTAGGCTCTTCTTGGTTTGGTAATGACTCCCAGTGTTCTCCTATACAGGGACAAAGATAGCTGCTCTGATAGAAACGGCCCGCTCTGCAGCCAGGGGCACAAAAGGCGTTTGACTTTCCCCATTGTGCTCCTCCTCAGCTTCCCTCTGTCTGAAGTGTGTCATCCAAGATCCCACACTGGTGCCAATTCCTCGCAACTCTGATTGTGCGCATCTCCGGGAAAGAGAAAGGGAAAGAATGAGTGAAAGAAAAAGGGAGCACAACAGAGAGAAAGAGTGCAATGGAGAGTGAGAAAGGGAGGGAAGTAAAAGATTGTGTGAGAGATGGAGACAGCGAACGCATAAATTGGAGGCTTTTTGG
This sequence comes from Synaphobranchus kaupii, assembly GCA_029718625.1. Taxonomy (NCBI): domain Eukaryota; kingdom Metazoa; phylum Chordata; class Actinopteri; order Anguilliformes; family Synaphobranchidae; genus Synaphobranchus; species Synaphobranchus kaupii. Next base: position 934,819 of record CM056385.1, read on the forward strand.
TGAATTGTGTGTGGCAGGCTGGTCTCTGGTGGTAGGGGTGAGATGTGGCTCATCTCCGATGCAGCTCGAGAGAAATGCTTTTGATGAAATCACATTTGAACGATTGTGCATGCCACATTTGATCTTTTCCTCAGCGTCTTGGAAAAGCCTGAAATAAAAGTCAAAGCAGTTAGGCCTGATGTGTTCTTAAAGCACAGAGCGCAGGTACCGCATGCTGGCATCAGAAGCGAAGCAGTCAAAATTGACAGTCCACTGGCTTCAATACACCTCTACAACATTGACCCAAGAACGTTCTGTCGGATGATTTGTAATATGGAATTGGTTTTTATTTTTTCACCAAACAAATATTGGAAGACATAAGGTTTTGAAGTGATAGTCCACTTGATGATGCATCTGTAGACCTATAGTAGGGAATGGAGCTTTAGAATGTAGACAGCTGTGTGTGCAACGTGAGCTCAACAATACATTTCTCAGAGAAAACGTAGCTTGTTGACATTTTTACTTCACTACACTAAACTTACAAGATGTGCTAGTGTGTTAGCCTTTATTGATCAGCTAGTATGCTGTAGCTAGCACAGGCCAATAGCACTACCCCATAAAAATATAATTTTAATTAAGTTAGTTCATCTTCAAAGAAAAAAAGCCACTGGAGGACTGCCAAATTTCAAATAATAGTTCCTGTCTATGCATTTTTGGATTGGGGTTAAAGGCGTAAATATTTGTTGAAGAACATATAGGTATGTATGAATTATGGGAGGGGGGCAGGGTTTTTTGGATGGGGGAGGAGTTTCTCTGGGAGCTGAGGGTGGGTAGGTTAGGTCCGTTTGCAGGAAGTCCTGTGTCAATAAATAGATCACATCATGCAGACTTTTGCTATGTGCATACATAAAGTATTATTATTGTTATGATTAGAATTAGGATTATTGTTATTATCAATCTTATTATCAATCACTGATGACAATATGAATGATTATGGTTATGAAAATGAGAATGAGGGTCATCATCATTACAATGGAGTATTGTATCTGATATACCTGCATCCAAAGAAAATGAAATAAAAACTTGATAATTGGAAGAGTATTAGCTACAACGCTATCTCATTATGTACTTTGAAACAGTTTTGCACTTGCATATGGACAGTTACTGGTATGTTAACTGAGTATCCTGTGAACTATAAATGTAGCTAACAAGGCTACTTACCCACCTAGTTAGCTTGCAATTGTGAACTACAATAGATGGCTAACCATTGCTAGCTAGGTGGATACACTTACGAACCTAGCGAAGTGATTAAGACGTATCCTAAATAAATCTGGGATGAAATGTTCTTTAAAGATTTACGTAGGCCTGCATAGGATACGTATAATTAGCAAATTGCCACAGTTTCAGTTAGGATATTAGCCTGGGAAATATCTAGGTAGGTAGAGCCAACTACCTAGCTGGCTAGCTTGCTTGCGAGATTATAAAGCCACGGTAAATTCTATTCAATTCATGTCACATGTAACTGCTGGCTTTATCCACTGTTGACGCTAACAAGGCTCTTACAAAAGTATTGGCCTTCAAGCATATTTGCAGCAAACCTTTGGCATTGTTGCCACATGTTTGCGGTAAGCTCATATTTTCACATGCAAATTAGCTTTGTGGGAGCTGCCATTCACTTCTGGCAAAGTTTTTAGTTCACCACTACTGGCAAACTCTGACAACCTCTGGCAACATTTTGTGGAAAACAATTTAGTTTGCGGCAAATGCGCTACATATTAGCTGCAGGTTTGCGGCAAACTATCCAGTTTTCTAATGGGGAGAGCGTAGGTTTCAGGCTGAAAGCCTCAGTCTCACGCCAGATGCGTGAGAGTTGGCAACCCTGGCCTAATATGCTGTGGCTGTTTTCAAATAATATAACATCAGCAGACGTCATCCTAGCAAGCATGCAAACTACTCTAGCAATATGCACAAGAGACAGTGATTTAGCTCTGAACCTAAAAGCCTGATAGAACATTTTCACTGCAATCAACGATTCAACAAAGCAGTACCAAGGCAAATTGCATGCTAGCTCACAAAATAGCGATGCATAGCTGTCCCTTCTCTGAGGGACAGTTTTAGGAGTGTTTTTGGAGACTATTGTCCACAATATGTTTATTTAAGGTTAAACTGATATTTTAATCTCAATATTTAAGTAGATTTTTGGAAATACATCTTTAGATTGCCCTGCCTACCTATGGGTGTGTTTTGGTTATTGGAAGAAATTCACTGTAGAGAAAACTCAACTTGCTACTGGTCATTACTATGTGCTTAAATAACCAGAAAAAGGTGCAGGTTTTATGGGTGGGGCATTAGCTGTTAGAAAAAACCTAGTGCAAATACATTATTTTATTTTTTTAATTAAATGTGTGGTCCTAAAACCCAGCCCTGTTTAAAATTTTGTCGGAACTCTTATATTAGAGGGGCTGCCAGGCAGATATTTTGCTAGATGATTGTAATATCAATAGCATTATTATGTGGTAGCACCTGGCTGGGCTCCGCAGATAGGGTGTAGACCCAAGGAGAATAGTGCATTCAGATAATACCTGGGACTACCACGCGACTCAGTGGAGTTCTTGCTCACCCTCACCCTCATACTCAGTTCAGATATGTATCGCACACATTGACTAAAGGGTAACGATGGGTGACGGAGTGCTTGAGTTTGCCTTTCTAATAGGCTCATAGTATTTTTAAACTGCATTACGTATTTAGATACGCACAGATGCATACACAGACAAAACTTCTGGACTTCCCCTTTGGTTTCTCCCCTTTCAAGTAGAAGAAAGACATTATTCAAGTGACATGAAGAAAGAAATGCAGGCCTCTGACTTGACATCACAAGAGCGTCTGCTGTGGTAGCTGAGCAAAATACATATTTCATCAAAATTTTGTTCTTAAAGGGTAACTACCCTCGCAATTTTTTTTGCTGTAAACGTGTTTGTATGCCTCCCTTATAATGAAACTTATTCATGCATTCCGTTATTTCAACAATTCTGAAATAATATTGTATATCATAAGAAACTGGTAGAAAAGCATCTTTGTGCTGCCCCTAATGGTTGAAATTTCCTTTCTGCTCCCCACACTGCCCCTGCCCCAATCGTGATGTCAGAGTACCTCTTTGGAGGTACCTCGACGTCATATGGATAATTGTTGTCGCCCACAACGGAAACAGCCGGCACCTGATTGGTTAGACCCACGTTACTTTCGTTTCAATTCTCTTATTCCACCTAAACAGTCCACTAAAATATGTTTCTGAAAATATTTGAGGTGAGAAATAGGCCATGAAGTTGCTTGAATCTTGATTCAATCATATTTGATGTGCAATGTCTAGTTTAACAGTTTGATCCGAGTTATACAAAATAATTTGTACAATGTACGTTAATTTATACAAATGACGATGGACACAACCAAGTGTTTTTCAAAATTGTGTAGTAGGCAGAGACAGGCTGAGACAGTGGGTGTAGTTACTCTTTAAATGAGAGAGAGAGGCCTTGTCTTTTGGTCATTCACAAGTATAAGTTAAATATAAAAATAAAAAAAGAAATAAATTATTCATAATTGTGCTTGGTCTGAATTTCTCGATTGAGTCGAATGTTTACATCCCCTCATTTATCTCAGTATCAGTCAACAGACAGTTCTCACACTATCCAAGTTCTTTTTGTGCATGAGAATGACGTCCGTTAAATGCGGCTCTGTGTTAAGTAATTTAATGACACATTCTCAAGGAATCGCGTGGCACGGCCCTTCACAAAAGACATCCTTTTTGGCAGAATGCTGAATCATTTCAGCCTGGCTTTATGTTCTGTTCCAGCAGTCTGAAGTGTTCAGGCACAGGCCGGAATCACTGTGGTTCTGTCCGTCTTGAGGAGGTGGAGTCTGCTCTGGAACAGTAGTCCGAATGAGCCAATTATGCCCGCGGGCTGAGCATTATTTCCAGATTAGTGTGGTTTCTCATTTTTAAGAACACAAAAGTGATACAGCGCCGAGATTTCCATTTGGTTGAACCTGGAAATGAAGGTAGGAAGCAAGGGAGGAGGACTGCGCTGCAAATGATGTAGACGAGAACAAAGCACATTTGTACTTTTAAAAAAAACTTTCTTGTGGCATGAATCCACATTTAATCTTACTTCAAACTACACTCTTCTCATCTGTATTTCAGACCACATACTGTATGGACACAGGCCTTATTTTCTCCACCCCTTCCCATGTGTGTCTCCAGACTGTTTAACTGTTTAACTGTTTTTCAGCAGAAGTACTTTATCTATTTCAGCACTGAATTTAATAGATGAAGTAAAGGAAAGTAGTAAAGAGTGTCAGAAGCAGAGAATCTGGTGTTGAAAACCTGGCTCCTCTGAAGTCCTCCCCTGAGAGTTGGAAAAATGATGAGCCTAGATGGGCTTAATGACCTGTTCTTATGGACAAGTTTTATTGCGTTCTTACGTCCCATCCTCCAAAGTGTGAACATGAACATCTGGGCTGTCAGATTTACTGCATTACACGTAGAGCTAAAATGGACTCTTAACAGTGTTTATACCAAGGGGCCTAAACCGGGCTTCGTTTTTGAAGCTCATTTCCTGATTCGGCTGAGAGACGTTCCTCACTAGCGCCAGTGCGGTTGGCTCTAGTATAGGTCTTTCAGGCCCCTGTTTCAATGCAAGTCAATGGTATCAAATGCGGTCAAAATATGAAGTCAATAAATCTTTCCCACAAGAACATAGTTAGCTGCTTTTTATTCGTCTAATGTCTCATGTGCCGATTTGTTAAGGTATTGTGTCGTTTGTACGCCGTTTTAAAGGGTAGTTCCACCGAAAATGTTTGATTGTAGAAGTAGAAATCTTATATGCTGGTTATGCTATTTGCAGTTTTATTGCTTTAGTAGCTCTCCTCCTGATTAAAATGAGCTCAACTAACTTTCTACCTGTTGTGAGAGCAGAGATATAGCCCCAAACTACTGCACATGTACCTGCTTTACTGTGAGCTACGGCCAAGAGCGCTTATAGTTTATGGGCGATGTCAGACAACAGGTTGCCACACCCACTGAATAATGTTACCGGAGCAGAGGTAGAGGGGCTGGGCTGGGCATTTTACTGCTAGTCCTGCCGTGTCTCTTCGAGACTAGAGAGGCCACGTTACTCGCTGGCAAGTTAGCCACGAATGTAACAGTTCTCCTGAAAAAATACCACCACGCTGGTCTCCTGAAAAATTGGGGAAATACAGCCATTCATTTAGGAAAACACAGCCCTTCATTTATCTATGGATTGGCAGTGCGTTCAGCTACGGATCCGGCCGTGTATTTGGGCTCAAAACAGAAAGCCTTCCACCTGCGACAAAATCTAATAATATATTCAAAACATTGCACTTTTCGAAATGGCAAAAAGCTGATGTGTGGCTTAGCTACTGCATGGCAAACATTTAAAAACCCGCATTTTCTTGGCATTAAAGAAACACCTTTCTTTAAAGGGCAACTTTTAGGTTAACATCAACAGTGAATTAATATGTGGGAAATTTATGTAGCAATGGGATTTAAAATATATATATTTTTTAATTATATCTATGCATATTTTTGTAATGAAATCGGCCATGCGCACCTCAAATCTGGCAAATCGAACAGTGACGTCACATCAGGCAGTGAGAACAGAGCGGGAGTTACAGTGAATGATAAAGTAAGCAACATTAGGAGCAAAATGGATCGTAATGTCGGCATCGTTGAGACGGATGAGCTGGAAAATCCACTTTCCAATGCTTGTGTTAGCTATCTAACGTGACAGCGGGCAAACTAACCCAGTAGCGACTGTCCAATCCCATTGAGCAAAATCGCGTCCATTCGTCTTCCGTAATAATGTCGGGCGACATCGGCTGTGTTGGTCGCCTGTGTATGTTGTTTAGATCACTTTTTAATCGTGATTTAGGGTTGAGTTAGAAGACATCGTTTGACATTTAACAATATTTTTCGAAGTATATCTTGTTTTGGTCAAGATCGGCTGGTAGCTAGCGAGCTAATTAGCCTACACTTTGAATTAATCAGTAGCCTGTATTGAGCTGCAATTGTGACCATTATAGCCTATGAAATGTGCAGAAAGCACAGAATACACAGTTCATGATCATGTAGTTATTCTTAAAATAGCTCAATACTCCCACTGAGCACTAGACGTCCATTAGATCATCGAAAGATCAGATTTAGATAATCTAAATCAGATCTAAGCATCTCAGATCTTTTAGCTCTTTTTTAGCCCGGCTAAAAGGCGTCTACAACATGGACGTGCCATATCATGACACATTTTATTTACCATTTTCATACGTGATTAATTTGTAAGTTCAAAGAGAAACAGTGTGTTGTTTAATGTGGTTCTATTTCACTAGAAGTCATTGCTTTGACAAGCGAAATCTGGTCTACACTTAGACACAATTTAGACACGTATAATGAAAAACAGACACATTATATTTAACAATTTGTATACAGGATTTGTTTGTAAGTCCAAAAACGATGTGTTGATTAATGTGGATCTATTCCACTACAAGTCTGCACACAGTGCACACACCACCACTAAATCAACATCGGCTGCCTTTGTAATTGTAGTGCAGGTGTGCCAATAGGAGAAAAAGTAAACTACGGTAGGCAATTCGCCAATATTGATTGCACTACTGCAATCAAGTAAGTGTCCCTGCTCCTGGGATGCGGGTGAAACCATGGACTGACAAACCATTCTTTTGAACCTCATAGCTCCATTTGTGGTCTTAGACCTGTGGCTAAAAGGTGCATTTTGCCCAATGACATGAAAGCAATACTATTGTATATATTTCTGTATTGAAATAATTTCCCAACAGTCACTATGACATTACATATAATAAGTAAATAAGTCAAAAATCTTAAAACGTTCCTGGTTATAAAGTCTGTAGTCACTTTGTCCATAGCTAGCCAGCCAAATAGTTTAAAATATTTTGACTTCTGGCTAACGTTGCAGTGCTTCCCCTAACTTAACTCATTAACCCACAAAATAGTCATCACTAACGAGATTTATTTAGCAGAGGCTTGTTTGGAGACGCACTGTCATGACAGATGAACGACAACAGAAATTTGCCACATCGACAAGGCAACCAAAAAGGTAACTTTTTCTTTATCTCTAGGCTCTAGCTAATGATAAGGCAAGAAGTTTTATCTCCCCCTCCCTGGTCCTTGATCGCCATTTAAATTAACGTTACTTTACACCCTCAACGAAGTGTAATTGCTGCCGTTACCCCAGCTGCCTAATAAGATGTATACAACACGTCATTCCTCCACATATTACCTCAAACGTATGGGGAAATATTGCTTGATGCTAACAGTAGGTATGATGCCAGCTCGATTGTTCGGTTTAGCTAACTAGCTACCTAGCCTAACAGCAAGCAATGTTATTTCATTAATTGATAGTTAGCTAGTAGCAATAACTTAGCATAAATATTTCACATTTCAGTCTCTAGTTGAATCTGTGCTGGCTCTGTGAGAAGTGTTTCCGCCAGGGCCAGTGGCAGAGGCTGCTAATGTCGATGGAACTGAAGGAGAGTGAATGGATAGGACAGCACCAGGTAGGCCTATCAGTCTCATGCGGTCCTGTTTTCGAAATCCCATCCTGAACTCCATCATATCTCTGGGGACATAATCCTCCTGCCTAAAATGTGCGGCCGCACATGACCGGGTTTTTGTACACAGATGCCGCAGTGAAGTCCCGATCCTCACCTGCACAAATCGCACCCGCGCACGAAAATAGCTACTGTCCCTGAGGGGAAAAATGTGAACTCTGTGCCCTATAGGGCTGTCAACATTGGCCAAAAATCACCTTCGAATATTCCTTCTGAAAAAACACATAAGTTCGAATATATTCGAATATCTATAAAAATTTTAAAATGTTACAATTTGACCAACTTTCGGGCTGTGTTATTCCACGTTAGGTCCACAAGAGGGCAAACCAATACAACGAAGACACACAACTACTATAGGTAGCTGTAGGTTTTATTTGAACATAAACATGAACGCAGTCAAGTTTGAAAAAAACCCCGTTAACATTCGAGATGGCTTTAAAATCTACATACACACTTTTATAATGATTTTGTTTGAATAAAATTAAGGCACACAATTTTGAGAAATGTTACTAAAAAGAATTTAGATCCTGAGGGATCATTTACAATAAAGTGCTATTAAAAACAGAAAAGTACCATCTTTGACCTTTTGTAGAGGGAACTGTGATCAGCATAGTTTTAACGTTTAACGTAGCATAGTTTAAATGTTTAACGGCTTTTTAGATTGCTCGGAGTGCTAATCACTCTCTGCGGCCGAGCTGGTTTTCCGAACTCTCTGCCATGCTGCTGCTGTTGAATTATTGGCTCTTTAAAGCTCGACGAATATGCCTACATTTGATTTTCAATCTGCTATTAAATGAAAGTGCCGTGTCCGTCCAGTACAAGCATTGCAATGACCCGTATGCAGCGTCTTCCGTTTTAAACAGAGGAGACGCTAAAATTAGAGATTTATTTTTGGTTTAACACAACCCAAGCTGAAAGGAAGACAGAGGCTGCATTCGAATAGTCAAATTTGAGCAAGGATCCTTTAGATCAATATTTCTTATATTGAGAAGGAATATAAGAAGGAATTATATTGCTTCACTATTCCTTTTATCTGTCCTTTCACAAAGGATGCTCTGGACTAATCTTTTCAAAAGAAAGGTAGCATTCGCACCCCACAATGCAATGCCGCCAATGTTTTCATAAGCATCTCAGTTTTCCGGAACCTACCGCATTCAAACAAGGCGAACATCTGAGAAATGCCAGAAATCTAAATGTGAATAGCTCGTATTGTTGGTTCGTATTGGCTTATAATAGAAAGTAAACAAACAATGACACAATCCGACAATACACCAAATTTATTACGACGCTAAATTTCGCAGAGATTAAAACGAACGGTTCAAGTCAAATGCAGACGGCAATGATGCACATTTTGTCGTAATTTTTCGTGAAGTTGTAGTTATGTTGAACATCCACGTGAATACGACTGGACGTCGCACCATGACGCAAGGTAGAGAAGGAGGTTCGAATTCCACAGTTACGCGAGATTCCTTGTAAATCTCTCCTTCCAACTTTGACCCCCATGATGTTTTCTGGCGAGGTCAAGGAAAAGTTGCAAGGAAAGGAAAAAGGAGTAATTTTTTTGACTATTCGAATGCAGCCAGACACTTTTATCTGCGATAAATTCAATTTTATTTATATAGCCCTTATAGCCAAAGTGTTGTAGCGGGCTTGTATGACACGTGACTCGCTCGCTCACTACATAGGCCAGTAAGGGACACACACAGCGGAAGAGGGCAGCGCGCACTTCTCTGATCCAATAAAAATATATATTTTGTACACTGAGCGGAAGCCACGCCCAATAATCGAATAGTATTTTTTTATATTCGAATGTAGCTTTTTTTTTCAAATTCGAGGAATATTCGAATATCGAATATTAATTTACCAGGCCTAGTGCCCTATCAGGCTAAAAGCACAAAAGTTAATCATCCTAAATCGCTGTGAAACAACTAAAACGGAAACTAACTAAATGACTAAGCAACTGACCGACTGACCTCACTAACTAACTACTAACCAAGTAGGCTACTGCATTGTGTGGCTCGTTACAAACTATGGAACATGACGATGACGGGATAGCTCAGAGCTTCTGCTCTTTTCTATCCATTGCTGAACTTTATTGGCCGAGGTGGGGTGGAGGACAAGGGAGGAGTAACGTTACCGTTCTACTCGGGGCATTCTAGTTGTGCATGCAAGTGATGCCCATTCCCATGTTGTTCATTTGCCAGATTATTTCATGAAAATAAACTTTTTTGATCTACAGTAAGAATAAATAATTATAATCCAATAAATATATAAAATATAATAAGTTAAAACATTAACTGTATTAACTCTGCACTGTGGCCAGGCAAAGGTCAGGCAAAGACTATATAACTGCATGTCACTGGGCGATATGTTAAAAAGACTGTTTTTAGGGGGCGTCTCTTATAATGCCTATTTTTTTTCTGTATTTCTGCGCTTGTGGCCTCTATATATATATATATATATATATAAAAAATTATAATAATTTTTTTCAAATCGAATGCTTGTAATCGAATGCTCAAAGTGAAACCGTTCAATATGGTCAGCCCACTAATAGTGTTCAGTGTTTCCCCTAGATTTTTTTTCAGGCCGGGCGGTGAAAGTGCGCCATTTTGCGTAGAGGCGGAAACTATAATTACACCCTCATAATAGCGCTGCCATTGAAAATTTTAATTAGGCCTAACGGGAAACCGAATCTGTTTTGGCAAGGGTTTTTCCCGATGCTATTTTGATCATTCCCGCATTCTGCGGTAAGGGAAATATTGCAGCTACATTAAAAAAAAAAGAATAATATAAAAAAAAATTTTTTTTTCATTAAAATTATTTATTTTCCCTCTTGTTCAAGCCGGGCGGCACGTGAGATTGGCCGGGCGGGCCGCCCGGCCAAGATAACGGTAGGGGAAACACTGGTGTTGCACGGTACACCGAAACTTCGGTACTTTTTCGATACTTAAAAAAAAAAAAAACGGTTCGGTATTAGAATTTTCCGACGTTCGGTACTTAAAAAAAAAAATTTATATTATTCTTTTTTTTAATATAATCTTTTTTTTCTTTTTCTTTTATGTAGCTGCAATATTTCCCTTACCGCAGAATGCTGGAATGATCAAAATAGCATCTGGAAAAACCCTTGCCAAAACAGCTTTGGTTTCCCGTTAGGCCTAATTAAATTTTCAATGGCAGCGCTGATATTATGAGGGTGTAATTATAGTTTCCGCCTCTACGCAAAATGGCGCACTTTCGTCCGTTTCGCTATCTGACCAGAACTCTTACATTTTAGTGTAGAGTAAAAGCTAATACTGCAGAGGCAGGAGTTTGATTCTGCCTGTTTTTAAGGACTGATTATGGATCAGCACTATGGAGGAGTCTCAAAAGCAGCTCTACAGTGCTGCAAAGATAGCTGATCCAGAAACAGTCCTTAAAAACCGGTAGAAACAAACTCCTTGTCCTAGGTTTAAGTTGTATAGTTCTGAATATCATTTGTGAAGCTAAGGGGGGTTTATTGTATATACGTTCTGTTTTAAGTTTATTAATATTATAAATAACTGATGTTTATTTACCATACGCCTTTGTGAGCAAATGTTATTTTAGCTCAGAATGGAGAAATGCACCACTTTGTTACCAACACCCTCCCCATGTGTGCGACGACTCTCCGTACCCCCGACCTGCGCGATGATACTACCTCGGCCCCGCACGCGCGTTTGATGACACCGTGTACGCGCAACAACACTGGTAGTTTCGAGGGGCCTACCACCCGGCCTGAAAAAAAATCTATGGGAAACACTGTACTGTATGTGACTATTCTGAAATAAATGTATTCTGTAGCAAATTTCTGAATGATACAGCTTCTTCTTCAGTTCGAACTTAAAACCATGGATGTGCAGGGAATATTTTTTTAGATATTGACATTTAAATAAAACGAGTAGAAACGAGGAGGAAATTGCCTCTGAAGGGCCAAAGTAAATAGGGTTAAGGTCATTTCAGTAGAGGTACCGAGTATCATTTCAGTTTCAAGTACCGTTTCAGTATCGAGTATCATGATACTAAACCTGGTATCGGTATCGAAGTCAAAATTTTGGTATCGTGACAACACTACCCACTAATGGTATTCGACTTTTCACGGTCATGGATCATAATGTAACGTTAGTTGACATGGTTCCTTGCCGGAGGATTTAGAGATGAGATGTCAGGGAATGATACCGGAGGTCCCTGAGTTGGATCATTTGTCCACTCTGTAACTGCATAAGGAGAGCACTCGTCTTGTTTGGTTTATTTTTTTAAATATCTTTAGGAAACAATGTGTCAGTGTAATTTTCTGACATTATAATAAAATAGTAATCATAGCTAGCTTGATCTACGATGTGTCCCTACTCAGAACAGTAACAGACGCGGCATTGATTTCCCCCCCCGCTTGCTCCGCCTACATGTCTATGTGACTTACATGCCCACTGACAGCACTGTAGTTTTTCAAAGATACCAGCATTTAATCTTTATCTGCGGATGTTTCAGTACAGAAATTATTTTGGCCCGCCACAGAGAGAAACTTAGTTGTGCCAAGTGTGGTCTGTTAAATAAGGTTAATGTTGTTTTTCGGTGGAGCTACCCTTTAGCATTTTTGTGGACCAATCTGTGACAGTTTGCGGCACTGAACGTCACTAGTATCGTGCTTAGTGGATGAACCGGACCCGGCCCAGACGAAATGACGAAATATAAAGGGTCCCCTGCTTCCTGCTGCGCAGTCTCTGGCTCCAATTTTTGTACAACATGGCAGCAATTTGGCTGTTTCAAAACATTTTTTACAAGCCCATGGAAAGTCGATGAGTGACATCAGTCACTTTGTCCATATTTTTCTGCAGTCTATGGTTTATACTAGTCCAATAGGGACAATATGCATTTATAAATGTTAAAAGTAAGTCTGGGTTAATTTTAACGCTGAACATTTTCACGTCAAAACAGAAATGACATTTGACAGCACAAGTAGGCATCTAAAGGAATATTACATATTAACCGATTGTGATTTACTGTGCTTTAGAAAGAATTCAGTATTCAAATTTCAGTTTCAGTAGTTCTGTCTGACACTTAATTTCTCTGCTGTAAATGAAAAGTGCTTTGAAAAACATTCCAAGTTAAACAATCTGTTTCCCATAGCAGTGGTCATTATTAAGTAATATTTGACTGCTGAAAGGCTGAAGTGACCAATCAGAATCGAGCATTCAACAAAGCCGTGTAATAAATTCACATAATACTCAATACTATCAGATATAGCCAGTTCTCCTTAATTTGGCTATTAGTCGAGCAATACAATAATTTATTTGCATCGCAGAATTGTGCATATTTTTTCAACATTAAGATGTTGGATACATGTACTCTTTGTTCTCTGCACTCACTCAGAGGATATTCATGGCAATGATCTGCAATGCGCTATTCAGATCTTTTGTGTTTAACAAAATGTTGTACTTCAGGTTTTGTTCGATACCCTTTATTGTTGGTTATGCTGAACGCAAACATGGTAGTTGAGTGGAGTATTTTTTTTCGTTAAGTGTGCTTTTGTGATTGCATTTAAGCTGTTTGTGATTGCATTTCATTTTGTCACTGACAAGGCAGAGCACTTCGATGAATGCAATCAACTGTCCATTCATAGTCCGTGGGGCGGGGCGAGGGGACGAAACAGTGCGAAGAAGTCCATCGTCCTCGGTTTAGTGTGTGTGGGTAGCCGAAGCTATCATGCAAGTTAATCGATTACCTTGTGATTCATGGTATGAATATAGGCAACCCATAAAAATGCGTAGCCTAATGTTTTTATCTAGCGACGTAGGCTAAAAAAGGCCTACATTTAAAGGTCGGCGATGTTTTACAACAACAGAAATGTATTAGCCTACAACAGCAAGTCTGATAGGTGGTCGCTGTGGAAATATCAACTTTGATGGAAATTGGCGAACTGTAATAGCCTAAGATGAACTCTTGAGTGTTAGCCTAATAAGAAAACACTTGTAGTGCCAGACAAGATATTTGGTTTCTAACATGTGCTTATATCGCGGATTTTGTATGGAAAAAAATGTACTGTCTACTAAACCGAAATTATAGGCTATAGGCTACAACCTTTTAATAATATGGGCTATTATTGTCCCTACATCAGAACATGATTTTTTTTTTAACGTGGAAATGGTGCGTTTTATGCATATACACGTCGACAACCACCATCGAGCATGAGGTCGACAACTTATGATAGGCCTATTCCACAGAATAGCCATCTTTCTCGGTAGCCCAGTGATAAACTTCCTGTTTACAAATCCAGATCTCGGTCTGAATCCCACATGGGGCAGAACTTTTTCTCTTTTGGACAGGGGCAATCCTAGTCAACACTGGCTACCAGTATTAGACATTGTGTCATTGGCCTAGATGAGATTTCAGATTTATCTTTGATTTAATAGCTACTGCTGTCTAAAAGTCAGTCATTCACTTGAATTGAATGAATGCTGCCTTGTGGATACTGCAGACTCAAACTGCAAATGAGTGATAAGTTAATACAGAAATTGTAAAAAATAAATAAATAAAAAGAGGCTCGCCAGCCTCATTTACATTAGTTTTAATAGGATACATCATAAAATAAATAAATAAAAACCTTATAGGCCTGCAGCATGAATCACAAGGTAATCGATTCACTTGCAAGATGCAATCACAGACCGCTCTGCAGGTCAAATAAATACAATCACGAGTATTGCTTTGTATTTTGTCATGTCCCGTGCAGCACGCAGTGGCCACAGAGCGAAATGCAATCGGCCCCCGTTTACATTTCAATTTTGGCACACAAATTGCGCAGCTGGCGTTGAAAAGTAATACACCCAGTATTGTATTTCAGTATGAGTGTTTTTAGAGAACACACAATGAAATACAATGCAATATGCATTTTGTTTTTAATTATGGCATGATAAATGCGCATCCTTGCGTAAAAGCAAACGCAGATATGTATTACATTTCACGATGTATCGCTAAAGCGATTGTATTTAATTAAGTCACTAAAAATCTTCCATACATCCAGCAGCATCGACTGAATCGCTGCCAACGCACAGATTCAGATTTTGCCCCCTTACTCTGCATCCATCTGTTGCAACTCTGATACTGGCACGCCATTTCTCAACAACAAAGCGTAAATCAATCTGTTGGTGTTATTCTTCATGGTGAAGAACATTATCTGAAAATTGTAGTTTGCTTGCCAAGTCAGCCAAACAGCATTTCCACGTATCTTTTTTTCAATGGCTTTATGCTGTGTCTGTACTGAATTTGAATTTGACTACAAATCTTGAGTATATTTGGCTGAGAGCGCATTTCTGTTTATGAGACCAGTAACACCAGTTCCGGAAAGGTGTGTTACATTACCGGCATTTAGCAGACACATATACAGAGCTACGTACGCAATTTGACATAGTATCTGTGTATACAACTGGATATACTGTGCACTCGAGCAGTTCAGGTGAAGTACCATGCTGAAGTGTACGACTGCAGCACTCTAGCTATGAATCAAACCTACAACCTTTCGGTTAAAAGCCCTGTCACCTAACCATTGTGCTGGACTGCCACCCTGCTCAGTGGAGATTTGTCTTTCCTTTTATATTTATCCTGGATCCATGGTGATAAAGACGATGTTAGACACTTTAAAATCATTTAAAGATTCCTATTGGGTTGTGCTGCAGAGTATAAAGTTTGCTTGGAACACATTTCACATTTTGTGCCATTTTAAATATTTTCTCCATTCAGCCTCTTCACAACTATTCAACCAATTATAGGTGAGGACTTTCCAGACAAGTGTAGTTCCAGACTTCCGCAGTTGTGTCCAGCAGCTCGGTCCTCGAAGGCCAGCCCATGCCGCTGTGACGTGGAAAAAAAAAAAGTAGGAAAATGAGGCTTTAAAACGGTGCTTTTGAATACCCCCTCCAAACCCTGATGGCCTGTGTGATCTTTTGTGAAGGCACAAAGGGGAAAGTGCGCTGATAAATGTGACCGATCATCCATGGAGTGAACACTGGCTGTCACAGGGCTCGTATTTCACTCCGCTTTGAGTCAGAGCGACATTTCCACCCTAAAGCGCACAGGGTAAAGGAATGCTCAAATCAGCTGTCACCGAGAGGGGAACTTTGGCTGTGATCCCGTAAGGTATTTTTAGATCCAGATGACTTGCCTGTACAGCCCTTCTTTTGAAGGGAACAGCGGTGTAATTCGCTGTCAGGATCCTCCAGTGGTCTCTGAAAGACATCCTTAACCTAGGTGGAATTTGTATTTGATGTTTGGAGCTGTGTACCGTTGCGTAGCCGCGTCCTGTACTCCCGTTTTTTTCCCCTTTCAGTCTTTAATTTGTGAATCATGAATCTCATCTCCAACTGTCTTCAGATATAATGAATCTCCCTGGAGATGATAAAGATGATTGATGGGAGAGGCAGTTAACCATGCGATGATTGTGTGATAAACAAGGAGAGGAGAAACCAGATGAGGGTGATGACAGAAGGACTGCACAGAGTTTGTTACACCTGACTACTGTACATCTGCTTGTTGAGTCGAGCGTCTCGCTTTCTTTCCATTTTTTAAATTGCTCTTTTGCGGGCATCTTGACAAGGATTCCGTCACGTTGTGATTGAATTTACGTACTCAGAGGAGAGGGGTTCACCGTTTTTCTCGTTCGCCTGCTGACAAGGAGAGCCGTCTTGAACAAAGCCAGCGGCTGGCTCCCATCTTTCACCATTCCGGAACGCTTTCACGCTTTGTGTAAAATTTGGGTGGCCTGTCATGTTCTCAGAAAAAGCAAAAACACATTCACATTAACATACGAAGTTGTGCCTGTTGAACGCACTGGCATGCCAGTGACAGCGAGGCTGTCATCGTGCGCACTCTGACAACAAAGTACGCGATAAACTCCACAGCCCCATCCAGGCATGCCTGCAGATGCTCTAGGTCTCCATGGCAACTCTCTACTTTGTTCCCCTGTGTATTTAGGTTTTATATATTTATTTGCTGTCAAACGGTCCAAAAATAAGTTAATTACAGCCACGGATATCTATCCTGCTGTGTGGGATGACAGGAGGCTAGTGATGAGGGCTGACGGATTAGCGCACTTGTTTATTTCCTCAACAGTGTTTATTTATTAATTCATAAAGCATTAATGTAATTCCTTAATGACTGTGCCGTGCCACACAGCGACGGCAAACACGTCTTCCTTTTTAACAGTAAAAAGACAAAGATTTTGATGATTTCTGCTCATTAAAAATCTTACCTTCGGCTCAAAATGGCCAGGTTTAATTTGAATACGAATTGATGTGTGTTGCACAGAATAAAATGTTACTACCCCCCCTCATATCAAAGTTTATTAGAAACTTTTAACATTCCCTCTTGAACGTTTTGATGGTAGATCAAGTCCAACCAGTTGACACAGTGGGTCTTAGTACTATATTTTATATATTTATAGATGTTTTTGTGACCTTATGTTTTTGGAAAATCAAAGCTCCTTTAAATGTGGTCATGACTGGATTTGTTTCTGCTGAATCCAGAGCCATTCCATTTGTTTTTCCTTTTTCATGTTCTGTACCCAAAGATCCTTCTCTCCTCCTGTCTCTCTTCCTTCTATCTGATTCAAATTCAACTTTTTCCTCTTTTACCCAACTTTCTCCTTCTCTTATTTTCCCCCTCTCTCTCTCTCTCTCTCTCCCCCTCTCCCTCATTTGTTAAGTCATTGTCATGTGTGAGGGGCAGATGTAGTGGCAGTTCGGTCCTCTGAGGCGAGCCCACGCAGCTGTAACGTGGGGGTGAAATTAAGCAGTTAAAGAGTAGGAAAATGAGGCCTTAAAATCGTGCTTGTTTTTGCAATCACGAACGGCACCCTTTTTTTGTTTTTATTTTCCATTTACATTCCGGCACACATTCAAGGATTCCTACCACTGATTATCTTAAATCAGAGGTGTACTATCGGTTTCAGGATTTCATGGCAATCTGTGCTGTTCATTATTTAATTTTCCAAATCATTTATTTGATACAACAATTTTTGTAAAGCCATACTTGCATGGTGGAAAAATGTTACGTGGTCTGATGTTAGTGAAGTGGTACTGGTGTATAAGGCTGTTAAATTAAGTAAAGATAATGTGTTGGAATGGAGATAATTGCTAATATATAGGCCTAGATGATGTGATTCACAATCATTGAAGTATTACATTTTTTTCCCATGTAGTGCGTTGATTTGGGATGGCGATGGTTAACCTCACTTCATGGCATTGAATTCCACTGCAGTGTGGAAACTGCTTAAATGTAAAATACCTTATTCTGTAATGTGTGCAGTGTTTGCATTACAGAAATGTATTAATTTAATTTGATGGCCTTGAGTAATTGCTCCAGTACTGAGCTTTGCATTTCAAAAAAAGTAGAAAAAGGCTCTGAGTACCCACAATGCACAGGGAACCCCAGCTAATGAATTAATCAAGTGTTCAGTAGGGGCCTGTCGCCTGTCATTGAGAGGGCATTTTCCTGAGGCAGATTCTCCCATCAGAGCTCCAGGCTGCCGGATAGAGCAAAGCCTGGACTTTTGCCTGACAATGGCGCATTTTTATTGCATTTTTTTTCCAGGCGAACATAGCGCATAAGGCTTGCCATTGACGTCGACCCCCAAACCGTTTTGGACAGCGTGTTGTGCCCGTGGCCCCCTCTCAGCTATGTGCTTTTTCTTCACTGTGATAATAAAATGTCTTCAGGCTAGGCACCAGGAGAAATAGAGCGCTATCCATCAAAAGCACAATCGGAGCTTGGGATCCTCCGTTAAGATTAGGACTGTTTAGAAAGATGGATTGCCATTGTCACTGCTCAGCATCATCCCCCCAAAACGCCTAAATGAAATCTAAGGATTCTCAGCAGTGGCTTAAATTACCTCAGTAATAACTGCAGTGAGGTTGGGCTAAGCCGAATTCAAGGGTGATTAAGGAGGCAGCTTCCCTGTGTTATGATTACAAAGTGTAAATATTATCTGGGCCTACCTCTTTGGGTCTGGGTGGTGGCAGAAGTGCGGGTGAGGAGGATGGGGGTTGTCTGGTTTATATGTAAGACCCAGACGGATTTTGGATAAACAACTGAGAACATGGCTTCTCGAAGAGTGTGGGATGAGGTTTTTCATTTATTAAAATTTCTTTGGGGTGGAGGGGGTGGAGGGGATGGTTTCCGATCATTTCTGTGAGGCCGTGTCACCCAAAAATAAAAACCAGTACCTTCCTTGAACTGAAACGAGCATTTTAATGGAAATGTAAAAATGTAAATGTTAATAACACAACATTCTGGAATTGCACATCTGATTTAGACCCATCATTTAAAATATGTCAGGTTTGTGGCCTAGGCTATTAAATATAGATCATTGTTGCTCCAACAATATTTGTTTCAATGCAATATTAGCCTTGTTGGCTATTCTTGGTGAGAGAGCCTAAGTAAATTATTTGAAGGAGGAGGAGGAGAAGAAGCCATTGTATCATAGTGGTGTGGGTTTTCCCTCCTGTTCCTTGGAGTGTAGTAAAATAAAGAACTTCCACATCACTATAATCGACCACAGGTAGAAACCTGTGGCTACTTTCTCCTTACACTTATGACAGGCTTTTATAAAAGGCTTCAGGTTTCAGTCACCTGTGAAATTCATTGATTAGGCTGATGATTTCTTCTCGGTATCCAAATATAAAGATTTTTTTTGTTTCACTGGAAGCCATGAACTAGCTGTATTCCTGAAGTTAATTCAAGCGTGGCATTTAATCTAGAATGAAAATTGATACAATGCACACGAGGCTTATCTCCATTTGACATCTTAATGGATACTTCTTGAAGTGGGATTTCAAGGTGTTGTATTTAATATTAAAAATAAGATCCTGAGGTTCTTAATAGTTTTTTTTTTAAAGATAAGCTAGTAAAGATATGATTATCAGTGGTATAGTGGAAATGAGGGCAATGCAGCCAAGCTGTAGTCCTGCCCTCCAGGTACATTTTATTATTTTATTTTTGTATAAAGAGTCTGTCTTTTAAACAAACCTGTTGGTCAAATTGTCTTGGTCACAGACCTCCACATTTCTGAGGACCATTATGACTTGTGTAGAAGTGTCCGTTTGCTTAAATGCAGATTAAGCGATGACACACCTTCGCAGTCAGATTGGATGCCCCCATGAATCTGTTTTTAAGTCCAGCCCTGAGATACGGTACCTTTCCCTCAGTCTATGATGCTTCATTACCTTTGGCACTTCCTGTCTTCATACAGCTGGGGAGTGTCGACAGCCCACCGACCACTCCCATTAGTATGGTACAGCCAAGCACCTGTCTGCATTCAAGCCCTAATGTGCTCCCGTTGATTTTTGATGGGGTGAACTTGACTTCAGAGTGTGTTGGGTTGACTTGGAGGTCAGCGGCGATTATGCATCCTGGCACTCTTTCCAGCAACCTGGATGCCGACATAATATCACGTGGAGCCATGACCCCTTGTCTCATTATGGCACTGCACACCGTCCTCCCTTTACACACCAGACTGGGGCTGGGCATAATGGCATTCAGTGTCCTGCACAGCCACATTCATTTCACACTGTTATAAGAACCAACCTTGGAGCTGCCGGTCTTGCCTGGCCGTGATGAAAAATTCAAGCCTTCCGTATTTCGTCCAACATCCCTCCCCCTTTGGAATAATAGAGGCCTTCTCTTAGTCAGAAATGTTCAAAATGTCACCCGCTTTTCCTTGTGTCTAAGAAGCCTAAGTGGTTTTTCTTTTTGTTTCCCCAGTGATGAAAAAGGTATTTTTTTTATTTGATGTTATTTTGCACCCATGTGTGGGATTTTTATATTTAAATAAGGCTTGATAACTGCAATGATGGCATGCTGTTGGTTTATTTTAAGTTTAAAGTCTGAGGAGCACTCGTCAGCTTGTATTTACAGTCCAGTTGGGTCCCCGGTGATTCAGAGGCCTGAAGGGAATTGGGAAACCTTCTCCGGACTCTTGTTGAGATTCCAAAACTACTTAGAATGGTGTGTTCCTGAACATTGGCAGGCGTCCCTGGCTAAGCACAGCACGCATTCAGTCTGCAGTCAATGTGGTCAATAGCTGCTTTTAGTTCCTGTCCTGTAAGCCAGAGCCGGAGGGCTTTTGTGATTCGTCCAGCATTTAGGAGACTCGAAACCCCGCTGCTGGACATCGACGTCACATTAACGACGTGTGTGAACAACCACGCTCCCTGCAGATCAGATGTGGTGTTGCGCTGTTTCTCTCTGCTTCTGTCCCTGAAGTGTAGAGGCTGGCCAAGGGTGCAAATATAGCACTCGCCCCTCGACTGACTCACCGCCACAAACCCATAAGCCCGGTACCGCACAATAGACGCCACTGGAAGAGCGGTGACGGCACGTGCCTGTGGATAATTTGGGAGGCTATCGTGAGAGCGTGGGGCTAGGCAGGGCTCGCCAGCACAAGCGCTGTCAGAGCTGCGCGCCCGTTTTGCTTCAAATGAAAATCGATGCTGTTCTGACGGCCGCAATTACTGTCATCTCCGTGTCGAGTTTTTCAAATTGCTCGTGCCCTTTTGGCCCTGGGCCTGTCCTTCTATAGAACCTTGTAATTACTCATTAGCTGCACACGCTCACCTTTCAGAGTTGCAGTCTTAATGCTATAGCTTTCATTTATTTGGGAGGGAAGCTGTCGTCGTTCGTTAGCGGTGCTCCGAAGCTCTATTACCTTTACGTCAATGATAAATTGATGAAATTCTGCAGCAAGTGCTCCATCTCTCAATATCCTGGGGTCAGGAGGCCCCACACCTCCTTATTTAATTTCCTGCCCAGCATTGACTGTGATTAATGCCACACAAGGCTTTAATTCATCTTTTTATAATTTTTTTATTCATGTTTTTTTAAATTATTATTATAAAGGAGGGACACTGTTTTGATAGCTGTGACTCATTTCATTACTCCCTACCTCCTTTATTTGAGTTATTAAAAGTGTCCTTCCCCATGGCCGAGCGATGGTTTATGGCCGTCTGGCTATTTCGCCATGAGCACAATAAACTTTCAATAAAGTTAAATGTTGCTGTGGTTACTATGAACGCGGGCAGTCTATCTCACTCTTGTTCGAAGACCAGTGAGCATCTGCGCCGCATGGTAGCCATGACAACACATAAATAATGTTGTGCATACTCAATTTTGACACGACTACAGTATAGCCATTGTTGCCAGTCTATCATTTTGTGGTACCGCAAACCGCCGGTGAGGTCTTTCAGTGTATCTGGATTGCAAGATACGGGACCTTATCTTGAATATGAAACCTGGCTGCTGAGAAATATGCATAACAAAATACACAAATAAATGTAATGCATATTTCTACTCTCCACATCCAGCATTCCAAGGTAGTTATCCTTTCCCCAGAGCTCTGGAATATGTCATGACCTGCCTGTCTTTTGTGGATTCTATTCATGGCACAGTCTCGCTGATATTAATCAGATTATTTACAGTGCATTCTTCTTTATTTTGTAATGTCAATAAGTAGGCGAAGAGCTGGATACCCAGGGTAAGAGGAGCATAGGCAGAGAGACGGATGGAAACCTGCCCGGTTTGTGTTTCTTTTAAAGACATTCCTCCTACTCTCCCTCATGATGAGTTCTGGTTATCGAGGCGCAAATCCTTTTGCATACATAGCGGTCAATTTAAAGTAAAGAGAAAAGCCTTAGACTGCAACCCTAAAATAGTATGCATGAGGTACTTTTGTTTGTATGCACTCCACTCTTTCAAGCTGCTTTTAGTGATTGTCGGGGATGTAGTTCTGAGGTTACAGGTTTAATGCCCAGGGTTCCGTACGTATGAAAGTGTCAGTGGAGGGAGAGGGAAAATTGTGATCAAGTTGTCACCTCCCCACAGATGGCCACGCCTTGTGTTTTAGGTGAGTTTTGCAGGTGGCTGTAACGGCACAATGGAGGCCAAGGCCTTTTTTTTAAGTCACAAAATGACATTAGGTTTAAACTGTGGCACATTACATCGACAAATCTGCCTTGAAGTGAACTTTAAGCGATCCTTACTGGAGACTTTATTTTTAGTAATGTGCCCTACGTCAGTTTGCCTTGGCACTCTAATGGAGCAGCCCTTACCGGCTTTTACACTCTTGCGGTGGTTCCCTACGTCAGTTTGCCTTGGCACTCTAATGGAGCAGCCCTTACCGGCCTTTACGCTCTCGCGGTGGTTCCCTACGTCAGTTTGCCTTGGCACTCTAATGGAGCAGCCCTTACCGGCTTTTACACTCTTGCGGTGGTTCCCTACGTCAGTTTGCCTTGGCACTCTAATGGAGCAGCCCTTACCGGCCTTTACACTCTCGCGGTGGTTCCCTACGTCAGTTTGCCTTGGCACTCTAATGGAGCAGCCCTTACCGGCCTTTACGCTCTCGCGGTGGTTCCCTACGTCAGTTTGCCTTGGCACTCTAATGGAGCAGCCCTTACCGGCTTTTACACTCTTGCGGTGGTTCCCTACGTCAGTTTGCCTTGGCACTCTAATGGAGCAGCCCTTACCGGCCTTTACGCTCTCGCGGTGGTTCCCTACGTCAGTTTGCCTTGGCACTCTAATGGAGCAGCCCTTACCGGCCTTTACGCTCTTGCGGTGGTTCTGAGCAGTTGGGCCCTTAAGCAAGCTTTCCTGCCTGGACACTCCCGTCAAAGGTTGAGACTTTGTTTAATAGGAAGGTAATAAAGCTGGAAGACATTTACTGAAGGCACTCTGCTGAGTGGTAAGGACCTGGACACACTCAAAGTGGAGCCTTCTGTCTTTATCGCATATTTGTGCAAAGGCTGCTCTGGTGTGTAGGGCTGACGGGTCTTCTGTCTGCTGTTCCCGCTGGACTCTGCTCGTCTGATTCGTTAAACGACCTTCAGTAGCACCGGATTACTTATTACAAATGCAGGGTGCAGCGCAGTCGTCTCCTACGGTAACGCTGGAACGTTTGACGATGGGCCGCGACAGTGTAAGATACAGGCCAGCCATTTTCTCATTCTTCCACTGTTAACTCACCCCTGTAACTCAGGGGTGGCAGGCTACAAAAGTGAATGAGATTGAGACTGGATTAAGATTTTTATTTATTTCTTTTTAGGGGACTCTTGGGTTGTAGCTGGAGCCCTCTTTCCTTTATCCCGGTTCTCCAGCTGAACCATTGGGAACCATCACCAGTGCAGGGATTACGTTGCTACTGATGTGCGCTCGCTCTCTAATGCCCCCCCGGTTTTGTGTCACACCACGCTGGAGGATTAAAGGCAGCCAGCCTCCCACACTGCTGAGCACTCCTCCCCACCTCCCACCGCTGTTGCTGTCCTCATCACGGGGGTTCATAGCACACTCAGTCTCTCTGGGCCTACTCTGCTTTCTGCACTGTCTCACTCTACAGCAGGCGTGGCTGACCCTGGTCTGGGAGAGCAACGGGGCCCTCCGGTTTTTGTTTGCGCCCTAAAATCAGTAACCAGTTTATATGTGAGAAATAGGGTTAACGTGCTGAGCATTAATGGTGCACTACAGCCCTACAGGACCAGTGTTGGGTCTATTGTAGTCCCTGGACATCCTAAAAGCCATCTACATCTGAGTCTCTGACTCCAGGCTTCCTCGGACCTGCTCTGGCATTGGACATAGTATTCTGTATGGTACTGTACATAGTAGCTTGCATGTATTATGTAATATGACTTGGAGAACACAACAAAATGTCTTGTTACCTATACATTGTTTCTCCTAGGCTTTTTCTGGAGAGGTGCCCTCATAAGTGCAATTGGTCTGGGCTATAAACTTCTTACCTTACTTGGAGAAAATTATTTTTTTTTTAAATCCGATCAATTAAATTTAATATGAAGGCTTCCTGGAATTGATGTCATTATTTTATTTTCCTGTTTTTAGAGGAGCATTAAAATTTTTTCTCCCAAGTCAGTTTTCCGTCTGAAAACAGGAAATAAAATAATGACATCAATGTCAAGAAGCCTTTTTGTTAAATTAGGGTTAGGATTGCCAATAACTTTTATTCTGCACCAGATAATTACAACCAGTATCAAATAGAAATGATTGAACAAGCTAATCTCCATAGTTAGCTAGCTGACAGTAGTTTTCTTTAGTTAGGTGGCTGGCTGGCTGATGTTACTTTGCTAGCCAGTTTGCAATTCATCCAGGATTGGAATTGATAGGTGATAGCTTCTTAAAGTTTAACTTAATATCTCTAACATTAATTAATGGCTGTATTGAATTTATGGTTGTTCCATAAATGATGGAATTACATAAAATATTCATTATAAGGAGAAAACCGCTCTCTGACGGTGTTACACTGGCTTACCTTATGTAAAACGTTAAATAAAACAAGAAAACTCAGAGGGTGTTACACTGGCTTACCTCATATTTATTCAGAGTACTTCTAGTCAGTCGTCAATAATGCACTGTTTGTCACAGTCTTCATAGAGTGCTCAACATTTCATTTGCATTTCAAAGCTTGGACTTGAAAACATGACAACACATGACATTACTTAACAATACAGCTCAAAATTCCAGGGTGACAATTGTTTAAAAGGACAGTCCCAGAATAAAACATGCATACTATAGTTCACTCCGAGGGTCAGATGCATATTGGAGCAGTAGTGTGCCATTATCATTTAATGGTATGGGAGTGGGACACACTGCCATATATAAACGTAATTAAAAAATATATATTTCAAGTTTGCATCTCGCTTCCGCCTACGCCTCTAAACTTGATATGTCTATTTTTGTATTATACTGGGCTGGGTGTATTTGTATATTGCGTACTTGTGTATCTTTTTCCCCAGAAGGATAATTTTTTAGGAAATGGGAGAATATCTGTATGGGAAATGAGAACGGACATGAATAATGGAGCTGAACGGAAAACACGGTTCTTTATGCACTAGGCAGTCTAAGATGCTCCGGCTGAAACGGCATGTCGCTGAGCTTGAAATGCAGAGTAATGGAAATTGCACATGCCATAGGGCTGAACGTGAATCAGATAAGGCGGAATGCATGTTGATGGTATCGAGTTGCTGTCTGGGCTCGGCACGTATGAGTGGCATTGGAAGCCATATTGACTTTTGCATGGAATCGATCAATTTCTGGAGGAGGTGAAGTGTGAGGTTTTTTAGACGTTTTCTCAGACGCCACAGGCCTAATTCTAATGTAAATGTCAGTCAAAACGACTTGAGCCAGGCTCTGGCTCTTGACGGCGTATGAATCTTGAGATATTTACCAATGTGTATTGTCTCTCAAGCAGGGTACCCTTGGGTGGTTTTCTAGCCATTTTGGTTACCGTGATGGCGATTTTATTTATTTTTTTCTTCAGGCGTTAAGAAATCAGAGCAATAATATAGCTTGAAGGGCATTGCTGCATTTTGTTAAAGGTAGTCTATAAAGAAAATAACATAAGCACAGAACTATCAAACCTGGCACATTCTCAAAGACCAATTTAATCAGTTTCTGAAATCCTTTCTTTTTTAGAAGGATGTGAAGGATTTATTTTGATGGTGAAAAGTTTCTGAAGTAATTTCTTCCTTTCTTTGTATTCGTCATCACATATCCTGGTTTAAAATATCATCACATATCCTGGTCAGATGTTTGCCAAGAAAGGAGTTTCAAGTTCCTGTATTTGTCTAACGAGCTAATACTGGAATAATCCAAGAGGAGATCTCTTTGGTTGGGGTAATCCAAGAGGAGATCTCTTTGGTTGGAGTAATCCAAGAGGAGATCTCTTTGGTTGGGGTAATCCAAGAGGAGATCTCTTTGGTTGGAGAAATCCAAGAGGAGATCTCTTTGGTTGGGGTAATCCAAGAGGAGATCTCTTTGGTTGGAGTAATCCAAGAGGAGATCTCTTTGGTTGGAGTAATCCAAGAGGAGATCTCTTTGGTTGGAGTAATCCAAGAGGAGATCTCTTTGGTTGGGGTAATCCAAGAGGAGATCTCTTTGGTTGGAGTAATCCAAGAGGAGATCTCTTTGGTTGGGGTAATCCAAGAGGAGATCTCTTTGGTTGGGGTAATCCAAGAGGAGATCTCTTTGGTTGGGGTATTTTAAATAAAATTTATTTGTAGCACTACCATTCCCAGGTGATCATAGACGGGTGCAGTGATTGGTCAGAATGTGAATGGGCAGAAGTTCTACTGAGCCCTTCCTCTGTGCGATTGTGTGTTCTCCTCATTCATCCCATTTCTTGGACCACCAGTTTAGTGCTTAGGGCGCCATCTCCACCGTTCCTTGTAAGCCCCTCTCATTTTGGCGCAGAGATGGAAATATCGAACTGCAACAGCGTGAGCCGTTCTGTGCTGCTGTATGGGGCAGGGCTTCTGTTATGTAGTGGGTTTCATCGATAATATCACAGGCATGTTTCCCCCCATCCGCTCCTGGGCCAGCGCAGTTCCCTCCACTGACTGCTCACTCATTCCACTGACTCTGCTCACTCATTCCACTGACTCTGCTCACTCATTCCACTGACTCTGCTCACTCATTCCACTGGCTCTGCTCACTCATTCCACTGACTCTGCTCACTCATTCCACTGACTCTGCTCACTCATTCCACTGGCTCTGCTCACTCATTCCACTGACTCTGCTCACTCATTCCACTGACTCTGCTCACTCATTCCACTGACTCTGCTCACTCATTCCACTGGCTCTGCTCACTCATTCCACTGACTCTGCTCACTCATTCCACTGACTCTGCACTCATTCCACTGACTCTGCTCACTCATTCCACTGACTGCTCACTCATTCCACTGACTCTGCTCACTCATTCCACTGACTCTGCTCACTCATTCCACTGACTCTGCACTCATTCCACTGACTCTGCTCACTCATTCCACTGACTCTGCTCACTCATTCCACTGACTCTGCTCACTCATTCCACTGACTCTGCTCACTCATTCCACTGACTCTGCTCACTCATTCCACTGACTCTGCTCAGTCATTCCACTGACTCTGCTCAGTCATTCCACTGACTCTGCTCACTCATTCCACTGACTCTGCTCACTCATTCCACTGACTGTGCTCAGTCATTCCACTGACTCTGCTCAGTCATTCCACGCCAACTCATTCCGCTGTTTGAGCTTTTGACAAGCTTTGGGAAAATCGGTTGTTTTGCCCTGCATTTTCTGAGCAGACTTGTGAAAGTTTTGGCGTTTTGAAAAACCTTTCGGAATCCTGTACCTTGTGTGTAGTTGTATGTATGCTTACATTTCCCCATCTGTTGAGCAAGCTTTAGTTTTTAGTTGTCACTTGCCACAAATCTGTTATTTTGTGTATAGCCTAGCAGTCTAGTTATGGGTATTTTATCATTGAACAGACTTAGAAAGTGTCAATTAATAGTGTTTCAAATGATAATTGATATAGGGATAGTGGGACTAGGCTGCTTAGTCTGCCTTATCAAAATAAACAATCATTGAAAAAATAATTTAAAGGATGCAAATGTATATTTTTCTAATAAAGCTACCTCATAGTCCTCAGGTAGAGGGTGCTAATGACATTATTGTAGCATAATCCCACAATACTACATTGCAGAGCAGTTTTGTACACTGTAATATGTTACCACAGTGGAGAAAAACAACTTGATTCTGGGATTATGAAAGATTTCAAGATTCTATTGGTCAGCTTTACATAAAACCTGCCATATTATTATATATTTTTTTCAAATGGGGGTGCTAAAATTGTGAGTGCTTTTTGCATGTCAGGTGTGTGATTTTAAACTTCTCCTGAGGGCTGTATTGCAGAATGGATAAGGCCAGTCCTAAAATGCCATAGCTGTTCAGAAAGGAAATTAAATTTGACATCGAAAGACAACTCTGACATGGCCAATTAATAATTAAAAGTAGTTTTTACTTTAATGAGCTGTTCAATTACCAAGTTGTCCCTGTAGAATACGTTTTCTGGTGGTGTCACATGGCCAGGCAGAATTTGGTCATTATTCTGGGGGCGTTGAAATCTCCATTAACCTCACCCCCTGCATCAGCTCTGAAAAATGAGACTGAGACAGTGTTTCCAAAGACTTGCTTGTGGCATGTCGATATCTCTTGCTTTCCCAGCAAGTAGCCTAAAGACAAACAAGCCTTAGAATTGTGCACTACAAGATGCATACAACTGATCTACTCGGTCAACTTATAATTACAAAGTAGAGTGAATACGGCATGTTATAGTAGTATTGTCAGAAATAGTTTTTAAGGACATGGTTGGACATTGCATCATAATGCAGTCACCATAACACATCAGTCCTTGATTTCTTTCCTTTAAATAAGTTGCTTTAACCTAAAATACGTATTGTCTGGTCAGTTGAATCACCTACATTTGCCAATTGGCACAATTCTTCAGCCGGAAGGTAGAGCTAATTAGTGAAATCAGCTGGCTAAGTTCATTGGTGGAAGAAACACATGGCAGACCTTTTACTGGCTGACCCCTGGACTTTCCACCTGCACTTTAACCTCATTCTCATCGTTCCATTTCAAATCCAATGTGCTGGGGTACAGAGCCAAAACTACAAAAATTGTATCACTGTCCAAATACATATGGACTGCCGTGCGTGCTTTGTCACTTCTTTTTGTAGTTCAGGTTCATGATACTGTAGAAGCGGTAGAAGCAGGCATTCATGGACAGTCAACCTAAAAATAGAATTATAGGTAGGAAGCATACCTCAAGAACACATTACTTAGCAGAAGACATACCACATTATTATAATGTTTGAAGACATGAGGGACTGTCAAGCATGAGCAGGAAATCAAAACAATAGAAGTGCTCTGTTTTCAAGAGGACTGCAGCTTAAGTGAAGCACTGAATTCAACTGAACGGTGAAGAGAAAATGGGGGGTGAAATTATTCCACACAACAGATGCAAAACTAAGAATAAGCTAACAAAGATTTTACAGAACAAGACTACCCCAGTGCCTGCTGGGACACCAATATTCTCTCTATTAGCAGCACCTGCCTCCACCGCAAAATAATATACGTATTTGTTCAAACTGTGTGACGGGCAGGTGGGTACTGTGAACAAGGAACAGTTATTATGGTGATTGGTTGAAGTGTGGTGGGTTGGGTTGGGTTGAAGTAGTCCAATGAGGACAATTCATAATTATTTGCAAGCATTTAAACCTTACTACATGATAGGTGGGTGTTTTTGCCTGATCAAACCATCATTGAGCAGATGATGTCTCACAGTATTAAAATGTTTCCAAGACTTCAGGGACAGTTAAAAATGAGCAGGAAACCTAGACAATAGAATTCCTCTGCTGTGCAGGCGTTCTTGAAAAACTAAAACACAAATTATGTATTGTGTTCACCTATACTGGAGGTGTCTTCATTAAACTAGCTACAAAGGTCACTGATGGCTGTCATTTCAAAAAATGAACACCAAAGATAATTGACACCATGGTGAAACAAATTAATAATTATAAAACGTAAGGTATCATAACATTTGCAAATATTACACATTAAGGATGTGCAAATAGAAAGAAATTATAAATTTATATAAGAAAACATTTTGTGAAGTGTCGAAGAGGAAAAATATTTGCAGGACTGGATTTTGGAACATTAAGAGGAATTAAGTTTAGGAGAATTTGAATTGGAGGTATAAGAAGATGAAGTGGAATCAAAATAAGATAATCACAATGTAACCCAGGGTTGGGGTATGTTGTGTGGCTCTCTGAAGTTGTATCTGAATTCTGTGCTTTTGCATGAGGTCAGAGGGTTCAGAAGTTAATGGTTGTACGGATTGAGAGTTTGTAAGGTCATTGTTGCCATTTCTGTGGGAAACTCTGTACCATTTATGTATGGGGAGACTGTGCACACCTGCCATCCAAATCCAAATAATTTATAACACTAGACAGACACACACACACACACACACACACACACACACACACACAGAGCCCATGTACAAGGCAGGCATTTTACATTTTAGTTGAGTGACCCAACCTTTAGGCCTAATCTTTGACCTGCAGAGGGACCGCTCAGCTCCTCGGAATAAAAATACCCCATTGGCAATTTCTCACGGTATTTGTTTACACAGTGGTTCAGAAAATGTCATAGCCTCTGTTATTTTGAAGGGATTTATTGCAGCGGCACTCTTTCCAGAGCATGAAAGCCAAGAGCCCCTTCTGTGGCGGCTGCACCGAGGTATCCCAAAGCGGGTCAGAATAAGGAGCACATATTAATTTATTTTTAATGCACCCTTTAGGAATGGTGGAAATGGCCTATGAATAATTTCAAGTAGAGAAAAGCAGTCTTTTATTTGTATGCCTGTTTCTACTATGCATACGTTGCATAAGAATGCACCTGCTTTAATATTGCTTGTATTATGTTAGCGTGCGGTTGTTTTTTTTATTTTTATTTTTATTTTTTGTTAGCGAGTAGTTTTGTTGGAAGTGCATCACAGTCGTTTTGTGCTCATCGGCTCACCCACGGGTATGAAGTGGCACTGCTTCGCAGACCTAGTGTATGAAAAGCAATGCTTCACCAGCCAACAGTATGAATCATTTATGGCCAGGGTAGGTGAAAGCGTTGTTCCGCATCATCTATGTCCTGTTTAGCAAATAAGCATTTGGAGAGCTGTCTGCTCTTGTCAGGAATTTTGGCTCTCTCCTTGGGGCTGTAATATGGAAAAAAATGAGGGAACTTTTGTTGTGTTTTTGACAGCTTTGTTACATGTCATTTCTTGGAACTAAGCTTTGATTGTTCCAAATGGCACCAGAAGTCCCAGGGTTCTGTCACGGCTGTTGTCCTGTTGAGCCGTTAGGTTTTGTTGACTGCTCTCCTTTCCTTGGTTTGGGCCATTTCTCAGTGAAAATAACACCTCCCACAGACTGTTTTGACTTAAAGCCTTCACAGCCTTTCCTTCAGATTTCACATTTTGAATTACATTCCCTTTTCCTTTCAGAGAGGAAACTTATTCCACAGTTCAATTAGCGTATTTGATTTAAGCAGACGCAAGTAGGGACTAATGGGAACCAGCGTTTAAAGTGAGAAACGTGAAAAAGTGCGGCTTACCAAGAGACTGAGCGGCCTTCTCTGGTCGTGTACAATTATCCGCCTCAAATCATGAGTGTTTGTTTAGGACTTGGGTCGCTGGGGGCATAAAGCTCCCACTGAAACAGACCGATGGTAGTTGTTTTTGCTCTGCACGTAAGAGTGACGATGACACAGAGGGGGCCTCTAAGCTGGAGTATGTTATTTTTGATTTCAGAATACCACTGCACCAGGAATGTTGAGTAGCTTTGCCAGAGGGTCTTTTTCTGTGAACTTTTTTTTTTTTCATTCTTTGTCTTCATTTCATTGATGTTGAAAAGGATTTAAGCCTCAATAGAAGATTAAACAAAGTGGGGATAAAAAACAATAAAGTAAAAAATCCAGTCAGAGGTCACAAAAGGCACTGTCTTTGCATTCATCGGTTTAATTTTAAAGCGCAGGGTGGCCTGACAGCTCTGTGTAAGATTTGAAGCTGCTTGTATACGTCCCTGTGCAACATGTTCAGTAGGGGTATGGAAGATCCCTTTGTGCCCGCTCACTCTGTTCTCCTTGGGCCGAACAGCTGGGTACCGGTGTTCCCAGTGGTAACAGCAGTGTCGCAGAAGGAACTTATTAAGGTCAAAAAATGTTCATATCGATTCGCTCGGAAGGATCATCCACACAAGAATCAGACTTTCCTAATATTCAGTAGGACTGGAGCAGAAGTCATCCAGTATGTAGGACTGCATTCTTTTCCTTCTCCTCCCCCGTGCACTGTGCTTCATTCAATGCAAAACACCCACTACAGCAGTTTGCTGCATTTTGGGGTGATTTGATAATCTTGGAAAGCAGGCTCATACAGATTGCTGACTAATATCATACAGTGGTTTGCTAATCTTCTTTTCCTTCCCCTCCCCCTCTCTGTTTTTTCCTTGCAGGTAAGCACTTTCTCTCCTCCTCTCCTGACACAATGGGCTCCTGTCTGAGTTTGCCTGTTGCAGCCTGGGGTCCTGGCAGCCCCCTATCAAGTGTGCGGAGACCGATTATGGTAGTGTGGCGCAGTAACGCTTGACAGACGCGTAGCGTGTGGTGACTCCGCTCTGCTGTGCGAGGTAGGAATACACGTCAACCGCTCTTAGAACCATCCGATTGCATGACATCGCCGCTCTGAGGAAGGTACGGGAAAATTAGTGCCTTGATGTTTCGGCTGCACAATTCACGCTTTGTCCTTAACTTTGAGAAGCAAAATGTTCCAACTTGCACAACATGATTTTGACGGTCGCTGAGATGATTGGAGGAAAACGCAGAATACATTTGCAAATCCATCAGGAAAATCTATCCCCCACTTAAACTCGTCAAGGACGAAGCACATTGCGGATTGATTGATTCTTAAACTTGGGAGTGCAAATGACCTCTTAAAGGCATCTTAAATCTACTGAGGTATTTTCGACTCGAACCTCATTCCCTTTTACATCCTGGGATGGGATGGGAGGGCAGGCAGGTCCCCTGTTTGTCTGGATGATGTAATCATCATTCCCTGCCAGGGCCAGACCAGGCAGGTGTCAGTGCTCTAACTTGATGAAAGTGAAACTGTCTTTTCTAGTCCTCTAAAAGCAGATGGCCCTGGAAGCAGGAGGCAAATTATTCCTCCTACCACAATCTGGGCCTAGCTCACGTATCTCGCTGCCCACTACCTGAATTTAATGGGGGTTCTTTGGCAGAGTTAAAGGCTCAGAGTGACTGCATTTAATTTACTCCTGTCTAACTGGCAAAGGCTCTCCACCAAGAACTGACATGGAGCTTCTTTTCATTCCCCCCTTTTTATTTTAGTTTGACAAGAAGACGACCGCGAGCCAAGCCGCCATATTTGTTTCAAGGCCTCGCGTATCGTAAAAACAAAAAATATGACTAAGAGACAACATATTGATATTTGCGCTGCAACACCCCTGCAAAGCCAATCTGTAAACATTTTGAGTCACTGCCACAGTGAACAGCGATTGTAAAATGTCAGTGATAACACTGAAATGTGGAAATGAATGAATTACAGGCAACCTGCCAGCGTTTGCATGTCTGGTCATTTCCGCCATTTAGAAACAAAACATTGAGCTCAACCCCCAGGCTCTCTGCTTAGACGAACTGTTCGAAGCAAAGCGCACTGTCCTTGACTAAGTAAAATAATTACTTGTAGTGCTGCTTTATTTCCTGTCTTACACAGCGTTATGAATTCCACGGTTGGTGGAGATAATGAAAAATCTTGAGAAGGATTCTCTGAGCGGCTCAGTTGGTAAAGGCACCCGCTGCGATACTGAGGTTCAAGCAAAGGATATTTCCGATTATTCCAGACTGAGAGTTGACCAAAAGAGTTGGGAAAGCAGGGACATACAGTTGAAGTCGGATGTTTACATACACTTAGGTTAGATAAACACGTCCAGGGGCACATTCTCACATCTCCACTAGCAGATGAAAGGTCAACATAAAATTGCAATGCTCTGTACCTGTGTTTGTGCGGAAGCAAAGATAATGTGTTATCTTCTGAAAATATGTCTATTCTGTAATATTTTTATTTGCTGCACATCACTAAATCAGATAAATCAGCTCCCCTGGGTATGAGGATTACAAAAGTAGATCTTTGTGATCTACTTCGTGATCTCACACGCATTTACAGATGAAGTCGGAAGTTTACATACTTAGGTTGAAGTCATTAAAACTCATTTTTAACCACTCCACAGATTTCATGCTAGCAAACTATAGCGTTGGCAAGTTAGTTAGGACATTTGCTTTGTGTATGACACAAGTAATTTTTCCAACAATTGTTTACAGACAGATTATTTAACTTTTAATTCACTATATCACAATTCCAGTGGGTCAGAAGTTTACATACACTAAGATGACTCTGCCTTTAAATTCTTTATATTTGGTCACAGACTCGCATATCCTTTGCATGCCATGACTTCCTGATGTCTGTGACCCAACAACATCAAAAGACTATCTTATTTTCTGGCTGTAAGTCATCAAGGGTCTGAGGTATCAAACGAGCCTCAAACCATCACTCTGCTGCCAAATATGCAGTAGATATGGATGGATAACTTGGAGGGTTTTTTCTCCTGACTTATTTCTCCATAGTTTAATAGGAAGGTTTGTCAGGAGAAACAACCCTTCAAGTGATCCATCCATATCTACTGCATATTTGGCAGCAGAGTGATGGTTTGAGGCTCGTTTGATACCTCAGACCCTTGATGACTTACAGCCATTTTACCAATCATGTATTCCATACTGTTCCAGAATAATTTACAGCTAAATCTAGTCCCACCCCCCAATTCCCATAGAGATCCATTCAAATGCAGAGACGTTATATTATCGCTTGTAAGAGTACCAGAAAATAAGATATCAAAAGTCTTTTGATGTTGTTGGGTCACAGACATCAGGAAGTCATGGCATGCAAAGCCAAAGGATATGCGACCGAATATTAAAAATGTAAAGGCACAGTCAACTTAGTGTATGTAAACTTCTGACCCACTGGAATTGTGATATAGTGAATTAAAAGTGAAATAATCTGTCTGTAAACAATTATTGGAAAAATGACTTGTGTCATGCACAAAGTAGATGTCCTAACTTACTTGCCAACACAATAGTTTGCTAACATGAAATCTGTGGAGTTGTTAAAAATGAGTTTTAACGACTTCAACCTAAGTATGTAAACTTCCGACTTCATCTGTAAATGCGTGTGTGAGATCACGAAGTAGATCACAAAGATCTACTTTTGTAATCCTCATACCCAGGGGAGCTGATTTATCTGATTTAGTGATGTGCAGCAAATAAAAATATTACAGAATAGACATATTTTCAGAAGATAACACATTATCTTTGCTTCCGCACAAACACAGGTACAGAGCATTGCAATTTTATGTTGACCTTTCATCTGCTAGTGGAGATGTGAGAATGTGCCCCTGGACGTGTTTATCGTCCTTACAGCTTGCCGTGTGACACTTTAAGCTGATGAATCAAATTGGCCTTTGGGAAGGTTGATTGTTGGACAAAAACAGGCTTTGCTGTCACCAGCTCCAGTGACAAAATACCTCGACTCAGAGTAGACCAAATAACTTGCTGCAACATCTCCATTCATTTCAGCGCACTAGAACACATGCTTTCGGAAATGGGTGAATTAGGAGACTTTCCCCAACTAACAGGGTTGTTGGTTCACAGACCTTTCCTGGAATGTTAGAAGAATTGTGGTAAACATTGCCAGCATGTACATTTGACCACTTTCCTGGATGTTCCTTGAAGGTTACCTTGATGACACAATAAACTTTGCAGATATAGCCTTGGAACATTATTCAGTTTTTTTGTAAAAACAATCTGATTTGTGTGTGGATATGGCAATTATCTCTGGCATGTTAGTGAAACAAATATGGCAATTAAATAATTTCATTCTTAACGTTAAAATGTATTTGACATGTATCCTCTATAATTTTTTTATGACTAAATAAGTGGATGTTTTTGGTGAGTTTGTATGCCTCGTGCCTGGTATGTTCTTCTGTGACTTAGATAGTTTGTTCGGAACAGAAAATTACTTTGGGGAACATTGTGATGTTATCTCACAACCAAATGCTAATCTAAGTGGAACCTCACCCAATGTTGTGGAAACGTTTTGTGTTGGGGGAGGGTCTGTGCCGTGCCTGCTGAAAGGCTGGGCAGCTGCTACGTGTAGAGTACTACTGGACTACTGTAACAATACGCATGCGTCCACACATGAAGCATTCTTACTTAAATTAAGTAGTATTTGATCACCAATGCTTATTAATTCTGTTTTGGTTATTAAAAGTGGCATTCTCATTTTTACCTTCAGCCAATAGAGCAATGACGGGCAATACGGGTTGCATGAGAAGCAAAGTATGAGTGTGATTTGTGGTGACATTTTAATTCATAAGTTGCCTAAGATGTTGCCTGAAAGCACAGGAAGTGATGGAGACCACTGCTGATTGTAAATAATTCCTCCCAGTGTCAAATAACATCCAGTATGGGTACAGTAATTAGCATCTTTATTGCAACACAATGTACTGCCGGAGGGCCTACAGAACAGACGTTTCCTTACTGCAGGAAGGAGGAGGAGGAGGAGGGGGTGGTGGGGCTCTATCCTGCAGGATAGTCATTGAAATGTCTGAATGAGCAATAATAAATCTGCCTTAATAGGTACCAGGGGTGCTTCTATCTGGAAATAAAACTCAGGGAATGTTTTTACTTGGCCTTACTGAACAAACAAGCAACTAGTGCTAGTAGGAGCCATTGACTTTTTTTTTTTTTTTTGGGTGCATTGAACTGAAATCTTGTCACAGATTTGTTTTATTTTTTATTATAGGAGAAAAGTAAATCACTTGGCTGCAAACCACATGCTACATGTTAAATGATGGCTGTATGGCTAACCTCTAGATCATAATAGATCTTCTAAACAGTCATTCAATCTCAAATTAATTTTGCATGCTGAAATTCAGACTGGAACGAGTGGAAGGTTTGTTGCTTCAATTCCCTTCTTCCAGAAACACAGGCTGATTTTAGCTTGATCACATAAAAAAAAATTATTCTGACAAATGTCACTGTTTGTGTGAGTGTGTGTGTCGGTGTGCAAACTTAAAAATTAACTTATAACTTAATATTGACTTCTCAGTGTTGGACTGGTGCCAAGATAATGGCTGCTGTGATGGGCTGATATGACGATACAGCATGCATGCACCAGAGACGCACTGCTGATGCTGTCAATTAAGAGAAAATGCTGGCTTTGTGGGATCTTTTTTAATGTAAGTGAAAGTATCAAAAAACTTGTTCAGCCAGTGTCAGACATGGAGCACACACTTTTGTTATTTCTGAGAGTACATGCTGCTTTTTTTAAAGTACGCTGCAGTGATTTGTTAAGCAAATAAAATGTCTTACTCTCTTCCTCCGAAAGATGTCTGACATCTGCTTATTCCATGATTGTGGAAACTTGGTTTCAGTTTGCATTTGAGCTATAATGTTTGCGGCATCGGTCAACACGGCCAGACAAATACCGGTTTTTGATATTGGCCCAAAAATTCCATGCTGTCCATCCCTAGTTTATATCTTTCCATGTATGTTCATCTGCCTGATTGTAGTTGTCGCATTCACTTTATTTTAGCCTTGGTCGAGCCTACTGTAGTACATACTTTAGCCTCAGGAGTACCTAGACGCGCACACTGAAGCCTCAGAAGTACCTACAGTAGTGCATACTTTAGCCTCAGAATTACCCACAGTAGTGTATACTTGAGCTTCACCAGTACCGACAGTAGTGCATACTTTAGCCTCAGCAGTACCCACAGTCGTGCATACTTTTATCCTCACCAGTACCTACAGTAGTGCATACTTTAGCCTCAGAATTACCCACAGTAGTGCATACTTGAGCTTCACCAGTACCGACAGTAGTGCATACTTTAGCCTCAGCAGTACCCACAGTCGTGCATACTTTTATCCTCACCAGTACCTATAGTAGTGCATACTTTAGCCTCAGGAGTACAGAGAGGAGTGCATACTTTAGCCTCAGGAGTACAGAGAGGAGTGCATACTTTAGCCTCAGGAGTACCTAGAGGTGTGCGTACTTTAGCCTCTGGAGTACCTACAGTAGTGCATTCTTTAGCCTCAGGAGTACAGAGAGGAGTGCATACTTTAGCCTCAGGAGTACCTAGAGGTGTGCGTACTTTAGCCTCTGGAGTACCTACAGTAGTGCATTCTTTAGCCTCAGGAGTACAGAGAGGAGTGCATACTTTAGCCTCAGGAGTACAGAGAGGAGTGCATACTTTAGCCTCAGGAGTACAGAGAGGAGTGCATACTTTAGCCTCAGGAGTACCTAGAGGTGTGCGTACTTTAGCCTCTGGAGTACCTACAGTAGTGCATTCTTTAGCCTCAGGAGTACAGAGAGGAGTGCATACTTTAGCCTCAGGAGTACCTAGAGGTGTGCGTACTTTAGCCTCTGGAGTACCTACAGTAGTGCATTCTTTAGCCTCAGGAGTACAGAGAGGAGTGCATACTTTAGCCTCAGGAGTACAGAGAGGAGTGCATACTTTAGCCTCAGGAGTACCTACAGTAGTGCATACTTTTAGCCTCAGGTGTACCGAGAGTAGTGCATATTTTAGACTCTGCCATACCCACAGTAGTGCATTCTTGAGCTTCACCAGTACCTACAGTAGTGCATACTTTTATCCTCACCAGTACCTATAGTAGTGCATACTTTAGCCTCAGGAGTACCTACAGTAGTGCATACATTTAGCCTCAGGTGTACGGACAGTAGTGCATATTTTAGACTCTGCCATACCTACAGTAGTGCATACTTTAGTCTCAGGAGTAGCTGGTGGTGTGCATACTGTATCAGCAGAGAGGGTAAAGGTGAGGACAGGGTACTGTTGTATCTGTTGGCGTAATGAAGCATTTGTATTGTCGGTCACGTCTGTCCATCTCCGAACACTGGGTGGGCCAGCAGGGTAGAGGCCCTTCTCATCAGTGTGGTATTAGAGAACACATGTGCCCTGACAGCTTCTCCACAGCTCTATTACAGAGGGGCTGTGGGACCCAGAGGCCACCGGAATAGCTTTCCCCATACAGAGGCCCTGCCTGCGGGCCATGTGACCTGGGCGTGAGAACACTCGGCTAACGTGGGAGAGCATTTTCAAATCAGAGGGTCAAATGTATTTCACCAGGGTCAAATACATCTGCGCTCAGATCGCCATGGTGCTCTGGCTATTGTCAATCTCAATCAGTCTGTGTGCGTGTGCGCGTATCCGCCTGTGCAAAATGTGATTTTGTGTGTGTACAGTACAGACCATAATTCAGTGCGTCAGCATAAAACTCATTTCATATGGACTCAAACATCTGCTGCTATTTTAGGCAACTGCATGTTTGCTATGGCAGGGAATTAATGATCTCTGGCTTTAATGGACAGAGGGTGTATTTGCTTTTGGGATGATATTGTAGTCACTGGAGTGTTTTATTACAACCGCAAATTTGAGTAAGGCCGTAGTGTTGCATCGCACAACCAATGATGAAAATGCTAGTTCAAAATAAATGTTCAAGCAAGTCGCATGACTCATTTGAGCACATTTCTGTCGTCATCATAATCTCAAGGCTGCCAGAACAGCAGTGTTCTCTGCCGCCGACGGGAAAGCCAAGAACAGCTTCCCCCTAAATTTGCCACTAATGGGTAGGAAAAAAGCCATTGATTGATGCTGTATCAATACGCTTGGTGAGGGCCAGTGGATTTGACCCCAGTTGGAACATTGTCATAAACTTGGGAGGAATGAATCTAAGCAGTAATGCATTTTTAATACCTTCCCATCGTGCAGAGTTCGGTCGGTCACAGAAATAGATGAAAGATGTAATTTAAAAAAGATAATTTGAATAAATTGTGTGTGACTCGTATATTTTATATACTGTGTATTATGTCATGCCTAAATTCCTTCCTCCAAGCTTGGAGCAAAGCGCTGTTTGACTGAACGCCACCCACGGTGCGTTGTCAGTTTATTACTTGGATTCATGGGGAAAGGCCTCTTAATTATGGTGGCTCCGCTGGAGTGCAGCCAGGTCCGACCCTTGTTCCGCCGCCGTGCACCTGTAATTCAAAATGGGCGCTCGCCTTAACGGCGCAGCGCAGCGCTCCTCTCCCAGCCCCCCCAGGAAGCACTGGCCCTTATCAACCTGACAACGCGCAATTGTACCAGGATCACAGGGTGCAGGCGTTTCTGGGCCAGATTAACCGTCGTCATGTGCGATCTTACCTTTTTTTTTTTCTTTCTTTTTTTCCTGGAGGGTCTCTTTGTAATCTCGTTTGAGATTCTGACAGTAAATTGAAGATGAGTATCGTTTAGGGAGGTCAATTACGAGTGGCTAAAAAGACAGGGGGAGACGGAGAGCGGAGCACTCCTAGCTCCCAGCTTAAATGTTACTGGTTGTGGCAGAAGGTAAACTAAAACATAGGCAGTATCACCCGAGACGGGCTCCACCGAGCAGAGGGGGAGAGAGCGAGAGCAGTCTTTAATCTAAATAGGATTTATAAAGTGCTGGGCACCATTGCAGACTGGATTTCTTTGAGCACTCAATCTTTGTGTGTGTCTGTACACACAAATGCTCACGCACTCACGCACACAGTCATCTGGTAAAGATTAGGGGGGGAAAAATGCTGTATGAACAACAGAGGTAACAAGGCTTTTAAATTAGTAATAGTTTTGTTTCTCGAAAACCTAGTTGTCAAAATGAATCGACGTCACCTGTTTTTCAGGGAGCGTGTTCTCCTTTTAGTGTACTATTTTTAGATGTGAATCTTGATTCAATCTGCTCTTGTGTGTGCACGTGGGTGTTGGCGCACGTGCGTGCGTGCATGCGTGTGTGCGCATGACATTAGCTTGTAGGACACAGAAGAGTGCAGTTTTAGTGGAATGGAACACTCAAGGGCTGCATCAATTTCCAGCAGAATGGGAGAGGCCCCTGAATGAGTCTATTGTGAAACATTGTATTATGAATGCCCAAAGAGCTAGCTATATCATTCTGCATAAAGATATTCAACACTCAACTGTTTAAGGATATTTTGCATTTTATTTTCCCTCAGTAACCCTAAAGGAAAATACATTTATGCACAATAAGAGGTTCAGTGCATATGTGCATATTCTGTGTAAGGAGCCTTTTCCACTCTGTGTGATTTGCTTCTGTATGTGCAGTCACATTGTGCCGTTACAGCACTGTGACCTCAGCCCTGATTCCCTCGATTTAAGGGAGGAGCGTAATGCAGACAGTGTGGGTCTGCGACGGGTGGGCAAACTGGTTGGGACTGGGCTCCTCACGACACCGCCATCATATTATTTAATTGGATGTAAGCAAAAGATTAGAGGGGTGTGCAGAATTAGGCACGTTGTTGTGTTTGTACCTTGTGTTTGAAACTTGTCAACATACCATTAGACGAGCACGAGTAAATGCAATGTATTGGATCGCTGATTATTTATTTGTCACTCTTGACAGGTCGTGCATCTGCCAGGACTCGAGTCAAAAATATTCTGCTATGAGCTCGGCCCACTCGTACAGTCATTCAGATTACGTTTGGGCATCATGTCATGGTTTATTTGGCTAGTAACTGCATTTTGATGGATCTTTAAGTGTTCCCTTTTTACACGTTTTGGTCACCTTAAGTCGCCCATGGCACTTTAGAACGTTGGCATTTTTGTCGACTGATGTTGCCCGCGGCACTTAATGGGTTAAATGAGCAGCATTACATTGAAAAGGTGACCAAAACACATTTTCTGCTGTTTTATGCATAACCGCATTGTTGGTGCAAATACCTACGAATGTCTTCGTCTTTGAGAGCCACCAGATTTTTTTAGGTGGCTCTCAAATCAGTGGAAATATACAACACAAAACGAAAGGTGAGAGAAGGTGGATAACCCCTCGTCTCCTCGAAACCGGGGTAACTTCCTCTTTACTGGACTCATGCCTGTGCCGGGGATTGAGTTGTAATACTGCGTGCGAACTGAATGAATAAGTAAACAGATCATGTATCCAATAATTACCCTCTCTGGGACTTACTATAAATAAGTTTTTTAAATGGTGCACGTTGGGTAAAAGGGAAAGGTCTGGCTCATTTGGAGCTGTGCCCCCCCCCCCCTCCCCCCCCAAGGAGGGCCAGAAGTCCCTGGTGTAAACTGAATGCGCTCTCACATCTTCCGACTTCAAACTTATCCGCATCTCTGCATTATCTGTCAGTCCTACTTTTTATCTGTTGTTTTTCGATTTGTCCCCCCACCCCACACAGAGTTACCGATAATGATTTATGCAGTTTGCTGTAATAAATAAATTAAAAAATCATGCCAAATGAACATGTTTCAGCGTTAAAGGTGAGCTCCTCGGAGAGCTCCTTGTTGAACACTACTATTATGGAGAGTGCATCTGAGGTCTCGGTCAGCATAAGTGGTGTGTCTGTTTTTATCTCAGAAGGACCGCATTCATAGTCAGTTGGTCTTTATCTAATACACTGGGACTTGTGGCTCTTCAACGTCTCATTGTTTTAATTACACAATCAACCTTTTGATAATATCTGGTTTGATAGCTCTCAAGAAAGTGCGTAAATTGACTCTCATATATAAAATCCCAGAACCTGAAACAACCTGAAATTGGAGATGACAGATGCATAGAATACTTAAATTTAAAAGAATCATCCTGGCCTAGATTAGAGTATTTTTGGGCAGCCTTGAGAGCACAAAATAAGTGGCACTAGCATGCTGGGAATCTCTTGGTTCATGTTCGGAGTTGTCACTAATGATGCATGTTTACTCCTCAAAAAAGCCAGAACAAATAAATATTGAGTTGTAGTTGAGGTGCTAGTTTTGAATGATAGTTATTATAGGAAGCAGTTATTTTATTTGAGATGGAATGCTCGGTTTCAAATGCAACATTTTTTCAGCTGTCTTTGGCCCGCTCTCTGTGATCTTTTGTGTAGGAGTAATTTCCCTCAAGTTTGATGGACGAAGTAGCTCCAAAACAAATTTGAGAAAATAGCTGTAGCCATTAAGTTGTCCATTAAGTTTTTTAAACTTTAAGAAACCACCATAAAATTCATCCTAAGAGATTGAGAGATCTTCTCTTTTCTGTACTGTAAGTAGAAATTAAGCAATTTGTATTAATGTGTGGCAGTGTTTTAATATACCGCAACCTCCATTCTCCCCATTTCCGCTTTCTGCCAGGAGATTATGGCAGAAAACAACATCAAAAGACTCTTGATATCTTATTTTCTGGTACTCTTACAGGCGATACTATAACGTCTCTGCATTTGAATGGATCTCTATGGGAATTGGGGGGGGGGGGGGAGACTAGATTTAGCTGTAAATTATACTGGAACAGGATGGAACACATCGTTGGCTAAATGGCTCAAAGTCAACAAGGGTCTAAGGCAGGGGTTCCCAAACCGGTCCTGGGGGACCCCTGTGTATGCTGGTTTTCGTTGCAACCACAGTTGCAATCCCAGAATTTTAACAAGCTGTTCATTTTTCTTAATTAGGTGCTTTTCATGTTTGGAGGAATTATTCGCCCTCTTAAGACACATTATGTCAGAAATAGCTATGCATGCCATGTAGAACTAACTCCCCATGTTAACGTTGTGCTTATTGTGCTATATTGCAACAATTACATAAAAAGAGGTTACAAAATGTATTTTCACTCAAATTAAAGAGTGAAGTGAATCAATAGGCTCCTAATTAGGTTGTTGAACACATGTGTTTAACTCAATTTTTTCTTTAAGCTGATTAACACAATGCCGGTTTGGCTCGTTATCATTTGCTTTGTGTTTGAATTCTTCATTATCTACCAAATGGTTAGTTTTAGTGGCCATGTGTCCACACTTTCACCAATTAGGAGCCTATTGATTCAAATCAGTCTTTAAATGGATCTGTTAAATAATTTTCTTATCCTTTTTAAATAATATAGCACAATAAGCACAATGTGAACATGGGGTGTTTATTTTACATGGCATGCATAGCTATTTCTGATATAATGTGGCTTAAGAGGGTGAATAATTCCTCCAAACATGACAAGCACCTAATTAAGAAAAATTAACAGCTTGTTAAAATTCTGGGATTGCAACTGTGGTTGCAACGAAAACCAGCATACACAGGGGTCCCCCAGGACCGTTTTGTGAACCCCTGGTCTAAGGTATCAAACGAGCCCCAAACCATCACTCTACGGACAGATATGGAGTAGATATGGATGGATCACTTTAAGGGTTTCTTCTCCTGACAAATTTTCCTATTGAACTCTATTGAATATAAGAATATTGAATATTAAAAATAAGTCAGGAAAGAAGCCCTTCAAGTTATCCATATCTACTGTATTTCTGGCAGCAGAGTGATGGTTTAAGGCTTGTTTGATACGTCATACCCTTGTTGACTTAGAGC
The DNA here is from genome assembly GCA_029718625.1 of Synaphobranchus kaupii. NCBI lineage: Eukaryota > Metazoa > Chordata > Actinopteri > Anguilliformes > Synaphobranchidae > Synaphobranchus > Synaphobranchus kaupii. The sequence goes on from CM056385.1 coordinate 979,328, forward strand.
CATTTAGCCAACCATGTGTTCCATCCTGTTCCAGTATAATTTACAGCTAAATCTAGTCCCCCCCCCCCCCCCCAATTCCCATAGAGATCCATTCAAATGCAGAGACGTTATAGTATCGCTTGTAAGAGTACCAGAAAATAAGATATCAAGAGTCTTTTGATGTTGTTGGGTCACAGACATCAGGAAGTCATGGCATGCAAAGGATATGCGACCAAATATTAAAAATGATTACTTTATTCTATATAATGCAGGGGTGCCAATAATTGTGCATGTGGTTTTGTTAAAAAATAATTATTCCTTGATGAGGGATTCTTTTTTCTCATAATAAATTTACTACAATTAAAGATTGGATTTTCTAATTTTTTCAATGTGAGATTAAGCTAATTCACCAAACGGTGAATTTTTTATAACCCTTTTTACTCATCTTTACCTGGGGTGCCAATAATAGTGGAGGGCACTGTATGTATGTATGCATGTATATATATATATATAAATATATATATACAGTTGTGTTAAAAATAATAGCAGTACAACATCAGTAACCTGATGAACCACTGTTATTAGTAGTAGTGATATTTCTGCATTGCAAATAATTTACTATATGTAGTCGTGTAATAGAAAAACAACAGTCCCAACTGTCATGACATGCACGCTGCTTGTTCTGAGTAATTGACTCATTCATTGAAAGGGGCGTGTTCAAAATAATAGCAGTGTGGAGTTTAATTAGAGAATTCATTAATTCTGTGAAAAAACAGGTGTCATTAATTGTCCTTTATTAAGGAAGAAGGGAAGCAAATGTTTCACACATTGTTATAAAATGTATTTCCTTCTGAATTGCTAAGTAAAATGGGCTGTTCCAAACATTGTTCGGAGGAACAACATAATTTGATTAAAAAGTTGGAGAGGGGAAACCGTATAAAGAAGTGCAGCAAATTATTGGATGCTCAGCTAAAATGATCTCAAATGCTTTAAAATGGCAACAAAAACCCGAAACACACGGAAGAAAACGAGCAACTACTGTTAAAACGGATTGAAGAATAGTCAGAATGGCAAAGATTCAGCCAATCATCACCTCCAGAAAGATCGAAGATGATCTAAAATTACAGTCAGAAGACGTTTGATCGAAGCTAAGCTATCAGCAAGAAGCCCCCGTAAAGCACCATTGTTGAAAAAACGGCATGTGCAGAATCGGTTAAAATTTGCCAAGGAACACATTGATTGGCCCAAAGAGAAATGGCGTAACATTCTGTGGACTGATTAGAGTAAAATTGTTCTTTTCGGGTCTAGTGGTCGTCGACAGTACGTCAGACGACCCCCGGATACTGAATTCAAGCCACAGTACACTGTGAAGACAGTGAAGCATGGTGGCGCAAAAATCTATGGGGATGTTTTTCATACTACGGTGTTGGGCCTATTTATCGTATACCAGGGATCATGGATCAGTTTGAATACATCAAAATACTTGAAGAGATTATGTTGCCATATGCCGAAGAGGAAATGCCCCTGAAATAGGTGTTTCAACAAGACAACGACCCCAAACACACGAGTAAGCGAGCAACATCTTGGTTCCAGACAAAAAGGATTGAGGTAATGGAGTGGCCAGCTCAATCCCCCGACCTCAACCCCATTGAAAACTTGTGGGGTGACATTAAAAATGCAGTTTCTGAAGCAAAACCCAAAAATTCACAGGAGCTGTGGAATGTAGTTTGTTCATCCTGAGCTGAACTACCTGTTTCTAGGTGCCAGAAGTTGGTTGACTCGATGCAACGCATATGCGTAGCAGTTATCAAAAACAATGGTTATGCAACTAAATATTAGTTCAGTAATTTAAAGTGAAGTTAAATCTTGAAAAATTTCTTCAGTTTATACAGTAAGTGTTTGAGTTTGAAGAGAAAAATGTCGACACTGCTATTTTTTTGAACAGATTAATATTCCTTTTCTTTGCTTCCTGTAAAAGAATAATGCAGACTTGATAAAAATTTGTTAATGCTTTGATTTGGAATTGAATGTGTAATGTTTCCACTGCATTTGAAATATGGAACTAAAAGCTATTAAATAATATTTACTTTTTTTAAACGCACTGCTATTTTTTTGAACACAACTGTGTGTGTGTGTGTGTGTGTGTGTGTGTGTGTGTGTGTGTGTGTGTGTGTATATACACACACACACACACACACACACACACACACACACACACACACACACACAAACAAACTTGATGAAGATGCGCGCATCGTTCGTTCAATTTTAATTAATAAACTTTTTTACATCTAAACACTTTTTGCCTCTGAGGGTCGGTCCTTAAACTTCTCTCGTTTGAGTGTGCGGGTTGAACATTGGGGCTTTACATTGTATATATTTTCATCCTAGTTTTCTCTTTTTCCATGTTTTTTCATCTTGCCGACACCAACACCTCTTTGATGGAGACACATTTGTGCACAAGGCTTTTTTCATTTCATAATTTAAAAAAAATATACAGTGCATCCGGAAAGTATTCACAGCGCTTCACTTTTTCCACATTTTGTTCTGTTACAGCCTTATTCCAAAATTGATTAAATTCATTTTTTCCCTCAAAATTCTACACACAACACCCCATAATGACAATGTGAAAAAAGTTTTTTTGAGATCTTTGAAAATTTATTAAAAATAAAAAAATAAAATTTCTCATTTACATAAGTATTCATAGCCTTTGCTTTAACGTATTTTTAAAGTATCATATTTCATATTTGGTCGCATATCCTTTACATGCTGTTACTTCCTGAAGTCTGTGACCATCAACATCAAAAAAACTCGATATCTTATTTTCAGGCACTGTTACAGCGATACTATAACCTCTCTGCATTTGAATGGATCTCTATGGAAATTTGGGGGTGAGACTAGATTCAGCTGTAAATTACACTGGTACAGTATGGAACACATGGCTGGCTAAATGGCTGTAAGTTATCAAGGGTCTGAGCTATCAAACGAGCCCCAAACCATCACTCTGTTGCCAGATATGGAGTAGATGTGGATGGATCACTTTAAGGGTTGTTTCTCCTGACTTTTTTCCCCATAGAGTTCTATAGGAAAATGAGTCCGGAGAAATAACCCTTGCAGTGATCCATCCACGTCTACTCCATATCTGGCAACAGAGTGATGGTTTGGGGCTCGTTTGATAGCTCAGACCCTTGATAGCTTACAGCATTTGTTTCGGTGAGGCACTGCCCTCGAAGACACGCTGTATGACCAAAGATTTTCTAGTTACGACAGTGAAAGCTAGGACTGTTCAGAGACGGGTTGGTCTCTCACTTATGATACCCTGTATTAAAAATAAATAAATCCAAACACACCTGCCATGTTGTTGGGATGGGATAATACAGCGGTAACCTGGTGGACTAAAATCAAGCCCAGCCCTGGTGTATCTCGGACAATTGTATCGCACCCAGCTGTCGTCTGGTAATGACTGAACCAAGGAACCAGAGCTCGATCGTGTGTCTGTTGGGCTCAGTGGCATCATGGTGAACACTGAATGAGCCACTTAGGAGCTGTATTTCCTTCGATGTCCGCACAGCGGAGATGTGTTTATGGCCAATGTATCCCCTTCCATTGCTCTAAACTTGCCCTTTACTTGATATTTCATTTTCTTTTGATGCAATTGCCCAGTATCTGTGAGGGGGGAAACCTTAGATAAAAGAATGTGGAAATGGCACAGCATCATACTGTCTATACCCAGTTTATCAGACATACACATTCCTTTTCTCTTATTTGTCCTCTCAGAAACTGTACTGGAATGAGATCTATACTCCAAGGGTATGGAGAGTATACGAACAAAAAAATGTAATTACGGCAACCTGCCATAACTATATCCATGTGCACAACAATGATACGATATGTCCCACCATGCATGCTGTTTCATACTGTATGAATATTTATCTTAAATGAAAAAACTAGTATTAGAGACGGCACATTAAAAGTAAAGGAAATTTTCTAATTGATGTCTTGAGTTCAGAAATGTGGATGAAGTGTTAGGCTACATTCTGCTTGTTTGGGTGGGCGTGAAAGGACAATATATGTTCAAATATAAACCTCCCCAAACATTAAAATTTCAATTCAAGTATTTTAAAGTCTCCTAGTCCTAATTTGGAAGTATACCGATTACACCCTTTGAGAACATTATGACAAGAAAGCCAAATAGCTCTCAGCAGGCCAATGTAATGTCCGTTATATCTTCAGGTGTAATCGTCTTGTTTCACAGAGAAACATTTACCTTGCAGCAAGTTGTTGTTTTATCTCTTTTCATAAATACACTCTTAGCATCTTAAGCTACTCTATGTACATCCAGGACCAATTTTGATGGTGTACTGATTTTGGAACAGCTGCCTACTGTAGCTTTCCAAGCGAGCTAGAAATGAAATGGTACAAATCTAATTTCTTCAAATGAAAAGGATGCCATGTGCTCTCAAGCCAGCAGCTACATCTTAAAAGGAATCATATACGAGTCATTTTATGTACGCGACTGCTTTGAATTGAACAAACAATGGTCAGTCCTTATGGAACCTTGCTCACTAGCAAAATTGTATCTGCTACATCTACTCTATGCTTTAACAACAGTAAACATTCAAATTAATTTATGGTGGCGGCTTAATTACATAATATTGCTACATGAATCAGACAAGCTACTATAATATTGCACGTGTGTTTGTGAATATTCAAATCTTTGAATCATTGAATATTCAAACTCATCCCTATTATGTGCACATTCAGAACTCATTAAGAAAGATTATGATTTCATTCTTTTTGGGATAACGGTGAAGTTCTTCATTCTCTGTGGACACACAAAGGCCAATGGAAAAATGAACAATTAACACCTTTTTCCTTATGTTCTATTGAACTTTTTCAAATGAGTTGTGACTGTTTTATGTCCCCTGCAAGAACATTGCAATACTCACCCCTTAACTAGCACTGCCCCGTCTATGGTATTCGGGTCAGAAGTGCTTTAGTGTATTTGCATTCATTGCTTTTTTTTCGGTGAAATTTCCAAATCTGGTCTCACAATATACTGTTTTAAAGTGTTAAAACTCACAAATCTGTCTCTATAAACTATTTTACGATCCAAAGGTTATAGCGACAATGTTCCTTTATTTTGTAACATGATACAAAACGGGCTCAATCAAAACGATGACTCCGTATGTTCTATGTGTTTTATGGAAATCCACAGACGACACGAATAACAGTAAAGCCAGTATCCTTATCCCAGCAAAGATTTTTTTAAAACAACCTAGGATTATCTTACAGAAGAGCCCAGGATTATTCCTGTTGTCAAAGGGGTTCAAGAACAGTAACCATTTTATTTTAGGGCTCGTGTTCTGAAAAGAGAAGGGGCTAAACAAAGATATTTTAACAGATGAGGCTGAGCTTAGATCAGCTCTTCTGCAGGACAAAATTAAACTAAGATTCCAAAATGAATCTTCATTTGCATCTATCAATCTTCAGTGTGAAGATTGATAGAAACGTTTCCGTATGAAATGTGTCTGTCTCATCCTATTACAGTGTCAATGAAATACATTTTTCATTTGCATCTGTCTTCCATATGAAATGACTTGCTCTCGATCTTGGGTTAAAGATGTATTGTTGAACAAATGACAAAATTCCTGTTGACGGTGGTATCTCAGCAAATATATTGCTGCTGACCATTCTAACCATTGAAAAGCCTCTCACACAGTGCCTCATATTTCTAAGTAGAAATGGTGAACAATGGATAGTTTGTTTGCAGGAAATTGGTGAAGCAGGCCAATATGAGGCTGTGTTCTACTTGTGACTCAATTGTATATAACCTGAAGTTTTGAGTCCGAATGACAAACATTTTAGTACATAATGTACATTTTCACTTCTGCCTTGAATTCAATCAGTTGATGCTGAAGCACTGACATTGGTGGTGGTCTTCATCGGTCCTATAAATAAAGAATGTAGCTTGACAATGCCCAAGGTCTGCAGTGAACTGAGTGACTGAGCAAGACAGCTTTTCTCTCCCTCGGTGTCACTTGTTCTTATGCGGTTTTGTCTTATGAAAGTACTGGAAACTTCTGAGAAGAATGTGTTCATTTAGTTTAATTTGGTGTAATAGGTGCATTTGGTTTCTTGCAAGCAGTTTCCACACAGTTCATTTTTTCTCTGACATAATCCAGTGGTGCTTGTTTTTTTTTAAGATGATATAGCATAGATTACATTATAGCAGACAGTATGAAATCTATTTTCAGTCCTTGACTGAAAATACTGCAATAAAATATATTGTGCACTAATTTATTGTGGGAGCAGTGGCGTTTTTACATTAGGGGCAGGTGGGGCAGTGCCCCACCAGACGTGGCGCTGTTGTGCAAGATACTCGTAACAGTGATTCAGTCGTGAAATTGGTGTGTATAAATATAATAGACTTGACTCACTCCTTATAATGCTGTTTTTGAGTAGTTTCCTTTGTGTGTATGTGTGTTCTCCGGTGTGCTCACGCTGCGGACTGCGCTCCCTGTCCTATGTCTCTGCTGTGGGGCAGCGGAGCACTCTGCCCCACCGTTCCTACGGAAACAACGTGAGCGTAAGGAGGGAAAACCTGCCACAAATTATATTGGACGGAGGGGCAGAAATGTTTTTGCCTCTACTAATTCTGCCTAGCAACAGGTGGCGAGAGGACTTTTTTTTTTGTTTTTAAGTTAACATTGTTAACGTGGGCTGACGTGACCAGAAAATAAACATAAACAAAGTGTGTGTGTATCACTAATGCTAGCCAGCTAAAGTTTTCCATTAGTTTGATTTTATTTTGTCATAGGTGTCAAGTTTGCCCATATAAAATACAGTTTTTCCAACTTTTCGAAGGTATACAGGCATATATGGTTATGATACGGGAAATCTCGTCTCACACATTTTTTTAAACATTTTCCAACATAATTAATTTAATCGCTGCAATCACATTTTCTTTCTCCCTCTTTCTGATATTCTCTCAATTTCTGAGGCCGTGGGAAAAGCAAGTAGCGCATCAGGACTAAGTTATGATCTAAAAATACGCTTTATGACAACGAAGCACCTTGCTGAATTTGTTACGCACTCATTATTATGTGAAAAGCTAAATACATGAATATATTAAATAAACTTGAATCAGACAAATAACCGGCTACTGGCTACTGATTTTAATAGAAAATAGATAATGTTTTATACGGTTTTTGGTGAATTCATAGTTTTGCAGGCATGAAAATAAAGGCAGCTCTCTCCAGAGGTTGACACCTATGTTTAACTTTTTGAAGTTTCTTTAAGGCATGTCTTAACATAGCTAAAGCAATGCCAAATGTTTGTATTAAATGTTTGCATATTTATTTGACATTTATCTGATCATCTTCTCGTTATTATAATATGCCGTTGGCATGCTTTGCGTTTTTTGTATATTAGCTAGGCTATAATTGCATTAGTTCTGGATAAACTTGAGTCAAACTTGTTTTCACTTTCCTACAAGTTAACAACGTGTCATATGCTTGTATTTACGGTTTTGATAAAGCATGCAAGTTATTGAAGAAACGTGTCTGTCTCATCCTATTACTTTGTTGCAGTATAGGCAACCTCAATGTAGGGTTCTGTGTTGTTCTGAAGCGATACATTGTATTCAGTTTTGAAATCTCTCTGCTCCCTGGCACTTATGCCTACAGCGCAGCCCATAGCATAGGCCTACCGTAGACTAATTGGCTATCTTTATTTTTTTTATGCTGACGTCATACAAAACTGCCCCTCCAGAAATGTCAAGCTAAAATCGCCACTGTGTGGGAGGCAAATGACTCGATGTTTCTTGAACTTCAAGCCATTTGATTTGAAATGATTTGCAGTTTTACACGAACAGTGTTTGCTACTGTGATAATTATTTAAATCTGCGGACCTTGTGTCGCAGTGTCACATGACCAAAGTCCTTGCAAGAGTAACATACCTATCCAGAGCTTTTCTAAAGGTATACACAGGGGGCACATCATGAGAATAAGGTTTCTCTCTCAATTTCTCCCTTCCCCTTTGATGCTTTCCCCTCATGTTCTCTGCCTAATCATAAATGGCCACAGTGATCAATATCAGCAGCCAGTATGCCAGAGGGTAAACAAGCCATCATTCTATGAAGCAAGCTGTAACCCCATCGGCCAGCAGAGGTCGCTAGAGAGCGATGAGACACGGATACCTGCCAACGCTACCACCAATTATGCTTTGACCTGCGGGACTTCCAGCCACAGTTTGCAGCAGTGCCACTTTCACAGTCAGGATTGGATCCTGCACTGTGGGGCCGATCCGTGCACTAGAACAGCGCCTTAACAGGTTGAGCCACCCAGCAGCCCCTTCTCTATTTGAGAGGGTGGAGATCTCATCTGCTGCATCCCAGCTAGCTGCATGTGGCTGACTAGAGCACAGGTCTTCCTCTTCTAAATGTGCTTGTTTACACGGGTGTGGCAGGTTGGGGCTGCCTTCAGCGTTATGCTAACGACATGCCTGTAGGCACCTGGTCGACTGCAGATTGAAGTGCCTCGCGACTCATCAGCATGACCAGGTCCAAGTACAAAAGGAGGCCAAGCCATACTGTAAAATGCCACAACAGGGAAGACAAATCTCTGAGTACTGCCATTTAGAGATTTCAATTCAGACCTGAAATTGTGTGCGTGCATGCGTAAAACAGGCCTATATATTTTACACTAATGTTCGCCTCTGTGAAAATGGTCTTTTGCTGCATCGGAATATTAATTGTGAAATCCGGTACCTGTGGATCAACTAAGAGCTTGGTTATGATTATTTTCCAACACGTTTTACTGAGCATACGATACTGACTCATTAATTAGTTAAGTAGCCTGATTCACTGTAAGAGTCAGCAGATGCATGGGGTTGTTAGATTCTAGTTACTGTTTGACATGCAGGCGTATTCACTGAAGTGCCTTTTAATGGGATATTCTGAACAGTTACGCTATTCATTTGGGTTCCCAGTTCAATTCAGGAGAGAATTTGAATAACAAGAGCCTGCTCTTGGTGTGCCAGAACATTTCTTGGTTTTGTTCCATACAAGGTCGATTGCACAGGTTGATCAGTTGTTAAGATGAAGTCCTCAGTATTCAGAGTTTGTATTGTGAAATGGTGAGTACCACACTGTCATCTGCGTTCCTTAAGCCAAATGATGAACCCATTTAGAGACTCAGATGGAGCACTCTGGGGTTGCTAAACCTCTGCTGAGGCGAAAATGAAAAAAAAAAAACAGGTTCACAGTATTTCACTGTCACCATAATAATCTTCGCTGTGGTCTTGAATATGATATTGTACGTAATTGTAAATAAAATCTGAACACAGCATTCAAAGGAAGTGGACTTGGTGTTCACCCTCCATGAAGATATTGGGAAATAAAGTAATAATAAAGTACATTTGTGCCTTTGCTTCAAATTACTCATTTAAAATGTTTTTTTTTTTTTTTTGTACGTACAGGAACAAATTTCTTTTGCTTTAGAGTGCAGTATTTTTATGTCAGTTACCAAGGCAACTGTTGTTCGACACAACATTGAAAATTAATTGTAAACAAACTGGGCTAAGATATTAATCTAAGCTGGTTCTGGTTCTGCAAGTGAATCTAAAGAAAGTGTCTCGTTCAGGCCTGCTAATAAGCTCCAGTCTGAAGTCCTCTCGGCAGAGGGAATCCCACCCTTACCAAGAGGCGTTTGCTCGCCAGGCACCGCGCTGATCTGACAGAACTACTTGGTATGACGAGGCCTCCGGTGGTTTGCGCTGTCGAAGAGAAACCATGCTCACATTTCACTAAGTGCAGACGGGACTGTGGTAGCACAGAGCTCAACGGCCCTATTCGTTCTGAGAATTCACTGCCTACCCAACTGCTGCTTCTTAGAAGGAGCCAGGGTTGGGACCAATTTATCAATGCATAAATTTAGCTAGCTACTAGCATTCAGCACAGTCAACAGCAGTTGCAGTGGCCCGTGTTTACAGTATTATTATTTTTCCAGTTGCAATTCCCTGTTTTCCCATTTCTTTCCTCAGCTTTTTTGTATGTGGACTTTTAAGTAATAAGGAAACACTTCATACGGAGCTATTGTTGGTAGAGTTTATTTTTTTCCCAGATTAGCTTCTCATTGTGGTTGCAGCCATTCCCGAGAGCGCAGTTGCTCTCTCCACGCTCTCCGGGGTCCAGACACGGCGCCGCGTCTATTTCAAAAGGCACCACTGCAGAGAGGGACCCACATGCAATTAGCAGCCTTAACACCACCTTCTCCTGGAATACTCACCATCCAGCTGTTAAATGCATGCTTCCCGAATCCATCAGGGGCGAGGCAAACGGCAAAGACGCAGGGGGAGATGCCGCTTTTCTGACTCGCAAGCCCGATGAGAGAGCTCTTGCATTAAACCCACAATTGCCTGCGTGGTAAGCATACTTGGCTACATTATTGTAAGTATCACTTCCACAATTGTGGATGGGATTTTAAGGAAGTCAGTTTATGAGGTGCCTGGGAGGCAGGTTTGATCCTAGTGGCTTTGGGGCATGAAGTGAATCCAAACTAAATGAGGGAAATGCATATTCCAGTGTTTGAACTCCAGGTTCTGTTGTTCTTCCTAAGTGATACGTTTACCCATGTAGCATGGTTGTATAACCTCCTGCTCTGGCAGTGGCTTAGCACTAGGGTTGCAAAGGGGTGGAAAACCTTCGGTAAATTACGGTAAATTCGGTAAATTAAGTTAATTTTTAAAGTTAATTTTGGAAGTTTTGACCAATTTTAATTGCAGAAGTTAGCCTATAACATGAAACTTAAATTTAGTTGGAAAATACACATAAATACTCCTTGCTTTGGTTAAAACAACCCAATTTAATGCAAATTTCAACACTGCACTGTGCATTCTTCCATTACATGTGCAGTGCATTCTTTTATCACATGCACAGACAATTCCTGGCATCCTGAACACTACTGCAGGGCCCTCTGCATGCACTGTGCATTCTTCCATCACATGCAGAAATAATTTCCAGCATCCTGCACCCCACAGCAAGGCTAGAGAGTATTGTGTATGTCAGACGTGGGTGGAGTTTGGTTTTGGAAGTAAATTCCCTATGACAGATAGAACGGGCTTCGGAGACTATCGACAATTTCTTGAAATCTGATTTATAGAATGAGCCGAAACGTTAGCCTGTGTGGTATAAGGATATAGAGCATACAGTACATCGAATGTTCCAATTAAAATTTTTGAAAGTAATGATTTAATGATTGTCGTCTGGCTTGTAGTCCACTAAAACGGACTACATATCCATTACTGCAACACACGGGTGGTTCTCAACCAATCAGATAACATCTCATCTGGACATTTTTGGAAGTGCATACCACCTTGCTAATTCGGCTATTTTACTGCATTGAACCGTCCCAAGGGAATTATGGGACGTCGAGTTTTTAAACAGTGCCAGCGCTGGTATATTCACAAAAAAAATACTAAAATGTAAAATATACTCTAAGCTGGTCCAGAAAAACAACATATTTTGCGAACGGGCGTTATATTGAACAATCCAGGGAATTGATGGTAAGACATAATCACTAGAAATTGTTTAAAAGTAAGTTTTAGTTAATGTCTATGGTCTAAATAAATGGGGAAGTCTCTTCCGAAACCAGGTTTTAAAATGTGACAGTCACTTGATTACTCTATTGAGGCCACACTACTGCATTTGAGCCCAAGGACTACATCCATTTTGAATGGGACTTTTTATTTGGGGGGGGGGGGGGGTTTAGGGAATACATTTATTTTATTCAACGTTCATGTTTTTGTTCAATGAAAGAATCCATTAAATGTCTTCTCACAATTTTTTTCATGGATGTCTACTTATGACTAAACAAAATGTTTATATTTATGTCTGCATATGACGAGGTAAATACAGCTACAAATAAAGCCAACATTTTCAGTTTATTCCCGTTAATTCCCATGGAAAGTTTCAACTTTTGAATATTCCCAGAAATTTTGCAACCCTACTTAGCACTGAGCTTCATTAACGGTGACCGTCAGAAAAAGCAAGTTTGTCTGAATTGCTCAATTGTGACATTGCACAATGAAAGCAGCATTTCGAAGGCGGCTGCACTGGTGGATACAGATTTCCCAGATTCTCTCACCACTGTAAAAATGTGTCCAGTTCCAGGCTTTAGGTGTGAGGTTCCATGCTTTAGGTGTGAAGGACTGATAACAAAGCTATAAGGACTGAGGGAAAAGGTTCAAGTTTATTTATTTTTTTTAAGTGAAGGGAGGGGGGGGGGGAAACGTGCAAGTTTGTAGCAGAGTTTCGAATTGGCGGTTTTTGGTTTTGTGTGCAGGCCAGTGTCTGGTGATTTAGACTTTTCAGATTGAGAGTTTTTGTTTGTCCTTTGTGCGCACGTGTGGCTTTGGCTTGTAATTAAACACAGAGCGAGATGTGTGGCGAAGTTCTTTGGGTGGTTGACTCTTCAGCCATATGAAGATACCCGGCGGGTGGGGGTTCGATCCCCGTCATGGCACCTTCTGAGCCATCATCCCCTCTCTCTCTCTTACCCTCTCTGCTTTCCTCCGTCATAAGCAGGACATAAGAAAGGAAGGCTCTCCTTTATAAAACAAATAAATAAAATAAGGTAATGAAATCTTATTACTGTGTTATTGTTTGTTGCAGATATTATTTCTAAGATGTATGTTGCCCTTTGGCTGATATGAAAAGTTTGCACCTTAAGTCAGCTGCCTTAATTTCCTTGTCAGGACAGAACATTCAGTTTTCTTGTCAGATGCTGGGCAGCTGTGTGCTGTGGTGAATTGGTAACACAATGATTTAACACTATTGATTGAATTCACTGAAGTACTAATTTAATTTTAGTAATGTGGTAAAGGAGCCTCAGCTGTAACTGAATTCTGTTTTCTTGCTATTTATATCCCTTCTGTCAGAACATTATATCCCTAGACATTGTTTATTCCACTATAGGCTGTATAGGCTGCCATTTTTGATGATACAGTGCCCACCAGAATTATTGGCAACCTTAATATGTGCAAAAAGTGCAGGATTAAATTCAGTTTACTGTTTATCTAGAGTCTTCTGTGCTCAGAAAAATGAGAATTTATATAGTTATATAGTTATTTTATATAGAAAACAAATACTTTGTGCACCCTCCCTTTGCCAAGATAACAGCACGGAGGGCATTCCTCCATACACAATCTCTCTCCTTGGTTCTTGCTTGTGGACTCTCCTCTTCAGCTCACCAGTTCAGGCTACTTGCATGGTCATTGCAAAACTCTGCTCAGTTAACCATTTTTGTGTAGATTTTGAGGTATGCTTTGTATCATTGTCCTGCTGAAAGATCCGACCATGACCCACTTTTAGCCTTCTGGCAGAGGCAGCCAGATTTTGGTCTAAAATCTCCTGGTATTTGAGTCCATAATGCCATGTATTCTAAAAAAGGTTCCCAGGGCCTTTGGAGGAAAAACAGCCACAGAACATCACAGATACACCACCATACTTCACAGTGGGGATAAGGCTCTTTTTTGCATAACTGCCTCTTATTACACCAAACCACCCTTGGCATTTATTGCAAAAGGCTGAATTTTCATCATCTCTGACCATAGCACCCAGTTCCAGTCTAAATTCGAGTAAAATTTAGCAAACTCCAGGTGCTTACATTTGTGGTGTGATGACAGCAGAGGCGTTCTTCTGGCAAGCCCTCCAAATAGCTTGTTGGCATAGAGGTGGTGGCTAATTGTACTTTGAGACTCGGTGACCCCAGGATGAAACCAACCAATTCTCCAACTGTGATTCTTGGAGAAATGTTTGCCTCTCAAACCATCCAACCAAACTATACTTGCGTCCTCTTCCAGGCAGGTTCATCACAGCTCCAGTTACTTTAAACTTCTTCATTATTTCCCTAATGGGGGGAAATAGGTAGTTTCACACATTAAGCTATTTTTATAGCCATTGCCTGATTTATGAAGGTCAGCAACCTTTTTTCTCATTTAATTTGTGTCATCTGATCTTCCCCATGCTGATGGATGACAAAGGGGTTTTGGCCTATGTCACCTCATATTTATACCCCAGTGAAACAGGAAGTTGAGAATGTTCCACATAATAGTTCCACATAAAAGACTGTTACTAAGGTGTGCTTAAAAAAAGAAAGTTAAATATGAATGGGAATATACGTCAATTAGGTTTTCTTTTACTTCTTTTTTCTCGCGTTGCCAATTATTTACATGTTTTTTAGGGAAAATATAATTTTTATTCAACTTTATTTTCTTTGAATAATTTGGCCTAAATTAGAGAATAGATGTTTCTCATGCAAGCGTAAGGTCATGCTGATAAACAACGAAAACATTTTCATAGCCGTTTTTTGCTCATATTTTCCAGGATTGCCAATACTTCTTGTGAGCACTGTTGTTGTTCATTCATGCGTTTCATGCATTTCTATGCATTTTCTGCAATGGTTATGTTTCATTTTGAGTAATTCATGATTTTTGGTATTAAAGTGTTGAAGAGTAGTTTCCTTTATTATTTTTCCTTTTTTTCTTTAAAAAAAAAAGTCTTGACAGTTGATATTTTAAGTACAGCGTAAATCATGTGGGGCCTAAAAATGGATACAGGTTTTGAAAGAGATATTGCGTGAAAGTGATATTGAGTAAATGCACTTTTGAGTCACCTGCAGTCATCACCTCATATTGAGTCACCTGCAGACATCATTGAAGGTGGAGTAGTGGCGCAGGGTTACCCTTTGGTAAGGGGCTACAAGTGGGTGGGTTCGGGGATAGGGGCAGCATGGTGCTGAAAAGCTCTGTGGGAAACTCTTCTGGCAGTTGTGATTTTTGTCATTCTCTCTTCAGCTGCGGGCTCAGCTTGGGTACTGTCCTCTTGTACCTGACCACTCCTGAAGCTATCCATTATCGAGTGTACCTTACCTCGGGCCACCACAAATGCAGTTAAGGACTTGCATATTTCAAACAGTTGCACTAAGTACATTGATTTATATCTCTTCAATTCAACACTTTCAATTATTGTTTCAATTTACCATGTACTTACAGTAATATTTTTCCATTAAAAAGCAACAAGCAACAAGATGGGACACTGGTCCACAGTGTGGTTCACTAGTTCACCATTTTAAAGCCTAATTGTATTTGGCACAGAGTGCATTTTTTTACATTTAAAATCACATTTAGTGTAATCAAATCAGGGCGTTGGATTCACCAGAAAGACATCTGCCTGGGCAGCTACTCTACAGAGCGCACTGCACAGCAGGCCTTTAATCTAAAAATGACATTTCATTCCAACAGTCTGTTATCTCTCCAATGTTGTGAATCAACACCCTTGTCCTGTTTCAAAATTAAATTGTTTTCTCATGTTTCTAATATCTGTAATCTAGTATTGTAAATTGAAAGGGCAATAGAGGGAGGGAAATAAATAGTTTTTTGACGTAAAATTTGAGTCTGGCTTAAAGGGAAAGCAAAATTTGTTGTTTTTGGGGAACAGTACATTAACGATGATTACATATTGTGGAACTGCTTTGCTATTTGTATGGCCTACAATCTCCCCTCCACTTCTCGACCTACCGTACTGCACTCAAGTTCCTCTGTTTGTTTGTCTTAAAGCCCCACAGTTCCCACCTATTGTGATGATAAATTAAATCCTTGATATTGAATGTGGGAAAGCCAGGACTGCAAAAGACGTTCTTTTCTTCAGAAGTTCTCAACGGCACTTGACTTGATGTAAGAATTTTGCAGAACATTAATACGTTTAGACATTTCATTGCTATCCTATACAATGTTTCAAATTGGGTCACATCTGTGGTATGTTTTCCAAAGCATGTAAACGGGTTACTGATTTTTAGCAGCGAGATGTAAAAAAATAAATCAAGTCATCTGTATTTCTAAGAAAATGATATAAAAGATACAAGTACAAATAATATTTCAAAAGCTTGAAATTTTTCCTCTGTGGTAAGTGAAAAGGCCTTTGAATTTTAAGGAGCTCTGTAGTCGGAAAGAGAAAAGAATCAATAAGTTGTTTTAAAAATCGTAGTTGTGATGTCTTATAATGATAATGAAAGAGAAACGCAATGGTTTAGCTGTTTGTTCAGAATGAGCAAAGGAGCCATCGACCACCTGATCCTTCTCTGTAGTAAGTTTACAAAAACAAGGCCTCACCTTTGCTGTACGGCGTAATGAATCCACAGCTAGCCTGACCTCGGAGGAAAGGCTAGTGTCCTCCCACGGCACACATGCCTTGCCCTGGGTCTGGATGAGTTTGGCCCTGTAGCATAGCTTGCCCTGGGTCTGGATGAGTTTGGCCCTGTAGCATAGCTTGCCCTGGGTCTGGATGAGTTTGGCCCTGTAGCATAGCTTGCCCTGGGTCTGGATGAGTTTGGCCCTGTAGCATAGCTTGCCCTGGGTCTGGATGAGTTTGGCCCTGTAGCATAGCTTGCCCTGGGT
>CM056385.1:996261-1182426 GCA_029718625.1 Synaphobranchus kaupii
TTTTCTAAGTGTCAAGTCCATTCAACAAGTAATCCCCCCACCCAGGTCTCGCCTGCAGCTATACCTACCCATGCGTGACATAGTGGATGATAGCATCTATGTGTGTCATAAATATATTAATTTATCATATCAAATAAACCAAGATAAATCCAACAATAGCCTGATCGTTATGCCAAAAAAAGCAGTGAAAAGCCCTGCTCACTCAAATGCAAAATAAATGTGAAATTATTGGTCATTTCACCGTGGCATTCTACTATCAATATCTGCTGCTAATTATGAATTAAATATACAATCCTACCATTGGTTTTGCACAGAGATGTTCCTTTCAAAATTCAGTGGTCCATTTATTGTCTTGGACAATCTGTTTGAGAAATGCACACCCTGTTTAGCACGTTATTACACAATGTGGAACGGGTCTTGTGTGCGAGTACCCCAAATGCCCTACCTGCACCTCTGAAGCATTTCACGTCATTCCCCGTTTTTATTCACAACTGTTTTTTATCCGATAGAGGACAGTATATCCTTATCAAATCTACCCCAAAAAGTATGTCCTTTTTCAAAGGTGTTTGCTATTTTTTCTGGGATGCTTTGAATGATAAATGATGCTTTGAACAATAAATTACAGCGCAACAGTACATTAATCTAGTCAATGTACTATGATGCAAACAGCTACAGAAAACGTGTTTGCTGACGCGAGTTTTTCATCCTCGATATGAAAAAAAATTGCTGCTTGTAATAACGGCGGTTCTTCTCACCACGTATGTACGTTAGTTTTTCCACTCGATCACTGTCTTGTCCAGTAGGCTATGTTAGATGTGGTTATTTGCATTTTGAGTGCATTTTGAGTGCATTTCACACACTAGTGTAGTGTAAGTATTCATTGATCAGTCATGTTTTATGTTTGATGCACCGACTTTGTTTGAAGCTAGAACATTGGCAGCATTTTCTTGTTGGTGGAATATTATTTTATTGTAATGTTATCATACATAATACAGGGCTTTAGGCTTTGTATCTTCCTGGGCTATACTGAAGACATGGAAAATACTCATTCCAATTTACTGTGTGCTGATATGTGCAAGATGAATGTAAAATCTTACTTGGAGTCATTAGAATGGGAACATTTTTTTTTTTTTTTTAAACTACAGGAAAATGCAATCCCAGGGAAAAAGTTAACATTCTGTAGAGTACAGGAAAAAGTGATGTTTTATTGAGATACACGAGCGAATGATTAGGCTACATACAGTTGCCCTCCACAATTATTGGTAAAGATGAGTTAAAAGGGCTGTATAAAAGTCACCTTTTGGTGAATTTGCTTAATCTCACATTGAAAAAATGAGAAAAATCCAACCTTTAATTGAAGTAAATTTATTCTGAGAAAAAGAAAAATCCCTCAAGAAATAATAATTTTGAACAAAAGTGGAGGGGCGCTATGTAGCTGTGTGTAACACTGTGATATCAATGTTTTCATCTTAAAACATCAGAAGGGACAAATGTATATGCTTTATAATGGGCAAAACTCATTTTATTCATTTTATGACCATGTATTAGATAGGGTTTTGGAACCGATATCTACCCCCACTATACTAATGAAAAGATAGTAATTCCCACTTGAAAATTATGCAAAAGTGAGTTTTATGATTCAAACACTTGATTTGTAGTTAAATATATATTATTTTATGATTTAGAGCAGTGCACAATTTAGCCATTTGGATCGATTTGGAGACATTTGCCATCTGTGCAAAGGGGTTAAATGATGTAAACTAAAATGAAAGACATTGTCGTCTTTCTCGTTTGGATAAGATCTGTGCATTGCGCTGGTGCACAGCTATGTAGTCCTTGCCTGAATGTGATGTTCTGGGGAAATACTGCAGAACCTCTGGCTTTGACATAAAAGCGGTTTTATTGAAAACGGGACATTTATTTTATTTTGCCTGTCTCAACACTCCACACAGCTTTGATTGGTAGTCCAAAAAGTGTTAACAAACATGGTTACTAATAAAATAGCAATCTATTGGGAATTAAGGGGATTGAAATGGTTAGGGGGAACAGTGAGTGAATTAAGGGGATTGAAATGGTTAGGGGGAACAGTGAGTGAATTAAGGGGATTGAAATGGTTAGGGAACAGTGAGTGATTTCACTGTTCCCCTAATGCCACTAAAACCTGTGTTTTCAACAGGGGGGTCTGTAGGGGGTCCCTGGCCAGACCTTGCTGTGCGATGACGATATAGATTTGGAAAAAAATATTTCTGAATATATTTTTAAATATAATCCTTTTTAACTTAAAATGGTTTCCCCCAGATGCCTGGTGGTGAGGGGTACTTGGATCAGAAAAGGTTGAAAAACCCCTTCACTAAAGCAATGGCTCAGTAGTCATTAGTAATATTTTTTTGAGAATCACTGCTTTAGTATGGGATGCCTATTTGTAACCATTGCTCTGTACTATAACTTCAGGGGCTACTGTCAATCTTTCACTGTCGCGGTCACACTAATACTCTCAGTAACCGGTATTGCAGATGCTTTCTCTCTCTCTGAAATGAACGGGCTTCCCTTTACCTTAAAAACTACACGTCCCATTTATCGTCTGCATATAGAAGGTTGTCATGGCGGATGCGCCAAAAAAAAGAAACGTTCCAGATTCGATTTTTTTTTTTTTTTTGGTTTGTACATCTGTTTCTTTGAGGGGTACACGTCAGCTGATGTAAACACTCTGGAAAGGAGTTTAAATTGCTTTACTTCTCTGCGTAGTTTCCTTTGCCAAGTTCTCTTCTCTTCATTCCCTTTTCCTCCCATTCATTCTCGTTTTGTGTGACACGTTATGCACGGCGCTGATAAAAGAACAAGCTGTGACTGTAATGCATTATTTGCTTGCTTCATGCTTTTTGGGAATGGATATGATACCTTGATTTCAAGAAAAAAGGAAAAAAAGAAAAGAACAAGATTGGCAGATTAATTATGTGAACCTTTTAATTGCGATCCCGGGTGGTCATCATTATTAAGCACAAGCCCCTCCCTGTAAGCCACTGTAGAGGAGAAGCATTCATTCCAACGAGCATGTTAATAATAGATTATTAATCAGTGGGGAGTCTAATATTACGCAGAAAATATGATGTTTGGTGTCTTATTGCAATTTTGCACGCTGTTCAGAAGTCTGTGCTTAATTGTGCCTTCTGGTCAGAGGTAGGGGTGGGGTGCAGTAGATTCGGGGGTGTGGAGGGGGGGGGGGCTGCCGCCTTGGCTGTTGCGCACCTCACATTGCAGTAATCCAATCTCAGTGGCCTTGCGGTTTCCAGGGGCGGCATGATGGCAGGCCCCTAACGAGGAGAGAGCGTAAAAGAGAACACATTCTTCTCACTCAATATTCTCACACAAAGTTGTTCTCTCTCATCTCTGTGCTGGTGTGTGCGTGCGTGCGTGCGTGCTTGCGTGCGTGCGTGCGTGGTGCGTTTGCAGTGTGGAGTAATTATTAGAGAGCTGTAGGCTACTAGGTTCGGCCAGTACTAGCCATACTAGGTGAACTACATTGTAATCCGTGTTGCTGTGTACCTTCACTACATTCTCAGCTGTATACATTGAAACTGTATGCATTGTGTCAGCCTACAGGGCCTATGCTTTGCAGGTTAACAATGTAATTCAATGTGAGTGCTGTCTGTTTGTTTGAAAGGCCATATTGTTAAAGAAATGAACTTGAGATTTTTACCATTAATTTTCTTTCCCCCCCCCCCCACCTCTCTTTTTACTCTCTTCATAGGTAAGTCATTTTAAGACTTTCTGGAGATTATCCAAGGCCAGACGGCTAACTACACTGCAGTACAGTCTGTCAGCAGGCAGCGCCAGTCTGCCTGAGGACCCCTACTGCTATACTGTGTGTGGGCAAGTAATTTATAGAATTTTATTTAAACTTGTTGAACTTTTATCTTGCCTCGATTCATTCAATTAAATGCAGATGTTACTATATTATTTTCGCAAATTCCAGTTTAGCAGGTTCAACATTCACCAAACTGAAGTAAAAAGCAAACGCTTTAGTTTTAAAGTAAGTTAAAGTTAAGGGTAGCCTACGTGCTGATTGGATTCAGGAGTTCCCTGCAGAGACGATGCTGTTGTGGATTGCCTGCAGGGAGGTCATCTGGGCTAAATAAGTGAACAGCAACGTGTTGATAAGCAGCAGCCATTTTTGTATCTAACTGCTCCGTACATTGGAATTGAGCCGTTCGATAAAATGGTTCACTGGTTTTGGCCAACTTTGAAATGATAAGCTTGCAGGAGGCTACATTTGGAAATGAGTTATATATATATATATATATAATATATATATTATATATATATATATATATATAATATATATATACGTATGCTTGCAACGTAGAAAGCGTTTTGTGTAGACCTTTTTGTTGCCAATGCAGTATGTGCAGACATTGGATGTGGGATTAAATGACCCCCCCCCTCCTGTAAAAGCGACATCGGCAGCATTATCTTCTGAAGTGTATGCCAAGGCCATTATCTCCTCCACTGTCCTACCCAGCGCTGGCAGAGATCTGAGCAATTAGGCCAGATCAGTGGCAACCTTGCTTGCCCTCGTCCTATTATCAAGATCACTAATTACTTAGTGTTTGGGTCTGTGCTGTCAGGGAGTTGGGCTCATACCTGCAGTGTTTGGGTCTGTGCTGTCAGGGGAGTTGGGTTCATATCTGCAGTGTTTGGGTCTGTGCTGTCAGGGAGTTGGGTTCATACCTGCAGTGTTTGGGTCTGTGCTGTCAGGGAGTTGGGTTCATACCTGCAGTGTTTGGGTCTGTGCTGTCAGGGAGTTGGGCTCATACCTGCAGTGTTTGGTTCTGTGCTGTCAGGGAGTTGGGCTCATATCTGCAGTGTTTGGGTCTGTGCTGTCAGGGAGTTGGGTTTCATACCTGCAGTGTTTGGGTCTGTGCTGTCAGGGAGTTGGGTTCATACCTGCAGTGTTTGGTTCTGTGCTGTCAGGGAGTTGGGCTCATACCTGCAGTGTTTGGGTCTGTGCTGTCAGGGAGTTGGGCTCATACCTGCAGTGTTTGGTTCTGTGCTGTCAGGGAGTTGGGTTCATACCTGCAGTGTTTGGGTCTGTGCTGTCAGGGAGTTGGGTTCATACCTGCAGTGTTTGGGTCTGTGCTGTCAGGGAGTTGGGTTCATACCTGCAGTGTTTGGGTCTGTGCTGTCAGGGAGTTGGGTTCATACCTGCAGTGTTTGGTTCTGTGCTGTCAGGGAGTTGGGTTCATACCTGCAGTGTTTGGGTCTGTGCTGTCAGGGAGTTGGGCTCATACCTGCAGTGTTTGGGTCTGTGCTGTCAGGGAGTTGGGTTCATACCTGCAGTGTTTGGGTCCTGTGCTGTCAGGGAGTTGGGCTCATACCTGCAGTGTTTGGGTCTGTGCTGTCAGGGAGTTGGGCTCATACCTGCAGTGTTTGGGTCTGTGCTGTCAGGGAGTTGGGCTCATACCTGGAATGGAGGGAACACACCCTGAGAAAGTGGGGGGGG
Organism: Synaphobranchus kaupii; assembly: GCA_029718625.1. NCBI lineage: Eukaryota > Metazoa > Chordata > Actinopteri > Anguilliformes > Synaphobranchidae > Synaphobranchus > Synaphobranchus kaupii. The sequence goes on from CM056385.1 coordinate 1,001,762, forward strand.
GGGGGGCGGAATGTGGCACGGGATTGATGTCCTTTTATTGTCTCCTACTTTTACAGTAAAGGCACCTGATAGACAGCCCCTGCATGAGGAGAGGGGGAGGGATTGGGGGTGTTCAGGTATCTAAACAGAACTGTTTTAAAGTGTCAGTCGCCCTGTCTACGTGAGTTTTGGAAGACGACCTGTCGTCTTTGTGGAAAACAGAGCTGGAGGCGTATTGGGTACAATGACTGGGGGGGGGGGGGGGGTGGTGGTTCAAAACGTGGGCCCCGAGATGGCGGCCCGCCGCTGCACTTTGAGTGCCAGCTGCATTGGCCTCCGGGCGAACTGCGTGTCCAGCAGAGCTATGGATCGAGAGCTCAAAACCCCGAGTCAGAAGCAAGTAGATGCTGTGAACATGGAAGTGTCCGAGAATATCGACTGGCTTTATTAGGGTTATGCCGGTGTGATTAATAGACTCATCCACGCTTTGATCTAACCCACCTCATCGCCCGCCGGCTTTGTCTTACTACTTTTCAGACCACAGATAAGCTTGAATGCCTTCCTGTGAAATTTAGACCAGGTTATAAAAGATGTCAATAGCCTCATCAAAAAAAATATATGTTTCAAAGAACAACATAAGAGGGGAGGGAAAAAATGAAGAAATAAAAAGTAGCAATATTGGCTTCCTTAGCTGTTTGTACAATCATATTAAAGCTTTATGTAGTGTAGATGGATTAGGATTCATCTTTGCTTAAAATTTAATGGAAGGGTTTTGCAAAAAGAGTGGAAACCTGTGCGGTCGAGGGGCGAGGTGGAGAGCTTGTGAGAGCCGGCTCTAGCCACTCAGTGGATTAAAAACTTCCAGGTTTAAGATCCAGCCCCCCCCCCCCGCAGTCTTTGCTCAGGGAGGTCCCGTGTTGAATGCAAATAAGGGCTGATTAATTCTCTCTCCTGGCTTGTGGGAGAGCACTAAAAGCAAGGGGAGCTGGACACAGTGTGCTAAATACTAAGTACAATGTGCAGGCTGCTGTGAGGGTACTGAACACTCTCTGTTGGGTACCACTTACTGTATCCTGAATACTGGGTACCATGTTTCACATGCCAGCGTTTGAATGTTTGACACTAGGTATTATCTGTTTGACGAAACATGTGCAGTTATGTTGGTGGACTGCTCCACAGAAGAGACACAGAACTGAGAGGCAGGCTGCCATTGGATGATCTCATAAATATTCAGCAATTAATTTGCTTATGTATCATTGCATGTTGAATGGAGAGAAAGCAATAGGTCGCTTTCTATTTGTATTGATCCATGAAGTGACAGCAAATAGCGAAGCCGCTTTGATATTTCAAAATGTCAGTGGTGCCTCCTTAGTGCTAGCTATCAAATGGAGTAGGACAACATTTCTGGGGTTGCTCCTATTTAATTAAATGATACCCTTTTAATTGGTTAGAGACCTCTTAGTGAATCCCGGAAGAGACTGATAATAAACTGTGACGTGCAATATGTTCAATTTGAGTTTGCGTTCCCCCTCTTGGGTCAGCGGCAGTAACGGTTGAAGGAGGTAGTCGGTTTCTTCAGTGTGCTCAAAATTATCTTCTCTGAATGAGTAAAAGATTGATGGCAAAAATGGACGTGACACTCACCACTGGGTTTGAATCGTATCAGAAAACGTAAATGGTACTTAATTATTTGTATTTTATTGCAGAAAGCACGTTTTAAATTAACTGGAAGTAAATGCCATTTTCCCATCATTCTGTCAGTCTGTGTACGTAAAACTTAACAATGTGTTTTAATTAGAAAGTTAAAGGCTATTTACGTGGACAAAAAATATTGGCAGATGACTTTAAATGGCAAAACTCTTCGCCAACCACCAATGTGTTTACAAAGGCAGCAATTTGAAGTTGATTTTAATAATTGACCACTGCAAAGTGCTTCTGCACAAGTTTGCTGATAAGCAAGAAGAATAGGTTGTACGTGTTTGAATCACAAAAGTATATTGATCCTCTTTAAATAATGCACAGGGGCAGTCTCTTTTGTATCAGAGATAATTTATTGATTGTGTTTGACCTTATGCATCTCTTCTGTGTGTGTGTGTATCTGTATCTGTGCGTGTGTGTGTGTGTGTATGTATCTGCCTGCTTGTGATTGTGTTCTATATTTTTTTACACTTCTACAATATGAAGTTGCCTGGAATCATCATATGGTTGAGAGTGAATCTTTGAGCCGCTTACAGCATGCACGCACGCACGCACGCACACACACACACACACACAGACACACACACGCACTGGTATAAAGGTCTTCGGTGGAACCTAGCTGCAACGTGACTGCTATCTTCAATCTTTAATCGTCATGGTGAGCTGAGCACCAAAACTCTTCACCTGCTACCTTCTCGTTCTTTCATTTGCCATGCATCTCGATCTGTGGAAGGCTTTTGGTAAGAGTCATATATCAGGAACGTCAGAATAAGCAGTTGAGCTCGAAGCACATCCTTACTACCTACTTTACTGTGGCATCGAAATCTGTCCCCTAGGTCTTTATCAGAACATCCCAAGACCTCCCCAAGGCTTTATTTATTTATTTTTTTACATGTGGAGCAATGTTTTCGACAAGTCAGCAATGTTCAGGGAAGTGCTGTAAATGCACTGTGCATGCAGACCTCCCCTACCTCACAATAAAATATTAAAACGTTCACACCACGCCACAAGACACCCACTCGTCAGGCCCTGTCTGTAGTCACCCCTAACTGAACCATGAATATATTTAAGGTATACCACCGTACGAATAGTAAAACTCCCATTCCTGCTTCTACTGTAGCAGGGATCTGTCCATCTATTCAGAGGCCGTAGATTGACTTGTAAATACCTTTACCACATAATATGACATACAGCATGCTGTAGTAAATGAATATGTGAAAATAAGCTCGTTTTGAACCATCCCGGTGGATCGTCACTGTTTATTTCCTCGTGTTTTTTGATTGAATGAAGCCAAGTTAGAGAGGGCATCTCCTGACTGCACAGTTAGATTATGTAGTCTTGTGTGATTAACTGCTGCCCTCATCAAGGGGGTAGCATACAGCTCTCAGTTTACACATTTACAATTTATACGACCATGGGCTTACCAAAGCAGTTCAGGTCAGTTCATGTTCAAGGGTGAATTAAGCAGTGTCCCAACTGAGACCTAAAACTGCAACCCCTATAGTAATAAGTCTAGTTCCTTATAAGTCTAGTTCCTTACCTGCTATAGAAGATTGACCCCCTATAGTAAGAAGTCTAGTTCCTTACCTGCTATAGAAGATTGACTCCTATAGTAATAAGTCTAGTTCCTTACCTGCTATAAAGATTGCCACTGCCACCATTAGCACCGGCATGCACTCGCACAAGGGTTTAAGATTAGTTTGGGACTTTGTATGCAAAGAACAGTAGCTGGGGAACATTTCAAGTGTTTGTCAAAAGGTCCTGGTATTCAAATTAAGTGCTTTCTGCAGTTGTACAGCTGTTTCTCTGAAGAATTAGCACATGAAAATCTAATTTGGGATTTTTGTTCCGGGGAAAAGTACTACAGTAATTCAATTTTTATTATTTTATTTTTTTCTCCAATTTATTACACATTCAAGAGCAGGACAGCTTTCTTTTTGTGGCCTCCACCTTAACAGTATTATTTAATATTTTGGATCCCCCCTCTAGACAGATTTAAAGCAGGTATGTTTCTGACATACTGTGTGTTTCTTTGTGCCTGTAAAGCATTTCAATTACTTATGTGTGTGAGTCAGCTTAATGTAATTATTCATGTTGTATTATTCAATCCATCACAGGGTATAAATAGTTGATATTCTTACCTGAAGAGGTAAAAATAATTTGCTTTGTGGCTGTCTCCCTGCTAAAATATGCCCATTTGCCCATATACCATATTCACTTTACATATTTTAATGGTTTACATAGTGAACATCGTAAAAATGTAAAGAGACCATTAAACTTTCCACGTAATTAAAAAATTAAAATTGAAGGTGCTTATTTTTGCTTTGGAACCTTCATTGCTGCTTGCAGCTATATTTCATATTGTTTCTTTTGGAATGTGAAAATATACATTTGTAATCATGTCTTGTAATCATAACCTCGAAAAGCATTTTTTTTTAAATTCAACTATGCAGTCCCCTTCAAGATTTATGCTACCCCAGGCTCTGGTCACATGCTTTTCCAAATTTCTATGATCAACAGCTACGGTTTTTCAATGTCTATGACAGCTGCTCTTTTGACTATTATAAAAGAATAAATTGCCTGGGTCGAGGGTCTGCATCCTGACTTGAACCCGACGGGGCCCAAAGGTATGCTGTGTATTAGGCCAGTTATTAGATCTATTTTAGCTCTGTGACATCAGGTCAGGTTGAGTACTGGCCCAATGCCGACCCGGAAGTTTCCAAATACTAAACACTTCTTCCAGCTGTTAACAGCGATTGACAACTATGTCGCAAAGCTTCCAGTTTTTGTAGAGTACCGTTATGCTCACCTAGCAAATTAAAATGGCCATATTTAACAGCACATGCATAAACTTAACATTTAACAGAAGGAAAAAGGGCACTAAAGCTAATGTTAAAATATAAATTATTCCTCTATTTTACAAACATACTTTGTGCAAACACATACTGTGCTGTTTGTTGCAGAAGTGCAAGTGAGAAACTTAGTCACGTTCAACAGAAGGAGAAAAGTGTTTAAGAAATCAGCGTGAAAGGTTAAATACGGCCATTTTAATTGGGTAGTTAATAGGGCTGTCAACATTGGCCAAAAATGACGTTCGAATATTCCTTCTGAAAAACACATAAGTTTGAATATATTCGAATATCTATTAAAATTTGAAAATGTTACAATTTGACCAACTTTCTGGCTGTGTTATTGCATGTTAGGTCCACAAGAGGGCAAACCAATACAACGAGACACATAACTAGTATAGGTAGCTACATTTTATTTGAACATAAACATAAACGCAGTCAAGTTTGGGGAAAAAAAACCCATTAACATTCGAGATGGCTTTAAAATCTACATACACACTTTTATAATGCTTTTGTTTGAATAAAATGAAGGCACACAATTTTGAGAAATGTTACTAAAAAGAATTTAGATCCTGAGGGATCATTTACAATAAAGTGCTATTAAAAACAGAAAAGTACCATCTTTGACCTTTTGGAGAGGGAACTGTGATAAGCATAGTTTTAACATTTAACGTAGGCCATCTGTAGCTTACATGGCTTGCATACAACTTTGTCTCGAGGTTCCAATTTTGCCGTTCACTGACCAAAAACCGAAGTACTTCCAAACGGGGCTTTTTAGCTAATCACAGTGCTAATCACACTCTCCGCGGCCGAGCTGGTTTCCGAACTCTCTGCCATGCTGCTACTGTTGAATTATTGGCTCTTTAAAGCTTGACGAATATGCCTACATTTGATTTTCAATCTGGTATTAAATGAAAGTGCCGTGTCCGTCCAGTACAAGCATTGAAATGACCCGTATGCAGCGTCTTCCATTTTCAACAGAGGAGACGCTAAAATTAGAGATTTATATTTGGTTTAACCCAACCCAAGTTGAAAGGAAGACAGAGGCTGCATTCGAATAGTCAAATTTGAGCAAGGATCCTTTAGATCGCCTGAACCGGAAATAGTTTCCGGGCAGCCATGCTAAAGCCATTAATTTTTTATATTGAGAAGGAAAAGAGTTTCACAATTCCTTTTATCCGTCCTTTCACAAAGGATGCTCTGGACTATCCTTTTCAAAAGGAAGATAGTATTTGCGCCTCGCAATGCCGCCAATGTTTTCATAAGCATTCATAAGTTTTCCGGAACCCACCGAATTCAAACAAGGCGAACATCTGAGAAATGCCAGAAAGCTAAATGTGAATAGCTAGTATCGTTGGTTAGTATTGGCTTACAGTATAATAGAAAGTAAACAAACAATGACATCAGACAATACACCAAATTTATTAAGACGCTAAATTTCACAGAGATAAAAATTTACGGTTCAAGTGAAATGCAGACGGCAATGATGCGCCTTTTGTCGTATTTTTTCGTGAAGTTGTAGTTCGCTATGTTGAACATTCACATCAATACGACTGGACGTCGCACCATGACGCAAGGTAGAGGAGGTTCGAATTCCACAGTTACGCTAGATTCCTTGTAAATCTCTCCTTCCAACTTTTCTTTGGCCCCCATGACGTTTTCTGGCGACGTCAGGGAAAAGTTGCAAGGAAAGGAAAAAGTAGGTTTTTTTTACTATTTTTTGACTATTGACACTCATCTGCGATAGAGACACTGCATTTTTTTTTTTTTTTCGAATGTTACTTCAGATTTGAAAGTCTTTTTTTATTTTTTTTATTCGAATATCAAACCATCGTATGACAGCCCTAGTAGTTAGCATAACGTCGGTACACTGCAAGAACTATAAGCTTTGTTTTCTGCCATTGTTGTCAATCATTGTTAACAGCTGGCAGATGGGTTGCTCCCCCGCTGTTCCCTGATCAAAAGCACCTTCACAAGCAGCTTTCCTGCGGGAATCACTATTATTTCCTATTGTGCTTTATGGTGTTGTTGGCTTATTTCAGCAATCAGGCTCTATCAGGTTTGGGCTTAAAATTTGGCTGGAGCATGTCGGACTGGTTGGGATCCAGACGGGTCGTAAAAATGTCAGGCTTAGGCGGGCTTGTGCCTATTTTCTAGCCCGATGCAGACCTCTACCCCTTGGAACAAAACGGGTTATCGAACCAAAAGACACCAAGGACAATAAGTCCTTCGGCAGAGCAGTAAGAAAGAGTGGTGGACAGACGGATAAAGCACCAGAAAGGTGTAGATGTATCAAGGTAATCGAAAGGACATGCGAGGCAAACACCAGTCGAGAGAGAGAAAAACAGGGACACAAGGTAAACGAGTTGAGGATAGCCAATTAGGCCATTACTCAATTAAACGTCCGCTCGTCTTGCACCTGCATTAGCTCTTGAACTTGCAAAATTGCTGGCTCTCTTACCCAATCCGCAAGTCTCTTTCCCAATCCGCAAGTCTCTTTGCGCAGTCATGTATTATATTTTAGTGAATTGCAGTGGTTTGCAGATGGAGTAGTGCAATGAGGTTTTGGTGCCTGCTTTGTTCTCTCTCTGTCTGTAGCGGGTGCGCTCTGGTATCAGTGCCATGCCCTTTGCTGGGGAGTGTTAGGTATTCAAGGTATAAGCCCTGCTGCTGTCAAAAATGCACGACACTCAACCAGGCTGCCGAACACCGCTCAGAGGTGACAATTACCCTGCTCGGAGTGACAGAAAACAAAACCAGCAGAGACGAAGAAAGGAAGATAATCTGCTGCGTAAATGCTAAAGCAACACTGAGAACTTCTGATCCTGAGTAGTCGTCGTTTCAAAACAAGGCTCGTAATACTCTGTGGCACTGATTTATTCCAACACCCCATCTCTGACTGTTACGGGACACTGATCGTGTCTGGGAAGATTGCTGAAATTATAATCATATAATGGATATCAATGATAAATTTGCACCTCTGGGTGCACATCGTACCATAATACCCAGTGTTCCTGGGGTTCTGTTATGATTGTGTTGTAAAAAAGTGTAACATTTGCATTTTATGGGCGGTTGGTGGCGTGCCTTAACATTGCTCTGGTTTGAAATGTTGATGGATTCTTTCTGCATTGAATTTGACTGCTCCACTGTGACAAACGATGCACCTGCAGATTGAGGATGTAGGCATTCATGTCTGTTGGCTTAACTGTGTCCAGGATATATTTCCAGCTGTAGATTCAGAAAACAAAGTGAATCACATTCACAACCCATCTTCATGTGTCCTATTTCTGAGCTTGACTGCTGGAATAATGATTTATGATTATAGTTTATGAAAATTGTAAATTACAATGTGACCTGATTTATTTCATTGAGATATTGTGTTGTGCTTAAGAAAAGACCTATTCAAGGAACATGTTCATATAACAGCATCTACTACAGCAGTTTCCCCATCACAAATCTGTGCTTTTGATTTCCTGCTTGGTCCAGAGAGAAGACCCCCCCTTCGCTGACCCACCAATGCCATTTCTTGCTTTTTCCTCCATTGCAAGTACTAACCGAGCCTGACCCTGGGTAACTTCAGCTGCCAGGCAGGAGTATGTGCTGTTCTTTCTTCTTAATAGACCTTTTTTCTGTCCAAGCCTCTTTATTGATGCGCTGTATTGTCCATGAGTACACAAAATGGGGAGTTTTTCCATAAGCGTAGTAGAACCGAACATTAAAATGATTTTATAACCATAAATTTTCCCAGCAATTTCCCTTTGCTCCGTCCTGTGCTTACAATGGCTTTGTGTTGGGAAACTCAAGGCTGCTGAATTTCACCCTTATGTCAGCCTTAGTGTCAAGCTGAGACCTCTTTGACCCTTTGTTAAAGCAGTGCTAACAGGATATTTTTCTTTTTCACTTATTTGCCTACCCCGACGACAGACGGCACCGCTCCAGAAGAGTTCTCTTTCTGACTGTGAATCCTGACCCCCGCTGTGGGAACAAGCCACTGTCTCGTCACAAACGTTAAAGAACAACACGGGCTTACCGTGGAGGCGCCCAGTCAGAGCCCAAACCGAGGCGGGCGGGGGTGGAGGGTGGTAGGGGGCGAAGTGTAGAGATAACAACATCACAGAACTTCACCAACAGGGATTTGGGAGTGTGGATCTGTCCTTTTCATCTAATCTCAGCTTGGGCCCTGGCATTATAAATTGAAGGTTTCACGGTCCAGCGAAGATGGGGTGTATTCGACGTAGCTTTAAACCCTCCCGATAATCTGTTAGACGCCAGACACCAGTCTGCGGGACCTTAAAATGCCTCTTGTCTTTCCAGCCTTTGGTCTGTTATAACACATCTCTTGTCATCACGGCTGCGGAGGGATTTGCTCTCCTGCGGAACACAATCTGGCCTAAATCAATAAGGCCCTTAACCGCTGCACCAGTCGTATGCACCATTAACCACCGTTCATGAGAAACGTAACGAGCAATTTGCATGTTAAAACACCCCCCCCCCTCTTCCATGTGAATTGGTTGTCGGAGCCAATTTCAGATCTGAGAGAGGATGCGATGACCGATGGAGTCCATCCAATTATCTACAGTTCCGAGGTAGTTACAGCGGCCTAGTCTGGCAAATGGAACACATGTTAAATTCACATATCTTTGTACCTCTTAACTTTCTGGGCCAAGAATCATGGGACCTTCAGAAAATGCCACACCTGATATTTTAAGAAGGGTTATTTGTTGGCTAACTGCCTTCCACCATAGCTTTCTGAAGCTGTTTAACAAACCTGGTCTAAGTGCGGGGGCCCAGTAAAGTGATAAAATAGCGATTCTTTTAGGCTAATGTCCCTTGACTGATTTCAGCTCGTTTTATTGTTCATTTTCAATTTTTGAAATGGACAGCATTTTTCCACTTTTAAATAAATAAATAATCATCGATCCCACTGAAAATGAGGGGATTTTATTTTTCTTTATGGTTTAGCCCCACAGCGTTTTCATGCTATGCAAGCACTTCCATTATGGCTTGTTTCTTGCTCGGTAAGCTGTTCTGAAATGGTTTTTTAAAACTGCAATTGATTATTTTTGCGCTTCCTTCCACAATGCAGTACTCTGCCATTTCAGCTTCTTTAAACCCTGTAGTCTACTTCCATAGAAAGGCACTACAATAGACTGCATGTGATGACCCTAACTTTCAGTATCCAGTTTAATACAGCTTGACTCTTTGTCATAAATTAAAATGCCCTTATATCGACAAAATAAATTGTCGTTGTTGACGAAAGTACTGTCATGCAAAAAGTTGCTCATTGAAAATGGTTTGTGAACACATCCCCTGTATCACGTGTACAGTAGACCTGTGCAAACATCGAGATGTTTTCAGATTGGAGCTGATTATATGGAAGCCACAGAAAACGGCAGCAATTTAACTAAAATGTGTGCGTGTGCATGTGCGTGCACGTGTGTGTGTGTGTGTGTGTGTGTGTGTGTGTGTGTGTGTGTGTGTGTGTGTGTGTGTGTGTAGGAGCTCCACTCTTGCTGTCTTAATGTTATGCAGAAATGGTTCATGATTAGAGTGTACTCTGCATGCGTTATATTTTATTCCCCAAACACCGCCGAGAGGCACTGATTCTGATACGGTGTCAGATCCAGACGAAACGGGCAGGGATCATAGCGCTTCACGCGAAACAGGAGGCAACAGGCGCTGGAGCAAGCGCCGTTACAGACATTCACCACTACCAAAAATAATACAAATGTGACTCATAGATAAATGAGACACTGTTTGTTGCCATGACAACCCCTTGGGTCACACACCAGAGTGGGGATGTAGCCAGGGCTTTAGCGGTGAGGGTGATTAGTCTTTTTGTCTGTCATGCTTAATTTAGCGTCTATGGGAAGAACGGAGATACCCCCCCCCCCCCCCCCCATCCCACCTACCCTCACCAGCACCATGGGCACATTCACCAGGGTCTTTGATTTACCGGCAGTAACCGTAGTGAAAGATGAGAGGCTCCCTTCCTTTTCCCGTTCCCCAGCTCCCAGCATTGCCAATCAGCCGCCAGGCATGCTTACCTGGGGCCCTGTGATTGCTCCGTTTCAACCTTCGGTTTGTGCGGCGAGCTCAACTTGTTTTTGCTGTATGGAACGGCACAGCTGCACTGTGCTGTCACATCGCCCCAGGGCCTCCTGTATGCGCGCAGGGAGAACGGCAGCTGACGGCACCGCGCTACTCCCGTGCACTTGAGCTATGCGTCGGGTACGCAGCGCACCACAGGAGAGCTAGTACAGGGCCCAGAGCCTTTATTCTCACAGCGCCTCATTGTATCAGTACTGATCCAGGGTCAGCTGTCCCCTGACCATATCCCAAACTTGCTCATTAGGAACATAAGTGCCTACTTATTGCCACCTCTGTGGGGATGTCAAAGAAAGACCAGCTTTTCTCTGGTTTCGCCTGCAATGGTGTTTGCCTGGTGACTGGGTCCTACAGCTCATGAGTGGAGCCTGCCTTCTCTTGCACTGCGAGCAGTCAGTCGACATGTGGTGTGATTCCTTCATTACTTTCACTTCAGGTTTTCATTCTCCCTGCCAATCCAGCAGGTTCCACCCCTCCCTCTGACTGGTCTCGCCATTTCTTGCACGTCTGGATGGCACCCTGCAGGGCCGCTAATTACAGCCAGAGCATGCAGATGGAGGGCAGGGTAATTCCGAGAGCGGTTAGGCTGCCGCTCACCCTCTGTAGACCGCTCCCCTCTCCCCCCCGTTTGCCGCCGGCTGCAGGTCGCGACGGGGCGGGACACGGGTAAAACGCACAGTTCATGGAGCGTGTCCCCACTCCTAACCATCGCCCGACAGCCCCGCGCTCCGGCGTCAGCTAGGCGTTTAGAGCGCTACGCCTCGCGCCTGCAATTACACGGCTGTAATGAATGGTTTTAATCACGGCGCAACATTAGGGAAGGTGTAAGAAGAGGGGCAGGTGGCATGGGCCCAGAATGCTAAGCTAACACACAGGGGCTCCGATCGGGGCCCCTGTGCCATTGGACTGCGCTGCAAAAAAAAGCAGGAGGTTTACTGCCATCTCGTCACAGTCGGGCTGTTTTGGGAGGAAGTACCTCGCCTCCCCTTGTCGTTCTCACGCATACGCGAGGGGCTGAGGGGGAGGGTGTTAGTCACACACGGCGTCTCTAAGTGAATAAATAGCCCCAGCTCCTACAAACTCCCACCGCCCACAGAGGGAGAGGGGCAGAGAGAAAGAGATGCTACATATGCTCCACGCTACATATAGTCATTTTTCTAAAGAGAAATGGTGTGTCAGAATGTGCCTCGGACACCCACAGAGAGCAGGCCTGTTGAGCCTCTGTGACAGCTTCTTCTGAAGGGATTCAATCCGTCACCGCTTTGTCGATTTAATTTACTTATCTTTTAGTTAACATTTCTTTTTTCCAGGTTCAGTGTCCATATTTACAAGGGCTTCTTCTGTGACTGCATCCAGAGTGTTGAGCATTGATTTCCAAGAGATGATAACTTTGTGTGCGTCCGTGTCTCTGCCTGAGCTGCTTCGTTTAAACCCACCAGCATTACCAGGATCCAGCCACGGACGTGCAAGTGTTAGATTTCACAGGCACTCCACTCTTCCAGGATGTAGAAGAGATCTGCGAAAGGTTCCCATCTAGCCAGCAGTGTTGCTGTTCTTTTCAGAATTAATGCTTATTTATATTAACGGCCTGGCTGAGTACTCAATTCTGATTGGCTGAGAGGTGCGCATTAAAATTCTATAAATCTGTAAATTCTATTAATCACCCCTAAATTAACGTACATCAATGATTTTACTTTTTTTATATTCGATGAGAATGAGAAATGTGAGGCAAACCAAGAGGCTGAAGCATTACAGGATCGAGGAACAAAAAACTTGCGACCAAAGCTCGGTACTGGACCTTGACAGAGGGCTATTATTATTATTATTACAGTTATTATTATTATTACAGTTATTATTACAGTTATTATTATTATTATTATACAATGGCTTAGCAACAGCCATTGGCTTAGCAACAAAAAACAACGTTGTCTGGTGGAAATTCCTCACAACACCACTACGTTGTTGCGAAGCCATATGTACATATCGACACAGCGCACAGATTATCGCTCTCAGCTACGTTTGTAGCCTTGTGACTCGCCCGGCTTGTGGCCCTGAAATTAGTTGATCAGCTGTCTGTTTGTTGCCCCAGTTATAGTTTTAAAAAATATATATATTTCAGATTTTTTCCCATTTTCTCCCAATTTGGTTAGCCAATTGAACCCCTATTGTAATTCAATTCCCCCTGTGTAGCAACCGCTAGAGAATCACTGCTACACAACCCCCTCAGCCGGTGGTAGGACGGGAAGGCGCCATGTCCTCTTCAGGGCGCGACTCCTAAGGCTCCTGACCGTGATTCCAGCTTGCCCAGGGCCGCTATGTGTGCAGCGATTCTCTCCGAGCCCCTCCCCCCAACCGGAGGCAGCCGCCAATTACCGCTCCCACAGGACGCTGGCCATGCTCTGATCTGGCAGGAGAACCCCGATCCTCGGAGCACAACTGCACCGACAAAGTCGGCGCTCTTACCGTTGTACCACCGCAGCAGCGCCCCAGTTATAGTTTGACAACATTTATAGTTCGCCTCTGTTTTGAATGTAATTCAATAGTTGGCTAGCTAGCTAGCTATCTGTGATGATAAACATTCTGAGACACCATTTTGACCTAAAACCAAACTAAATTTTTATATTATATAGGTATGCTAGTGTGCTATTTCAAAATTCTAATTTTTATTTACAATTATGCTTTTTGTTGGTAAGCCATTTTATAAGCTTGATAATGACCTCGGGTCTGGGCATTATGCAGTTTGAATGCCCGTCACGGAGAGAAATTGCCCTGGGTGAATTTAACCCCAGCCCCTCGGTCATTAGCCTATCCCTTACATGAGTTCCACAAAGAACATTGTTTTATTCAGCTGAGATTTTAATCCTATCTTTTTTTAAATCCTGAAAGCAACTAAATCCTTATACTGCCCCCTACAAGCGAATTTTGATAATGTTGGAAAACCTTCTTGCTTACATACGCAACATTGATTTACATTTTAACCAATCTGAGAAGAGTCAATTTCACTCGGCTGCCAAACAGAAGTTAAGTTAATATCCCGTACAGAATGGGCACACCGTGTCAGACCTCCAGTGGTAATTTTTACAAGCAACACAATTATATAGAAAATGTTGACATTGTCCCATTTATAATTTTGGAAAGAGGAACCTTATGTCTTCATTTTTACGTTTCATGAACACTATACTAAAAAAGTGGTTGAGACCAGCACTTTCAGTACTGAACTGTTTGAGAACAGAGGCTAGTTACCATCCAGGACTATTTACCATCCAGGACTATTGCTGTTATTGGTATTTTCCCTTGTCTTAAATTGCCATTTTAATATGAGCATTGACTTATGTTACTTTGTAGAATAGTTTTTCAGCTGTGCCCTATTCAAAACTGCGTCACGTATAATTCACACAGCTGCAGGTATTTTAGGAAATGGAGCAGATTTGTTTCCTTGACACAAGGGAGCCAAAGCTTTTTGCAATATTCTGCTTATGATTTTTTCTTTCTTCGTGACCACAATGTGTTCAACCATTTGAGAAGAACAATTACTGCATAGTTCACACGTCTCTATGACCTTGTTCTTTTAATGCAGGAGCACTTCATTTTTGGTCATTTAAAATGTTTTAATGTGTCCTTGTTTCAACAGTGTCAATACATGTTTTTTTCTCAGCTGAATTGTTAAAGAACAACAATGGTTCTGTCAGGCAAGAATAATTTTTTCTTCACACTCCAGTAATGACCAACATTAACTCTGCAGATTGAATACTTGCGTTAACTTAACCCTTGAGTTCTCTTTACTTAACTCTGTTCATATTATTGCTGAACCCTATTAGTCATATTATGTATGCACCCCATGTCCACTGGGTCAGAAATTACCCACAAAAATGACCCTCTCTTGTGCTGAAGCTTCTTCATTGAATTTTAAACCCTAAATCTCATGTAGAAAAAACCTGTTATTCATCAATAATAGAATAGAATAACTTTTATTTTCCCATTAGGGAACTTCAGTTGTAGTTTCCAGCAGTCAAAAAGACGGACAGTGGGGCAGACCCACAAACAAACATGTTAAATAAAGACATTTAATTGAATCAGATGTTTCACATTATAGTGAAGGTATGTGCGATTATGTTTATGATTAAAATGACTTTTATTATTAGTATTATGATCAAAATTATATTAAATTAATTAAATATGAATTATGATGAAAAATTGAGCATCAAAAGCAATATAAGTTCCTCATCTGCCTTTACTGTCTTGAGATGTCCAATGTCATTAAGCAGTCTAACAGCTGTAGGGACAAAGCTGTTTCAGGCTTTTTTTGCTTTAAGGGGCAAGGACCTTAATCTTCTTGCTTTGGCAGTCATGCGTATAGTGTGAATAACACTGGAGAAACTACCGAGCCTTGTGGTGAGCCAGTAGAGATGGTCTTGGTGGTGCTGCATTGGACTTTATATCTAACCCACTGAGGTCTGTCAGTTAAGAAGGACATTACCCAGAGGATAAGATGAGGGTTGAGGTTCATCTTCAGCAAATTCTTAGCCATTAGGTATGGTTGGATTGTGTTGAACGCACTAGAGAAGTGTACAAACACCGTGTGATGTAGGACTTTGGTGTGTCCAGATGGGATTGGACCAGGTGAAGCAGTGTCAGAAGACTATTTCTCCACTCATTTTTACTACAAAACACGCATCATAACTGATTGTTTTGCTGTGATAGATGTGTACAGATCCTTTCCAAAAAATTAGAATATCATGGAAAAGTTTTTTTTCTTCCATAATTCCATTCAAAAAGTGAAACTTTCATAGATTATAGATTCATTACACACAAAGTGAAATATTTCTAGCCTTTATTTGTTTCATTTTTCATAATTTTGGCTTACAGCTCCAGAAAACCCCCAAAACAGTATTTCAAGAAATTAGAATAGTGTGTCGAAAATCAGCATTTACTTCAGTTATTTCAGAGAATGAGTGGAGTGGCTTGACTCAAGGAATCCGACAGTTGTAGCCCATGTCCCGGATACGTCTGTACGTGGTGGTTTTTGAAGCACTGACTCCAGCCTCAGTCCACTCTGCATTTCCGCCAAATTTTGGAATCGTCTTTGCTTAACAATCCGCTGAAGCCTACGGTCATCTCTTTTGCTTGTGCACCTTCTCCTGCCACATTTTTCCCTTCCTCTAAACTTTCTATTGATATGCTTGGACACTGCACTCTGTGAACAGCCAGCCTCCTTAGCGATGACCTTTTGTGGCTTACCCATCTTCTGGAGGGTGTCAATGATGGTCTTCTGGCCAATTGTCTAAAAATATAAAATGTAAACGTCATTTAAAAAAAATTAATACTACTGCTACTGTCATTTAAAAATCTATGGAAAATGTGTTCGCGTAAGCTCCATTTTGTGATCCGTCTTCGGAAATGATCAACTATTCAGAACTATAACAGATTTGTGGAGTGTGTGGACTTCCCTCGGGAGTCTATAACCAACTACAATTGTAAAACTACAGTGTTTTGATTGGCGGTAGACTAATCTGACAACGATTGCCTGCATGGTGATGCACAGATGAGTAGCCTAGATTTGGAAAGCTAATAATTAACCTAAATTAGCTAAATGATAATCTTCAATCTTCGTCATCTTCAGCTAATAAGAGAAGCGAGCTTGCCTCAGGTAATGTTAAAGATCTCATCTTTCTTCCATGTAAATGTAGCCTATAGGCTAAATGAGATAGGGGAGCATGGTGACAGTGGATGCTGTTCCGATACAGCACGCAAACGTTACGGTGCAGCTTATGAAACACGCCTAGGAGCGTAACTAACTCATAAGAATAGTTTGCGATCTTCGTTAGAAAATGAAACTACTAAATATCCCAATCACAGAGCAGCGGTTAAACGACAATATTTTAGCCATCTTTTTTTAAACTGATCATTTATCCTCTTTTCTCGAGTCCTTTTTAATTATTTTCTGGTGTCTTATTTTCTTTGACGTCTGATATTTTTAAGCACTCGTATTGATCAAGCCAAATGACATTTATTATGCCATTTCAACTTACACAATTATACAATTCTGAATGTTTTATTGGATGCTCTGCCACTTGTGCAGGCATAAATATAGCAGATAAATATTTTCCATGATATGACTAAGAAATATGAATGAAATGAAATGAAAAATGAACGAATGCTTTATACTTTATAAATATTGTGTCATTGAATCCATTTTAGATGACTACCCAATAGTAATAGTTGGTCTTTTAATAGCCTGGGAGCAAATAATATTTAAGGAATCGATAAAGGAATCGATAAAGAATCGGATCGATAAGCGGAATCGATAATGGCATCGGTATCAATAAAATCTAATGATTCCCATCCCTAGCAACGCCAAACCATAAATCCTGACTTAATCAAATATTTCTGTGAGATCTGAGATCAGGTCATCTGAGAGAACTGTGTGTACGTGCGTGTAATTTTATCAAGAATAATATCAATTGACCAACGAAAAATACATGCTCTCTGCATGGTGTAATATTAATGGTTCCTCATCAAAAGCTTCATATAGCTACAGCTATGTATATGTAATGCCATGTTACAAAGACATTTCTCTGTGAGGTTTGTAATCATTCATATTTATTCAGATACATTCTTTTACGATTGTATTTGAGTGAGTTATTTGCTTCCTAGAGGCATTTCAAGTTAATCAAGTTACCGCTCGGCCTAAACCCACTCCGGAACACTGCACCACACAATACCGAATGCTAATTCTTTTTTTGAAAAGAATGGTGTGGCGATAAAAGGGTGAGATTGCTTTGAAATACATGAGGTGTCTTGTTTAAAACGTTCCCTCCAGGTCAGTGCATGGAGAGGAATTCAGTTAGCTCGATGCGGGAGAATTTGCTTGAGTAGTTTAGGCCTCCGGTTCGATAGCGTTAAGAATTCAGGTGGGAACGCCGGACCTGTGGCCAGTGCGGTTCTGTATCTGCCGGCAGTATTCCAGCTTTGACTCAAAGCATTTTCCACACCGGATAGACATTACTGCTTGTAATGAGAAATAGGCTTTTTTATCGTTTCTCACAAACTTCAATTTTGCCTGGCAGATTTGTATTACAGTCCCTCTCTTGCAGTGTTTTCTCCTCTTTTAAGTAGCTACAGGCCTAAATGTTCTCGTAGCCATATCTACAAAGCACACATTTAATGTGAAAATTGAGTATAACGGTGGCGGCATGATTGTTTCAACACGCAATGTCTGTTGAGAATGAGGCATGATGAAAAAAATAAAAACTAGGTGAATTTTGAACCTTCAACACAAAATCTGCGGGAGTCAAAATTAAGATGTTCAAAATGCCAGGGAGTCTGGAATTGATGTTTGGTGGTTTTCACTATCAAAGCAGACCGTTTAAGCAAGTCACATAGCACAACGGCAACAACACTTTGTTGATTTACATTCTTATTTATTTCTTCCCATCTCAGATTATCTGACGGTACTCTCCAGCACCCCTGTTTAGTGACATTTCTTAGAGAAAAACAATGGTGGCAGTACATTAAATATTTGATACACATTTGCAATATCTGATTTATTTTTTATTTGATTTTTTTTGGGGTGGTGGGGGGGGTTCTGCAGGTGAACGCAGGATTAAGGTCTGTTTCAAAATGGAGGTTTCTTTTTCGAATTTACTGTCACTCTATTAGTCTCAAATCCAGTGGTTTCGCAAGATGGGTGGGTTGTGTTATGTACTACGCATGTACTACACTCTGTTTTGTGTCAGAATGTGATAAGAATAGCTACATGGGTTTATGTCAAATACATTTGCGCCTGTCTGTGTGTTTGTATGTATGTGTGTGTGTGTTTGTGTGTTTGTGTGCTCGTGCGTGCGTGCGTGCGTGCGTGTGTGTGTGTGTGTGTGTGTGTGTGTGTGTGTGTCTTCCAACGCAGACTGAAGAGCCACCTCTTCAGACTACATCTTGGTTCCCCCAGAACTAGTGTTCTTTTCTTATGTGATTGCTTTAGGATTGTTGTAGTGTGCTTTATGGGTTTGCGTGGATGTGAGCTGTATGAACCTATGCTTTGTATTATGGTTGGCATAAGTTAACTTGCATTTAGTTTTTACTGATTGCACATAAGGTTGCACATAATGCGTGCTGGTCTGGGAATATGCTTACATCTCAAGTGAATGCGCTTCTGTTGTCGTACACTGTAAGTCACTCTGGATAGGAGACTGCTGAATGTAATGTATACATTTTGTATTAATTAACCCGGGCTGCAGCAGCTATCATTGATTTCCCCTTCTTTGCGTAAATCCATAAGAGTCCCAGGCCTGCCAAGATGTTGTAGGCTGTGACAGATGAACAGTGAAAGCCTTTTCTCCGTGTGTTCGTCACTCTGTGGATCGATGACGGTGCACTGCCTAATCCTCCTCTACCACAGAGCCACCATGCCTCCAGAACACCCCCCCCCCCCCCCCCCCCCCCACCCACACACATATCAAAATCACCATCTGGAATGACATAGAAAGGTGGCTTGTTCATATCTGGCAACCCGCCAGGTACCTTTTCAATCACACTTGTTGGAAATTCACCTTGAGAGCGAAGCTTCAATCTGACTGATGTGGCCCATGCATGGGTTAAGATGATCCAGTGCACGTGCCTCTCCTGGGTTCCCCCTCCCCCCTCCCCCCTCAGTCAGCATGCAGGTGGTGCGTACACGTGTTTCAGAGAGAGCGAGCGTGCTGGGATTTTATCATATTGCTTTGCCCCATAGTGCTCCCACCCCCACCCCCCCACCTCCCCTCCCCCAAACCATACCCAAATTTGGCTTGAAAACTCTGGACCGCTCTGTTGCTTTTGAAAAACACCCACTTTTTGAGCTTTGTCAGCAATTGGCTCTGACTACTGCAGAGGTTGAGGAACATTGTTCCATCCCTGAAACCTGGTTATATTTTTATTTATTTACAGTTGTTTTGTTGCATTCAAAAGACAAATCATGACTCCCTGACATCCAGTTAGATGAAACATGGCATTTTTCTGTAACAGCCCAACGGCAAACTGCAAAATGCTCAGAAAACAGGCAAACAACACCCATGCTGCACCCGTGCGCACAAACGGTGCAAAACGCCCCGCGATTCAAATGTTAAGCGAGCGCTCTGGGAGCCAAACGTTTTTAATGGGCCGATGCTGTGCTGCGCGTGATAGGAGAGGCTTTGTCATATCAGCCAGCACGGAGTGGACGATGCCTTTTCTATCACGACGTGGCACATTTCCCTGTCATTTGCTTTAAAGAGCACCGACGCAACCAAGTTGATTGTCTGGAGAATGAATGTGGAAGCTTGAAGGCCGGGTGCAGCGTACGAGGAGGAGGCAGCCCCGCCGAACTGACCACATTTGACGGCTGCTTTTTTTTTTTTTTCTCCTCAGAAGAACAGTTCAAAATAAATAATAAAACATGTGGAGCTGAGCCAGACGCAGCCTCTGTATGAGAGTTTTGTATTCCGAAGGCGTTTGAGGAGACTCACAGTGTCCTAATGAAAATGAGCTGATTGAACCATACTGTTAATTAAAGGTTCCCCGTGAGTGGAAATAATTGTTTTTTTGTCTTTCTCAAAGTAAACATGCAAATGAACAGAGTGGTAGTTGGCACTGTATCAACAAGCTTTCTCAATTACAGTTTAATTTAGTCACTTATTTATCACAATTTATGTAAGCTAAAAGCATCTGAAAACTAAAAAGAGTGTGTTTGGGATCTTGTCAGCTCCAAATAGGCACACACAAAATAAACTGTAATTACAAATAAGTTAGGCTGTCCCTTCTAGTTATTTTTAGAGATCTTTGATTGTTTTTCATGCGTTTTGCAATGTAGCGGGCATAAGAGATGCTGATCAGTTTTAAGTTCTGTATTGTATTCGATCAATCAAGTTCCCCTGACTGGCCGTTACCATCACGCCATTTCCCCTGATCTGAGCGCTACCATCACGCCATTTCCCCTCATCTGAGCGCCAGTGTCAACACTCCACTGCTACTGCAAAGAAAGCTTCAGCGTGTAAATACAAGGATATCTCTGGCCTCTGCGCTGTTTGATGAGACAAAACATGTTTCAGGGCGATTGTATTGTTGGGCCTTTTCTTTTTTTCTTTTTTTTTTGCGCAAATGAAGCAAATATAGCATTGACTTTAATGCATTGTTTTCTGTTTTCATTAAATGTGGACAGTTTTGCACCTGATCGTATGTTTTCCTTTTATAATACACATTAAACCATTAGTGTGAATGCAGTTGGTCAGCCGAACGGCTGGCAGTAGCTCGGTGTTTCCTCCCGCTGTCGACCTAAAATGCTGTTCATTTTCACAGCACATGTAGTCTTTAGCGGGAGTCCCGCGGCGTCATTTCCATGAACAGATGACTGCAGTATCGCGTGCCATTTAAACATTGCTCAGCAACAGTCGCCACGGAGCGACAGTCACTTCCTGTCCCTGTTGCGAGCTCGCAGCTTTGCATCGTATGCAGTGCCGCACCTGGTGTCCCTTATGGCCTGCAGGATTCGCCGTATGCACCGAGCTCGAGTCTTTAACCAAGGCCAGGCTACCTAAGCATCATGGGATTTTTATTCTGGCTGTGTAGCCCATACTAATGGGGAGTGCTTTCTCACATGTAGGCTACAACTTCTGCAGTAGCTTGACCTCTCAACATAGAGGCTTGACATAGACCCTTTTTTTCACATGCTTTTCAAGATAACATTCAGGGTTGTGCAACTAGAGAACGTATAGCTACTTAATGCTATTATTACTACAGTGCCTGCTGCTGCTGCTGCTGCTGCTGATATTACTACTACTAATAACTGTTGGTATTAGTAGTGCTCCTCATCCTCAGCAGTGCAAATCTCAGTGATGCTAGCACATGATGGGTTAGAGATGGAGAATCTGTTGGCTGAGTAGTCTCAGCAGTGCAAGTCTCAGTGATGCTAGCACATGATGGGTTAGAGATGGAGAATCTGTTGGCTGAGTAGTCTCAGCAGTGCAAATCTCAGTGATGCTAGCACATGATGGGTTAGAGATGGAGAATCTGTCGGCTGAGTAGTCTCAGCAGTGCAAGTCTCAGTGATGCTAGCACATGATGGGTTAGAGATGGAGAATCTGTCGGCTGAGTAGTCTCAGCAGCCACATTTTCTAAAGAAGCGCGGGGGCTGTGGAGTTAAAAAGAGGAGAACACGCAGCCATCATGTAAACATCAGATGATTGATAGTTATTTGTTTTGCCCTATTAATATAAACTATTCAGCAATTCATCAAACCCATTAAAGCCTCTGCAAAGCACACACGCAAAATAATTCATTATCCCTGAACCCACAAACTAGTGCGTTAATATTAAATATTAATCTACACTCGGGTAGAAATGTGTACCGACGACGGAAATGCCATCCCGTGAATAAATGGAATCTCGGCGGTTGCATATTTCCCTGCCATGGTAAATACGTCCGTCAGTAAATAAAGACAGGTGTAATGGATCGCCCTTGTGATCAATACACTTGGCTCGCATGTGCCGCATTAACAAGAGGGGGTGGGATTGAGCGTGTTTCTCTGCTTTCCTACCCATCAGCCTCTGCAGACACGCACGCTTTCACATAGTGCTGGGGCGCAAATCACAACACTGAAATGAACTCTTAAGACACCACGGTTCAAGCTGGCTGTGCTCCAGAAAGACGGCTGCATGTTATTTACCAGGGCAGAGTATATGTAAAAGGAACTTAAGATGTATTTGTAATTTCTTCCTGTGGTAGTTACAAGCAGCTGTCTAGCTACTTAAGTGTATTGTGTTTACACTTCGATCTGCAAGAAATGTAAGAAGGGTGCATTATGAAATT
This sequence comes from Synaphobranchus kaupii, assembly GCA_029718625.1. Lineage (NCBI taxonomy): Eukaryota > Metazoa > Chordata > Actinopteri > Anguilliformes > Synaphobranchidae > Synaphobranchus > Synaphobranchus kaupii. Next base: position 1,024,213 of record CM056385.1, read on the forward strand.
TTTTTTAAATTATTATTATTAGTTGCTGGTTGAATTGGAAGCGGTGCTGTAAAGCATTCTAAAGAGAAAACCTGTAGAGTGGTAAATGCAGAGGTCCGATTGTTTTTATACTCTGGTCGATGCAGTAGCTATTCCTGTGAGGGCCAGGTCAGGTTGGGGTCAGCAGGCCTGGTGTTCTCCAATGCTGGGTTTCGCAATCCAGCATCCATGAGAGTCCTCAGAAAAACCTAAAAACCTGCACATATTGAAATATGAAAGAACACTTCTGTGGCACGCCTCAGAGGAGTGGCCAGTTATCTACTTCTGAGAGACTCATTTCTCCTGCTCTGAAAGCTGTGAGGATGGCTTAGGTTCACTACTTCTGAGAGACACATTTCTCCTGCTCTGAAAGCTGTGAGGATGGCTTAGGTTCACTACTTCTGAGAGACACATTTCTCCTGCTCTGAAAGCTGTGAGGATGGCTTAGGTTCGAGTCTGACCCCAGAGGGGCCGTGGTCTGTGGTCAGAGGTCAGAAGCTGATCTCAAGCTTAAATACTCCTGCCCCATACGCTTTGCTATGCCATTTCCTGCAGTATCAAACCCACATGCCTGTGCAAAAACAGTCACAGTCAACGAACTTCATCGTTGGTGTTGGTGTTCAGCAAATGTTGGCTAGAGGATCATCAGATTGATGATTATGCCATTTTATAATCCAAAAACCATCCGCAACAAGGCAAACGGCTGCTAATCCTTCTGTACTACCGTTGACTTAAACAAATTCCCTCCTGGGCCATAAGCAATCAATCCACTCTTTCTACATATGCTCAGGAAAGTTGATGCATTATTTTCCATTGAGTTGAATGTGTTTTCAGGAGCACCACATTTCTGTGTATGTAAATACAATTTCAAAAATGAAAAGTTGTGTTTTTCTAAAAAAGCAGCTTCTTGCCTTACAAAAATTATCACAGTCAGACATTGCAATGTGGAGTAAATCACGAGAAAGCAAGACATATCTGAAAAAATCGACTCACTTTATGATCTACCTATCATGACTTTTGCCATTTCTGTAAACTGCATATACGTTCCAGTCACCGTATAGTCTTGTATTCTTAAAGCTCGTTTCCACAGCTTTCGAACCGAGTTTACGGCTTCCTTCTAGTTCAAATAGTAATTTAGTTATTCCTTTGTGTACCAAGCTACTTGCAGATTATTTTTTCAGCATGCGAGTGACAGCTCTACGCACACTCCATTGATTGTTTATTAGTGAATTCTTGCACAAAGCAAATAATGGCAAGCAAGAGTCAGAAGACATGAAAAGGTGAGTAAAACCTTCACTTTGGACAGGTAAGTAGAACCTTCAGTTTGGACAAAGTATTGAAGGAACTGGAAGTTGAGTGAAAGTAGGACTGGAGAGCTTCCGAAGACGGCTTAGATCCTCTGCAAGACTTGTGAGTATAAACATTATTTGCTTTTTACGCATGTTACTCTTAATCATGTTATTATGTTATATCATTTGTATTAGTATTTCAGTAATCTTCCAGGCTTACAAAGTAGGCTATTTTATTATTGCCGTTATGCTTGATATGTTTGTTCGGCTTCTGTATGCGCCAGTCATAAATATGTACTTTATGTAGCTAATGTTGCATCATGTTTTTGCAAATGTAGGCATATGTATATATTTTGATCTACCATCTATTACTGCAAACAATGAAGGTGCATGCAATGATTAGGTGTGCGGTCACAAACGGCAGGTTTGCGACATGCCCTGTTCTGGGTCTACTTAGATATTTATTAGTGCCTTTACTAAAGGTCCACATACTGTATATATGTACTAACCCCAATTCCGAAAAAGTTGGGACAGTGTATAAAATGTAAATAAAAACGGAAAGCAATGATTTGCAAATCCTTTTTGACTTGTATTTAATTGAAAACAGTACAGAGACGATATATTTAATGTTTTAACTAATCAACTTTATTGTTTTCTGTTAAATATACGCTCATTCTAAATTTGATGCCTGCAACATTTCTCAAAAAAGTTGGGACAGGGACATGTTTCCCACTGTGTTACATCACCTTTCTTTTTATCAACACTCAGTTATCTTTTGGGTACGGAGGACACTAATTGTTGTCCTTTTGAAAGCGGAATTTTTTCGCATTCTTGCTTGATATAAGGCTTCAGCTGCTCAACAGTCCGGGGTGTCTCGTATTTTGCGCTTCTTAAAGCGCCACACGTTTTCAATGGGAGACAGGTCTGGACTGCAGGCAGGCCAGTCTAGCACCCACACTCTCTTGACTAAGAAGCCACGCTGTTGTAACACATGCAGAATGTGGCTTGGCATTGTCTTGCTGAAATAAGCAGGGACGTCCCTGAAAAAGACATCGCCTAGATGGCAGCATATGTTGCTCCAAAATGCATACAGTATGTACCCTTCAGCGTTAATAGTACCTTCACAGATGTGCAAGTTACCCATGCCATGGGCACTAACACACCCCCATACCGTGACAGACGCTGGCTTTTGAAACTTGCGTTGGTAACAATCAGGATGGTCCTTTTCCTCTTTGGCCCAGAGAACACAATGTCCATTATTTCGAAAAACAGTTTGAAAGGTGGACTTGTCAGACCACAGCACACGCTTCCACTTTGCGTCAGTTCATCTCAGATGAGCTCAAGCCCAGAGAAGTCAGCGGCGTTTCTGGATGTTGTTGATATATGGCTTACGCTTTGCGTAGTAGAGTCTTAACTTGCATTTGTAAATACAGCGGCAAACTGTTTACCGACAACGGATTTCCGAAGTATTCCAGAGCCCATGTGGTTATATTCATGACAGAAACATGTCGGTTTTTAATGCAGTGCCGTCTGAGGGATCGAAGGTCACGGGCATTCAATATTGGTTTTCGGCCTTGCCCTTTACGCAGAGATTTATCCAGATTCTCTGAATCTCTTAATAATATTATGGACTGTAGATGGTGAAATCCCTAAATTCCTTGCAATCGTGCGTTGAGAAACGTTGTTGTTAAACTGTTGGACTATTCGCTCACGCAGTTTATCGTAAAGTGACAAAACTCAACCCATCCTTGCTCGTAAATGCCCAAGCCTTCATGGATGCTCCTTTTATACCCAGTGATGATAGCATCACCTGTTACCTATTCACCCGTTTACCTGTGGAATGTTCCAAACAGGTGTTTTTTGAACATTCCACAACCTTCCCAGCCTTATTTTGCCCCTGTCCCAAATTTTTTGGAATGTGTTGCAGGCATCAAATTCAGAATTAGCATATTTTTTACAAAAATCAATAAAGTTGATTTTTAAAAATCATTTTCAATTAAATATACAGTGAGCACCATAATTCATTCGACAGTGACACGTTTTTTGTTATTTTTGGTTCTCACTTTGAGTTTGAAACGTCATCAAGGGTCTGACGTATCAAACAAGCCTTAAACCATCACTCTGCTGCCAGATATGCAGTAGATGTGGATGGATCACTTTAAGGGTTGTTTCTCCTATTGAACTCTATGGAAAAATGAGTCAGGAGAAGAAACCCTTTGTTATCCATCCATATCTACTGCATAACTGGCAGCAGAGTGATGGTTTAAGGCTTGTTTAATACGTCAGACCCTTGATGACTTAGAGCCATTTAGCCAGCCATGTGTTCCATACTGTTCCAGTGTAATTTACAGCTAAATCTAGTCCCACCCCTCAATTCCCATAGAGATCCATTCAAATGCAGAGAAGTTATAGTATCGCTTGTAGGAGTACCAGAAAATAAGATATCAAGAGTCTTTTGATATTGTTGGGTCACAGACATCAGGAGGTTATGGCATGCAAAGCATATGTGACCAGAAATTAAAAAAAGTGATTACTATATTCTTAAACTGTCCAATATTTTTGATGCCTGAAAATGGGGGGGTTATGTACAAAAGGTTCTATAATTTCTAAACAGTTCATCCGATATGCATGAAAATACCCTCAAATTAAAGCCGACAGTCTGCACTTCAACCTCGTTGTCATTATATCCTTTCAAACTCAAATGCTAGAGTACAGAACCAAAATAACAAAAAACTGTCTAGGGGCAGTTTGGGGTCCACCCACCACAGGCAGGTATGCGATTTAAAAAATTTACATTATCTCCTGGGCTGAGCCCCAGGTCTTTGCAATGTCTAGACATGGCCATGGTCTCAACCAAAGCACACCAGTATTCTGGGGTGCACTGTGTTGACACTAAGCCCAAGAATACTACCGTGCTTTGGTTAAGACTGCTTTTACAGCTAAACTATCTGGATGGATAGATAACACTCCGGGCATATAGAGACATAGCTTAATGAAATCTTTGGGTGAACTGCCCCTTTGAATAGCACTAGCCCATATTCGGGCCAGAAGTGGTTTATTATTTGCGTTCATTGCATTTTTTTTACAGTGAAATATTCAGTCAATCTCGTAACACAATATGCCGTTTGAAAGTGTTAACTCAGTTCTATCTCTATAAACTATTTTACGATTACAATGTTATAGCGACTATGGTTCCTTATTTTGTAACATGACACAAAACAGGCTAGATTAAATCTACAATATTGTATGTTCTGGAAATCACAGACGCCACAAATCATGGTAAAGTCTGTATCCTGATCCCGGCAAAAAAAAGATTTATTAAATCTTTTTGGCGTGGAAAAAACATACACTTTCACAGTGTTTGAGTTTCTGTTACTTTGTTTCAGTAATACTTAGAAAACAAACTACCAAGGGTTACCTTAGAGAAGACAGTGGGATTATGCCTGCAGTCAAAGAGATTCAAGAACAGTAACCATTTTATTTTCGGCTTGTGTTAAGAAAGGTGGTGCTTGAGAAGAGGTTAAAGTAAAACGAATTGTTTGGTTTGCAGTGCGTGCCAAAGTCCTGTACTAAAGAAAGAGGACATTTTTTCCAGCCTTGACAAAGTAAGCGGTGATACTTTCCTGATAAGAACGGCAAAAAGATACAGGTGACACGGGCTATTATTTTGGTTACATAGTGGTACTAGTGAGGGAACAGAGTGGCACAGCGCCTCCGTTACATCATTTGGGGAGAACCCTGTATAATAAAGAGGGCTTGTAAAGTCCCTTTAAAGTCAGTCATCAAACATTTTCCAGATAGTCATACTATATTATTCTATATTGTGAATATTGATAACCATGCTTTTGTCTCATTGTCAAAATTATGTTTTTTCAGTGAGGACAGTGAAGTCTCTGCTTCAACAGCCACCCCCTCAGCTGAACTAAGAAGAGGAGATCCATTACCACCCCACCCCTCTCTTCACACCTGAAGGTCTACAGCAAAATCCAGCACACCCACCCCTGCTTCTGCAGCCTCACATGATTTTGTGCCTTTGTAAGCTTTGATAACTAATAAGGGTGCTGAGAACTGGTTCATCATCATCATCATCATCATCATCATCATCATCAGTTACTACAGTTGTTGTAGTCGTACATGTAGTAAAGATTGTAAATATTCTTAGGGCTGAAAGAGAGAATGGGTAAATAAAGAATATGTGTACCTGGTGTTTCAGAGGGTACCACCCTTGTTAGAATTAGCTTCTGGGAGTGGAATATGGCTGGGGAGAAGAGATATGCACAATGTTCCAATTAGGAGAGGTTTGAGGACGCTTGGGCTCATCTTTGGGAAAAACTGTTTTCCTGGTGTTGTAGACATCCTGAGGTACTACTGGGAAAAATGAATCTGGTTTCATCAAGTGTCAGTGTAATCACTACAGAATAAAGAAAATACAAAACCATTTTTGGATTCTTTTGTAGTTTTTCAGAATATACAGATCCTTTCCAAAAAATTTGAATATCATGGAAAAGTTTTTTTTTTTTCCATAATTCCATTCCAAAAGTGAAACTCATAGATTATAGATTCATTACACAAAGTGAAATATTTCTAGCCTCTAGCTGATTTTCGACACACTATTCTAATTTCTTGAAATACTGTTTTGGGGGGTTTTCTGGAGCTGTAAGCCAAAATTATGAAAAATGAAACAAAGGCTAGAAATATTTCACTGTGTGTAATGAATCTATAATCTATGAAAGTTTCACTTTTTGAATGGAATTATGGAGAAAAAAAACAACTTTTCCATGATATTCTAATTTTTTGGAAAGGATCTGTCTATGTCCTGTATGTTTACTGAGTGAGACTCCCATAGGATTAGGGGATTTAGTCATTTTGGTACAAGGGTGCTCTTTATTTCGAACTTTGAACCATGTCTGTGCTATGCATAGTTTTGTATTGAAAATAATGGGGTTTATTTAAGATGATGGAAAAAAGGTGGAGATTCAACAAAATGGGTTTTAAGGGTTTTTACAGACCTTGCTCTCGGTGTTATGGGGGGAACCGTGGCGTGGGTCCTCTGTGGCAACACCACTACCCTCTCCCACGGCCATCGGAGCGGCGGTATAAAAAGGGAGCCCCTGTCCGGGTGTTTGCTGATGTAGCCAGAAGCCCACGTTATGCAACTGACATGCCCAGCTGGTACAGTAAAATGATTCGTTTGGGGGAATGCGTTTAAGCGAAATGTGACCTTACTGCAGTGCCCGTCTGTTCCTCATTAATTCTACACATCCCCTGGGATGGATGTACGTTACTGTAAAAATAAATAAATAAAAGTAATTGTTCTCTTTTTCCCTCCAATTAGTCAAGCCACTTTTAGCATACGCTAAACACAGTATGTGTTTTCTTTCTTATTTTCCCCCCCTCTCTACCCTATTTATACTGGCAATCTCCTCTGCTTCGGTACTTACTTTTATGCACACAGTGTGCAATTCCACATTCCCAGCAGTGGAGATCATGAAATACGAACGACATTGTATTACAAGGTCTTTGTTGTTTCCTTTTAAGTGGAATAAAAATATTACAGCGCACACCATCGTTACGGCTGCGATTTATGTTCTCCAATGTAGAGAGGCCTGCTTTTAATGATGACTGCGGCACTCCTGGGATCGCTTCCGTCCTTCTCAGGAGCGGGATGCTGCATTAAAGGTCACCGCTGATCTGAAGCTTAACCAGGGCAGCCATGATTGGCCGTGTCCCTGCATTTTTGCATTCTGGTCTCTGGTAGGACCCTCGTGTTGGAATGTGCTGGGGTTTTCAAGTCTGCGTTGCGCGTCTTTGAACCCCGTTTAATTACACCGGTCTTACCCAGGGGTTATAATGGCACAACGTGTTGTGCTGCTGGCGGTAGGCCTACACATTAAATAGCGCTTATGCTTCCTGTTTTACCGTTGTCTTGGTGTGTGAATGCTCCTGTATACATACTGCCCAGTGAAGGAAACATTTCCAAAAACTTACACCCCCCTCAAATCCCCTACCCAAAAAAGAGAACAGTTTAAAAAATGTCAGTAAAATGACCCATTCGAATTCCGTAAGCTTTCCGTTCAGGTGCCTCTGCAGATATTTATTATTTTGCAGGCTAAGAAAAAGAGAAAAATCTATTTCCTTTAACCCCATGATATTTGAGCTCCCTTTTGCATTGGCCTTCAAACTAATGCCGGACTTTAGCTTTGAAGATTAGAGGCTGGGGATTCCTCCCTCTGAAGCAGGGCTCTAAACAGAAGAAAGCCAGCCGGGGCTCTTTTAAATGAAGTTCCATTACCCCCCCCCCCCCGTTGTGCAATACGTCATGTACAATAATGCAAAATGTAATAACTCAGCTCCTGCCTGGTCTCCCTGAATGCCAGAGAGCACCTTGTGATCTTGATGCTTCGGGAAGTGGAGTGGAGAGGCCGGCGAGGGGCGGGGACCAAGCGATTGGTGGCAGCAGGAACTGATTCGACAGGAGAAAGGGGTTGTCGGACGGGACGAGACCTGACTGTTAAAAATCCCTGCGTCTGTCCCAGTTGGGGTGGAGGACGTTACGTCTTGTGCTCTCCGAAGAGCCTGACGGCGCCGTTTTTTCTGCCCCCCCCTCCCTCCTCGTGATTGATATTGTGCCAACAGTTTGTGTCCCGCGCCCCATATGCATATCGCTACGGTAGATCATAACATACTGTTTTTGAGAGGGTTGCAGGCAGACACTTACCATACATTTATGCCACTGTTGTTTTGTTTGGCTTGTCATCATGGCTGCAATTGAAATGATTTATCTAGCTTTGATAGAACGTACACATTGCCGACCGCCAGTTCCAGAGCCGGCGGGATAAGAACAACCAAAGGGAGAATATGTCATGCAGTCAGAGAAGAACCCTCATGAGCATGTGGTGTAGCTACTGTGCAGAGACTTTGTTTTAGTTTGGAGGGTTTTTTTTTGCACATTTGAAATATAGCTAGATAATATTTATACTGAGTTTCTAAATGAAGCCAAGTAAAATGTTAATAGATATGAACTGTTTCTGAAGTAAATGGATGGAAAGAACTATATTCATAAAAGATGATTTGCCATTTTGATGAGGCATGTTTCACTCACTCCCTCACGGTTTGACAGACATTGTTTGTCAGAACCCCCCCCCCCTCCCCATGTACGTGATTTCCTTTTTTGCAGCCGCATGGGTATGTGCTGAGGCAGTTTATCGGCTCACAGATATGGCCACAGAAGCCCCACCAGGGAGTTGAAGCCGATCGCCTTTGGGTTGTCAGCCCAGCTCCTCAATCAACTGCCTTGACCTCGCCAATCTGCCAAATGGAGGAGACTCAATCAAATCATGTTTAACGCGGCCACTGTGAGCTGTAGTACTCCACTTGACCGAATTGAGTCCATCTGTCTTGGAGCCTGACCAGGCAAAATGCATTTTTGCGTCCGGTGAGGTAAAATGTGCATCTCATCTCTCCCGTGTTTTTTTTTTAAGCCTTGTTTTGAAAGTCATATTTGCCAGATGATCCTGTAACCCATAACGACTTGCGTCTCAAATTTAAAACAAATTTGTTTATATCATTTCATAGGCACTTATTTATTGATTTTACTATGGAATTCAAAGTTCTCAAATTTAAAGATATTTAGATTCATGATATGACCACACTTACCTGCCAGCACTCTCCCAAGCAGGACTACTTAGTAAAGCCACTTGACCTTCAATTGGCTTAACCCCTCAATCGGAAGATGGGTATAAATCCGCCAAGATGCAAGGTCTCTGTTGCATTAGTTCCTCCCAACATCATGCCAGGTGCCTTTAGGGCTGAGTATTTTTCAAGTGCCTCACAATACAACACACACCCCAATACAACACAAACCACAATACAACACACACCCAACATGCCCCAATACAACATACACCTCAATACAACACACACCCCAATACAACACACACCCCAATACACGCCTCAATACAACACACCCCAATACAACACACACCCCAATACAACACAAACCACAATACAACACACACCCAACATGCCCCGATACAACATACACCACAATACAACATATACCACAGTACACGCCTCAATACAACACACACTACAATACAACACGCACCCAACACGCCCCAATACAACACACACCCCAATACACGCCTCAATACAACACACCCCAATACAACACACACCCCAATACAACACACACCACAATACAACACACACCCCAATACAACATATACCACAATATACGCTGCAATACAACACACACCCCAACATATACCACAATACAACATATTCAATTTTATTTTGTATAGCGCTTTTTTTTTTTAACTGTCACAAAGATGCTGCACAGGGAAACAGAAGGAAAATTCAGCAAAAAAAAGCCTTCGCCTGTTTTTATGTATCACAATACAACACACACCCAAAACAACATATACCACGATACAACACACACCACAATACAACATATACCACAATACAACGCACACCCCAATACAACACACAATACAGCACACGGCCAATACAGCACACGCCGCAATACAACACACAATACAACATACAGTGCATCCGGAAAGTATTCACAGCGCTTCACTTTTCCCACATTTTGTTCTGTTACAGCCTTATTCCAAAATTGATTAAATTCATTTTTTCCCTCAAAATTCTACACACAACACCCCATAATGACAATGTGAAAAAAGTTTTTTTGAGATTTTTGCAAATTTATTAAAAATAAAAAACTAAAATTTCTCATTTACATAAGTATTCATACCCTTTGCTTTAACATATTTTTAAAGTATATTTCATATTTGGTCGCATATCCTTTACATGCTGTTACTTCCTGAAGTCTGTGACCATCAACATCAAAAAAACTGTCGATATCTTATTTTCAGGTACTGTTACAAGCGATACTATAACCTCTCTGCATTTGAATGGATCTATGGAAATTGGGGGGTGAGACTAGATTCAGCTGTAGATTACACTGGTACAGTATGGAACACATGGCTGGCTAAATGGCTGTAACTTATCAAGGGTCTGAGCTATCAAACGAGCCCCAAACCATCACTCTGTTGCCAGATATGGAGTAGATGTGGATGGATCACTTTAAGGGTTGTTTCTCCTGACTTTTTTCCCCATAGAGTTCTATAGGAAAATGAGTCCGGAGAAATAACCCTTGCAGTGATCCATCCACATCTAGCTCCATATCTGGCAAAAGAGTGATGGTTTGGGGCTCGTTTGATAGCTCAGACCCTTGATAACTTACAGCCATTTAGCCAGCCATGTGTTCCATACTGTACCAGTGTAATTTACTGCTGAATCTAGTCTCACCCCCCAATTTCCATAGAGATCCATTCAAATGCAGAGAGGTTATAGTATCGCTTGTAACAGTACCTGAAATAAGATATCGACAGTTTTTTGATGTTGATGGTCACAGACTTCAGGAAGTAACAGCATGTAAAGGATATGCGACCAAATATGAAATATGATACTTTAAAAATACGTTAAAGCAAAGGGTATGAATACTTATGTAAATGAGAAATTTTATTTTTTTTATTTTTAATAAATTTGCAAAAATCTCAAAAAAACTTTTTTCACGTTGTCATTATGGGGTGTTGTGTGTAGAATTTTGAGGGAAAAAATGAATGTAATCAATTTTGGAATAAGGCTGTAACAGAACAAAAATGTGGAAAAAGTGAAGCGCTGTGAATACTTTCCGGATGCACTGTATACCACAATACAACACACACCCCAATACAACACACGCCCCAATACAACACACGCCCCAATACAACACACGCCACAACACGCACCACAATACAACACACGCCGCAGTACAACACACAATACAACACACACCACAATACAACATATACCACAATACAGGGATCATGATAAAATGCCTTTTCTGATGTATGTGGAAGTTGAGATCCTACTCTATCTTTTAAATAAAGCATTGAGAGTTGAACAGGTCACCTCAATATGCCTCGACGAATATCCATCTGGCTTCTATGAAAAGAAAGCATGAAAATGGAAGACGTTTGGCAAAGAAACAGGAGAGGTGACGCAAATGGTGAGGAGTGAGCCAGGCCAGTTTTAACACCCAGGAAATAGGCATTATTAAAATGGTAAATCATCTGTTTTTGAATATATAATTTTCGTTCCGCGTGTTTACTTTATACATAGTTATGAATTCTTCACGCTTATGCATTTGCACTCGAAATGCATGCGTTATACGCAAGTTATTGAAAAAAACACTGCAATCGACACATGACTCAGGAGGTAAGTTAAATGTCGCCATATCAATGTTTTTTAGCGCAGCCCTAGTATGTGTTGACTGCCAGCTGTTTTCAGTAGGAGATGTACCTCTCCTCCACTAGGTCTTTTGTATTGCGTGCTTTGTAGTGTGGAAATGGTCCTTGGCTCGAGGGCAATCACAGAGGAGCTCGCCCTCTTCAGCCGCAGGGTTCCTTGCGTGGGTGCAGGTGGCACAGCGGTGAGCCCGGCACAGTGGGCCAATCCAAATTTGGGAAGCAATTTCTTTTATCTCAGAATCACATATTTTCTGGAAGGGCTGATTATTTGTTGGAACAATCAGCCTGCATGCTGAAAATCCATCACTAAACACGTTGCTTACATGCAGAAGATAAGCTCTTCGCTGATTACAGAAAAGGTACTTCAAGTCAGATGAAATGCAATGGAGTGGTCAAGAAACTTTTGCGGAACAGTGCAGGAAACTTTCCTTTGAGTAGCAATCGTATTGAAAAAATGCACAAGATGAAAGTTTCTAGCAAGCGTATTAATAGGTATGTCTTGCCAAATACTTGGATTAAAACTGCCATTTTAATAACACTAAATTTATCTTTTTTTGGAAAAATGAATTAGAAAATGGAAAAGAGACTAGGATATAAACCTGTAAATAAGCTGGTTCCATATCTTATTTCACCCAATAAATGTATTGAGGACAGATTTGTGCAGCTCAGTGATATTACAAGATTTGGCGTACTGCAGATTTGGGCGGATCCAATTATTCCAGTAAAAAATTTGATTTATCCAAAATACACACAACAAAATATACAAATTCACTTACTATATTTTCCCTCATTTGACACAGTTAAAAAAAAATAAATAAATAAAGACATTAACTGAACAAGGCGTTATTTCTTCAGTTATTTTGATCACTGCTGCTGTGGAGCTTAGTACTGTATGTACAGGTTGGCTTATTGGGGTTTATGGGGGCTTATGGAAATTAGTGTTCGGGGTTCAAAGCTTAGCCGAGATAATAATAATGATAGTGCCTTGCATTTATATGGCGTCTTTCTCACACTCAAAGCAGTTTACAATGATGAGGTGGAAGCTCGCCTCAACCACCACCAATGTATAGCACCCACCTGGGTAATGCAACGGCTGCCATTTTGCGCCAGAATGCTCACCAGACATCAGCTGAGGTGGAGAGGGGGAGTACAATTTTTAGCCAATTAAACTGGGATGATTAGGTAGCAGATTGAAAGAGCCAGGTTGGGAGTTTAGCCAGGACACCGGGGAAACCCCCTACCCTTTGCGATGTGTCATGGGATCTTTCATGACCACAGTGAGTCAGGACCTCGGTTTAACGTCTCACCCGAAAGATGGCATCTCCTACAGCGCAGTGTCCCCATCACTGCACTGGGGTTTATTTGACCAGAGGAAGATTGCCCCCTACTGGTCCACCAACACCACTTCCAGCTGCAACTTATTTTTCCCAGGAGGTCTCCCATCCAAGTACTAATCAAGCCCACACCTGCTTAGGCGTCAGCCATTCAGCGGGAGCAGATTTAATGGTGTTATGGCTGCTGACAAAAGTTCTCCATCGAGTGTCACCCCCATTTACTATCCTGCCCATTTTGTATTTTCACCTTCGTAGAAAGAGGTTGTATTTTTGGGGTATACCCATTTGAATGCGAATAAGCCAATTACATAAATCCACTGGTTTGCCTTGCACAGCATTTGTGTTTTTCTCCTCCCGTAATTAAACAATCTTCTTTTCTGCAGCTATGCCACAGGACTATATGGTTTAATAAACACATTGATAGAGTTTTCATTAGGCAATGAATGGCCTTTCTCAATGGTCCAACTCTCACAGACTAGTTGGGCGAAAAATCTAATATGTTAAATTATTTAATGAAAGCAAATTTTTCATTCATACATAACGTCATCTGCCGATTGTGTTTGTTTATTTATTCATTTGCTTATTTGAGAACATGGCCACTTCATATTTAAACATTGCTGCATAGTCCCATAGTCCCAATTGCTACTTCAAAGTCGCATCTTTCCTCGGTTATGCTTTGGGAATTAGGAAGTGGCACAACATCATCACAAAATAAAACCATTGCAATGTCCTCAAAAGTATGTGTACTAAATTATTTATATTGACATTCAGTGCCTTAGTTATTTCTTTCTGTTAGCTTGTTGCTATGGTTCCATGAAGTCCTATATAATTTGCATGCTGTTTATAATGTACATGCTGTTGATTGCTCACTGTGGCTAGCTACATGACTGGGTGCTCAATATGGGTGTACTAAATAATGTGCAGTTTCCTGTCCCTGTTGTGACTTGATATTTTCACACTAGACATTTTTTAGTTATTTTGAGCGTGATCAATTGCTCCTTCAGGTTCCCACTTGATTTGGTTCCAGTTAAATCCAAACCCATTTGTATCTTTGCAGTTGAATATCAGTCATTCCCGCAGGGAAAGTCGGTAGACTGCCCATGCCCTATAAGCATTCTGCTGTTGATTTCAGGATGTTAATCAGTGATCAATGCTGCCGGTGTTTATATTTTCCCCAATGCACTAATTGTTTGTGCACATTTCTGCACGTTGGTGTGGTGTGACAGCCCTGTCCTGTCATGGCATCTCTGCCCTGTTTGTGCCACATGCCCCGCGGCCAGGATCAGGTTCAAAGTTTGTCGCGACTGCAGAGCTTTTCCACCCTAGTCTACCCAGTGGTGGAACAAACTCCTCTTATAGACCACCTTGACTGACATACCAATGACATACCAATCTAGGACCATTTTCATAGTACTTGTTTCCTGTTTAACTCTTGTTTTGATTTTTATAGTTTAGAAGGTATAGCTGACTTGGCTGATTTTAACATGCCTGATTTCATCAACCAGAAAGGTGGACTTGTATTGCTGTAATGCGGTGAAAGTCTAATTATTGTTTGGCCCTAATATTTTTTCCCTGATGTCTGTACTGAGAGACAACAATATTCGTGTCAGATGTGAGTGGGAGGGCCATTACTTGGAGAGTAGGATGCCTGGTTTTCAACTGCTTTTCCCCTTACATTGTCCATTAAAACAGCAAAGAGCCGGTTCATCTCTCTAACACACGCTCGGCTGAACCCAGGCCTTTTACTAGGCCAGCGCTTTATTTTATTTTCTTCCATTACTTAGTCTCACTTGGTTAATTGGCTGACATTCTCATAAGTGGCTCTCCCCTGACCTGTCACATTACTAACTTTGAACAAGTGAGAAATTAAGTTCCTTTCTGAGGAAAAATAATAAAATGAATTATTTGTGCATGTTTGTTCTCAGTACAGGTTGAGGTCGACCCCCTGTATGCTTTATTAATCCAGGGTAAATCCTAGCTGTGCAAGTTCTCAGAAAATGTGAGTGTGTGGACTTTTTTCTTATATTGCTGTCTAAAAACACAATATTTCTCTCTCTCTGATTGATAACCACGATATCCCTGCAGAAAGAGCGGGTTGAGAATAGGGAAATCAAATGGGTAAAAATATTGGGTGAGGAGTAGAAATATTCTGAGCTGATTATAAACTCTCCAGATGAAAACAAGGTTTTTCCCCCCCCTTTTTCCATGCATGCAACCAAACAGGCAGCAGGTGTTCATGACAGGTGTCTGATTGAGCCTTGTAGAAACGCATTGAAATGGCAAACAAATTGGAGGAAGCGATTTCTGCTGGTTTCCGGTGACTGCTGTCATGGCTGATGGATGTTGTTACCCAGGGATACGGTGGTGGGGAGCACAGGTGCCATGAGGGGAGTAGGGAAGGGGGGGGGGGGGGGGGGGGGGGTTGAAAAGCTTCTTGGATTCAAAGGATCACGACTTCCATGTCTTCATAACGTGGCCAGTTCAGGCTTTGGATAAAAAATTGACACTCCTTTTCAAATTTGTGAACAGCAACTTGTAGTTTCCTGTTTTCCCCTTAACTACCACCAAAACGCCCTAGAGTAATAGAGGTATAAACCTGTATTACCCTCTGAGCGACCCATGATGTTTACGGGTTGGCTCAATAGCAACCAACTTCATTGTATTTCACAACCATGAGAAATGTATAAATAACCAGTGGGTTAGTGGGAAAATGGGAGTTTTAAAAATAATTAAAAATTTGATTTTGTTTTGGTCTGGGCATCCCTTGGGAACAGGGCCGTCTTAATGGTTGAGCGGGGCCTGAGGGTATCAAATGAGCCTCAAACCATGATTCTGCTGCCAGATATGCAGTCGATATGGATGGATCACTTTTAAGGGTACATCTAGTGTCTCGTGGAGATTGCATAACACATCACTAAACAATGCACACGCCTCCAGGTTGACTCATGCCTAACGTCGTCATGATAAACTAATAAGCATGTTAGTAACTAGTAGCTGTTCGAAACTGAAGGAGGATAACTCTTCTCGCCTGTTTTGACCTTCCCGTCATCTGATTTCTAAAGTCGACTTCACATGCCAATATCTTCGGCTGTGTTTCTCCCACAGTAATTTACAACACACTATGCTAAGAGGTAACTATTGGACTTTTTGAACCACCCAGAACCGGTCCGAAAGGCTACCCTTAGTAGTAGTTAGTTGGACAAGTTTGATGACTATTCACATTTCACCTTGTTTGGCTGTCATTTTGGCTGTCTTGTTTGCCTGGGTTTGAATCACCATTGCGAGGCCCAATAGAGTAATATTGTAGTGGCAGCTAGTGTAGTAGCTATCTAGCTGACCACCAGCTGGCCATATTTGTTGTTGTTAGTTGTTGCCCAAGATGCTTTGCGTTTGTGTAATTTTGTCTCCTAACTGTGAATGGAGTTGTATGTATGTCCTTTCTCCCCTGTTTATTAAGCTTGTTTTGGATTTGATAGCTGTTTAAGCCATACAAATAACTGCACATGAGTGCTATCCCACATCTGCCTGGTCTCTGCTAAAATATTATGTTAGCAACTAAGTAGCAAATTCTTGACAAATGTGAATTAAGTTATGGCATGTTTTTTTTTGGCCAAGCAGTATGGGGCCCCACATAATGTGGGCCCTGGGCGGCCTCCCTAGTTGAGCCCCTTGTTGAGACGGCTCTACTTGCGAAACCACCGTACTGGAACCTAAAAACCTCCGTAGTGTAATAGAATGATTACCCGACTGTTCTGTTGGGGCTTCTCATTTGTGTTGTGGTGCAGCACCTCTAAAAAGCAGGACATCCCTTGAGCTTGTTTTGGTTTTTTCAAAATGTCCTTAATCTGTGCCAGGTGCAAATAAACACATTCCGAAGGCCTGTGGCCTTGATTTTTTTTGTATTTGTTATTAATGTACAATTTGTAACAATTGTATGAATGCCATTCATAACTTGGAAATCTGTTGGTAAGTACCATATTGTGATATTGCATATGACTGTGGCCCATAACAGTTTTGCTGCCATTATTTTGATTATTTGATTGCACACGTGATGTGGAGGTTGTAGCATCATGAGATTTTTTTTTTGTTGCTTAAGTGTTTTGTGGTCTAAACTGCAGCTAGCATAGACGTGTTTCCTAAAAAAGATGAATTATTAATGGGCTATGAATTTTGCAAGGGGGCTGGGAGGGGACGGGCTCTTCCTTCTCATATTGAAAGTGACCTTTTTTCAGGACAAACCATCCATCTCACCACACAGCATGACGTGAGCGGCCCCTGCGTTCTTTTTGCAGCGACACAACCACACAGCAATACAAGAAAGGAAAAGATCATTCAGAAATGATATGTTGACTGTGCAGACACATTTAGGAAAGAATGAGCTTTTCTTAGTCAATTGAAAGAGGGAGAACAGGGGGAGGTTGTTAAACAAAAATAAATGGTACGTTAGTGAGGATTATTCTGCAATATAGGACAGTGGTTCTGAACCTGGGCGTTCATGAGCTGAACAAGATAAATGAGGAATGGAGTTTGTATGAAATAAAAAAGAAATATACTGCTTTTAGCGATGCTGTTTCTTGCTGTCCTGGGGAGGCATGTAGCTGAGGATAAAATACGAATAAAACTAGAATGGGCTGAGTCTTGAAAGAAGAAACAAGACATCTCGTAAGTAAATCCAACAGTACCTGTACGTTGATCAAACAAGGTTCAGTAGATGCTCTGTGTGTGTGTGTGTGTGTGTGTGTGTGTGTGTGTGTGTGTGTGTGTGTGGTGTGTGTGTGTGTGTGTGTGTGTGTGTGTGTGTGTGTGTGTGTGTGTGTGTGTGTATGTGTGTGTGTGTGTGTGTGTATAAATATATATGTGATTTATAATGTGTTTGTGTGTGTGTGTATAAATATATATGTGATTTATAATGTGTGTGGTCTCTGTGTGTGTGTGTGGTCTCTGTGTGTGTGTGTGTGTGTGTGTGTGTGTGTGTGTGTGTGTGTGTGTGTGTGTGTGTGTGTGTGTGTGTGTGTGTGTGTATACAGTCGTGGAAAAGTACGACTATACACCAGATGTGTCAGTTTTTTTGACACATCATGGACAGTTTATTTTATTTTAAACTAATTCAACAAATTATGCTAAAAAAGTAGACCAAAAGTATGATCAAAAATGCAAATTCCTCATGAGGAAAAAGTACACCCCTAACTTTACTATCAAATATATTGATTAAAATATATGTCTGGTGCACAAAACGGGTGTAAATTATTGTCCAATTATTAGATAAGACTATATCAAAGACTCCACCTTATTTTCAGGTACTCCTACAAGCGATACTATAACCTCTCTGCATTTGAATTGATCGCTATGGGAATTGGGGGGTGGGACTACATTAAGCTGTAAATTACACGGGAATAGTATGGAACCCATGGGCCATGGTTGGCTACATGGCTGTAAGTCATGAAGGGTCTGAGGTATCAAACCGAGCCTCAAACCATCACTCTGCTGCCAGATTTTCAGTAGATATGGATGGATCACTTTAAGGGTTGTTTCTCCTGACTCATTTTCCTAAATGAACTGGAAAAATAAGTCAGGAGAAACAAACAAAGTCATCCATCCATATCTACTGCATATCTGGCAGCAGAGTGATGGTTTGAGGCTCGTTCGATACCTCAGACCCTTAATGACTTACAGCCATTTAGCCAACCTTGTGTTCCATATGCCAGTTATGCAGTACAGATGGATGGATCACTTTAAGGGTGCATCTAGTGTTTCATATGGAGATTGCATTTCATAACAACGCGTCCCTAACTGCTGTTGCTCAAAAGCACACGCCCCGTCAACTAGTTTCCAGGTTCTCATACCTAACGTTGTCATAATAAAATAAGCGTGTTAGTAGCTAGTAGCTGTTTCAAAACTGAAGGAGGAGGCCAACTTTCTCGCCTGTTTTGACCTTCCCATAATCCAATTTCTAAACAGTCGACTTCACATGCCAATATCTTCGGCTGTGTTTCTCCCACAGTAAATCTACCACCCACTATGCTACGAGCTAACTATCGGAATTTTCGACGCAACACCAACCGGTCCGAAAGGCTGCCCTAGGTAATCTTAGTTGGACAAGTTTTATGACTTCACATTTCGCCTTGTTTGGCTGCCATTTTCCTGTCGGGTTTCTCTCTAGCAAACTAGCTAGCTAGCTACCTAACTTAGCTAACATTAGCAAGCTAGCTAACGCTAATGTCTCAGTGTGAGATAAGAGAAAAGCAAAATGCCATCGAAATACTCTTTTCGTGCATGCTGTCATAAATTCCCGTCTGAACTCCAGCTTAACAAGGAAGAAAATAACTAACCGGTCGAGAACGATAAGTGGCCATCTCCGCATCTTACTTCTATTCTTGTCATTAAGGACTTGGGACGGGTACCGGGGTTTCTTGGGTCTACTGCTGGTTGAGGGCTCTGGCGGTGGGGCCGGGCACTTGCCATCAAATTCAGCCATCACCATCAGCCAAGCTAACTGGCAACCAACTGAGACTCCTGATACAGAGATGGGTGTGGTACCAACGTCGTAATACTACTGGCTCAGGAGCTTTGTTAGAGGTTTTGTTAAACAAGGTTTAAGGTTTGTTTGATACGTCGGACCCATGATGACTTAGAGCCATTTAGCCAACCATGTGTTTCCAAACTGTTCCAGTGTAATGTACGGCTAAATCTAGTCCCACCCCCCCAAATCCCATAGAGATCCTCTTCAAATGCAGAGACGTTATAGTATCGCTTGTAAGAGTACCAGAAAATAAGATATTAAAAGTCTTTTGATGTTGTTGGGGTCACAGACATCAGGAAGTCATGGCATGCAAAGGATATGCAACCAAATATTAAAGATTTAAAGGCACAGTCAACTTAGTGTATGTCAACTTCTGACCCAGTGAATTAAAAGTGAAATAATCTGTCTGTAAACAATTGTTGGAAAAATGACTTGTGTCATGCACAAAGTAGATGTCCTAACTGACTTGCCAACACTATAGTTTGCTAATATGAAATCTGTGGTGTGGTTAAAAATTAGTTTTAATGACTTCAACCTAAGTGTATGTAAACTTCCGACTTCAACTGTGTATTTTTTTAGGGAAAAGCAATAATTTTACTCTGCACCTTTCAGCAAGCTCTGTGGATGTTAAATTTGTTTTCTAAATTCTTCGTCTACATAACAATATTATATCTATAGCCTTTAATGGCTACCCCTGAAGTAAAAAAAAAAAAAAAAGAAAAGATCTGTGATAGCCAGCATTTCCTCGTCTGCACAAATCTGCCTGCTTTCAATCTTCCACCTTCCACCAGTCAAAACAAAATGGAAATGTGACTCGTGAAATTTTATCATGCGTCGGAATCTTAATACCTTTGTAAGTACAGCTTTTTAAATCTAAAGCGGTTTGTTTAATATTGACTTTGCTCTGTAATCCATTTTCAAATGATACTGGGTCTCTTTCAATTGAGACATCACTGCTTTTGTTTCTCGCTCTCCCCCTCCCTCCCTCAGTTTTTGCTGGCAGCAATATGACAGCCCATGGTAATGGGATTGAGTCTAAAATTGAATTATAGCATGGGGTAATGCACCAGAGTGGCAGGTGTATAGTGGAGTTTACGTGAACAGCTTTGATAGGTGGCAGCTGTGAACACTACCCCTTTTTGGACAGTGTCGAACTGTCGATACAGAGTAGTGAACAGTGCCATTCAGCTTAGTATGACAACCCTGCTTAGTACACAGGGCTTACAAGCCAGTCATTTTACAGCATCCAGTTTTACAATCATCGCAGCAAACGGCTAGTGTGCATGTATGTGTCATATTGATATTGCCTCATTATGATGTATGTTAGGCCATAAAAACTAGTTTAACAGATTTTATTTTTGGCATGAGCAGTGGGGGGGAGGGCACTCTCTTTAAAATATTTAGATTGGAAACCCTCAGACTCTGGAATAGCAGAGCCCCTCTGCTTGAACTTGTGACGCCAAAGTGCTTTTGACAACCAGTTAATGAATGTCCAGCCTAGATTTATACATATTAAAATATTAGAAATATTACAGTACAGTTTTATTGTTAAAGAATTTTTCAAATGTTGTAGTATTAGTGTTTTAAAATGGTTGTCAAGAAATTGTCAATGGTGTTAACGATTAAGTAAATGTACAATCAATTTATTACTGAAATTAATAGCTAGATTAAATTAGAAGACTAACACTTCTAACACCAAAGAAGACTTGCACCAAATTGAGAGTCGGGGGAAATGATTCATGCTAGATGTGTCAAAATCAGGAATGCATTAAAAAAAATGCATTCCAGGTATACAGAAACCAAATACAGAAAAGTGATCATTATATACCATTTGAAGAATCGGTGAATTCAATTTTATTTTTATTGTGCTATTCATGCATTATAGAACAGGAAATAAAATGTACTCCTTTCAATGGGTTGATTTTTGGACAGAAATGAGAAAAGCAGGAATATAATAATAAACTTTGTTTATATAGCACCTTTCATACAACAAGTAGCAGACCAAAGTGCTTCACACTAGGGAAATAATAATAAACAGTTAAAACAGGAAAATATTGGATAAAACATAACATTAAATAAACACAATAAAAACTAATAAACTAGGATAGAATAAAATAGTAAAATAGGATCAAACAAAATGCAATGAAACACAGTGGAAATAAAAGACAATATAACAGGAATAAAAACAAATCGGAAGGAAAAAATTGTAATAAATTGTGTGTGAATGACCATGCTTACATGCACACCATATTCCAAATAATGATCCTTATTCTGCTTATGGACATATTCCGATTATGCGTCATGAAAGGAATAGCCCAATATTATTCCCGTATACACGGTTAGGTGAATATTCCATTTACATCATTCTGTCTATGCGAAAGCTAATTCTTCCATGTGCATGAAGTTTTTCATGTTTGCTGGGTTAAAATTAGGACTGTCCACATTAAGGCCTTAAGCCGTGATTAACTCCTTAACCTTTTTCTAACACAGTAACACATTTTCTTATTTTCGTTGTGACGGTCCCTATCAGTGCAGATCTATGGCCACATTTCCCATCTACCATCATGTCTATGATCAGAATTTACATCTGTTTTGCATCTATTAACCATTTTAATTATTAATTGTAAGTCAAATTATTTGCAAGAGTTAATGCATTAACATGGACAGCTCTACAAAGTGTGCTGTTTTTCGGGTCTTCCATCTGTGTCTAATTGGTTCTGTGGTTCAACTGAACTCAGAATCTTTCATTTTGTATTCTACAGCCTTAATCACATCACTGTTTTGATGCTTTCTGCAATCCATGTATTGCATAATGATAATTCTTTTAATACAGAAATTAAGACTTGTCGTCTTATGTACACTTTTGCAGTAAAGTAGCTGACTGAATTCAACAACCGAGATGACTTTGCAAATCTGTACATGCGCAGACCGAGTTTGAGTGAAACGGAATGAGGTTTTTACATGCTTTTCTTTTTCGCATCATTAGAGGCGCATGCAAGCTATCTTTTGCATATTCTCATATATGGGGCTTAACCAGGTTTTGCATTTTGGCATAAGGTATTTACATGGCCTGTAATGTAACCGGAATACTTGCGTTGAAGATCGGTATAATGATGTGTATGTAAACGTGGACAATGAATGATGGAGTGAGTGGATGAATGAACTGGCTATTAGGCAGGCTGGGACATCTAGCTGCTTTTAGAGTGACCCACTTTGCTTGGAGGCACTACTGGAATGAGGGTTGATTGTGCTCAAAAATGTCAGGTAATTGGGAAAAGTAAGTGCTTACCTCATAACTGGTATTGTATTTGATATTGTTGTTAGAATCCTTCACACACTGGCAACTGCACACTTTCCTGAATTTATAAATAAGGGATCTGCTGTGGCAGTAATGATGTAGGCTGTCTGAGGTCTATTTGAAGACAGCAGGATTCTTGTTTAGACTGATGCAAGGCTATTTTCAGGGTGATGGTCTTATTTTCATCAGGGGGCTTGGGAAAGCTCACCAAATAAGAAGACATTTTTTTTCCAATGCTTAGATACATCATTGCAGCCTTTGCAGGAAAAACCAAGTAACCTTTTCCACATCACCATTCCTTTTTAGCTAAATGTCAGTAGCTCCATCTTTACTTGGGTACTTTAAATAAGAGATGACAATTGAAACCTCCAGCCAGAAGTGGCCAACACTCTGGTCTGTTACAGCACAGTTGACTTGTTGGTCCTGTGAATAACGGGATTCAGAAGGCAAGTTGTAGATTTTCCTTTTTCTTTTTTTCTCTCTCTTTCTCTGTCTCCGACTGGTGGCAGCGTCGCTCAGAAGTTCATCTGAGGCACTGCGTGTGGCTCGAGCCATAGCCCGCCCGCGATCAGTGATTGACAGCTCCCGCAGGAACAGCTGCCCCGTTTCTCTCGCCCCGCAGTGTGGGATTTGCAGTGGCGAAGACCTTCTGAAAAGCTCAAAGCCTCCGGGAGGATTTTGTGTAGTCCCCTCAGACTTCTCCAAGGATAGGAGTGCTACTGATGCATTTGAAGTCCTCTGGGGTTTATTCAAAGGACACTTTGGCTTTTCATCGCCCATATCAAGGAGGAAGAAACATTATTGCCTCTGTGACATCATATTGTCTT
This sequence comes from Synaphobranchus kaupii, assembly GCA_029718625.1. Lineage (NCBI taxonomy): Eukaryota > Metazoa > Chordata > Actinopteri > Anguilliformes > Synaphobranchidae > Synaphobranchus > Synaphobranchus kaupii. Next base: position 1,047,797 of record CM056385.1, read on the forward strand.
TTCTTGATGGAAATGAGGCAAAGGGAGGATTTTAAAAAAATATATAGAATTATCTTGCCCCCCTTTCTCACCCAAAGGAACTCACTAATTGGCCAAAATCCTTTTTTTCTCAGATCTCTTCTGATAATTGGTTGGCTGTCAACTAATTAGTTTTTTTACTGCTGTAGTATAACTGGTGGGAGTGCAAAGAAGCTTGCTAAGCTTGACACACCCATTTTTAACCCAGCCTCTGCATCACAAGCATCCACAGGTAGCTGTCTATTATGTACAGCAGGAATTTGGCTCTGTGAACCTGAAAAATACTCAACTGATCTGTGACAGCCATGTCTGATCAGTCACGTCATTACCCAAATGAACAATTTCGGACCTTTGTGTTAATTTACGCATATTTTAACACTTACTCCACAAATTATGTCCTTCACTATGGCACTTCAATGGAACGGAAGTTAAGCATTCTGAGAGATTGTTAAATGTTGTTGGAGGCCTGGGCTTGACCGGTCCAATAAATGATATTCTATTCTTTGCTGAGCAGAGATTTTCATCGACATACTCTTGTCACATCATACAAAAATGTACCACAAAGGTGCTTTCTCTTTTCATCGGTGGAAATGGAGTGTGCTCAGGAACCCTGCAGTTGTCCCTTGTCGTGTGGAATATAGTAAACACATGTAAATGTAGAACATATATTACTTTAAATTCTTTTTATTTTAATTTTGGGGAGGGGGGGGGGGGGGGGGCGAGAGGTGTAGGGTAGACATTTTCTACTGTACAGGAATGCACACTTATGGCCGACTGCGTCACTCAATTCTGCTCATCCGTACTCTGCCGATTTAATTACACGCTCTCTGAGCACATATAAAAAAGAGAGATGGTGAAAAAACTGGGAGAGGTTGAGAGAGCGAAGTAGAGAGAGACAGAGACTGCCGTCCCTGGAGTCATGTATTTATGTTGAGAAAATCAGTTCAGTGGAGTGTTTCTGTGGTGGCACCCCACTGTATAATCATCTGCAATGACCCCCCCCCCCCCCGCAACTGAAGGGATTAGACTGGGGCTGTCTAGAGCTCTAACAACGTGCCCCCCCACATTCATCTGGTTGACACAGCAAAAACGGGTTCTGGGAACGGATGGTGCAGCACTGTGTAGGGCTCCCCCCCCTTACCTCCAGTCCAGGCCGCTCTGCGTGCGTTCGCTGAAACACACTGCTACAGCGTGCTCCATTAGGGCTCTACGACTGAGCTGTCAGCAGTGTGATGCCGTGATGGTGTAACATTAGAGTGCTGTAACCGCAGACAAAATCATAACAACTATAGAAATATGACATTAAAATGGGTCTCGGCCTCTGATTTGTCATGACCACAAAGCCATGCTCGTGATTGGATTGGACCATACTCAGCCCCATTTTCTTGCTCCACGACCAACGTGACCAGGACATTCAGCTTTTTGGACGAGTACTGCTGTCTATGAATAAAATAAAATATGTGAAACCCTGAATTAAAATGTTCAGAGGATTTCATTTGGCTCAAGGGTACAGACATGTGCCTTTTGGAGAATTTGTGTAATGGTAGGCCGCAAGACCCTCTTTCTGTGCAGTGATTTTTCCAATATGTGAACGCCAATTTGATAAAGCTAAAAACCTGTACATGTAATGAAGCGACAGAGGTGGTGGCATTGCGTCTGCAACCAGACGTGAGTGTGTCTCGGGTATCCGAAAACTGCTTGATAAAACAAGTCCCCTGTATTAGCAGGGAAAACCTAAATAAATAAATAACGATAAGCTTATATTGAGGATTGCTAAAAGATGACTAACTGGCTAATCTGTGGCTAATCTGTGCCATCTAAAACCCACTGGATTAGCACATTTTATGTCTGTTGCTGCAAGGAATTACCTTAAGGACTTCCCGCAGAGTTAAGTCCTTGGAATATTCTTTCACCGAAAAAAAACGTTTTGTGAATTTCACATCAAATTCCAGTTCTTAACATTTTTATCATGAACCACCATCTCGTGTGCACACATACCTACACACATATTAAACTGCTTTTGTACATGGGCCTTCCATGTTGTGTCAGAACTCAACAGGATCTATTTTTAAATGACAATCATAACCTAATTAACAGTGATTTGATTTGTGGTAATGCTAGATCCCTGCTAGAATTTGTGTTTGACAAATGTCTCCCTTTGTTAAAACTGCAGCCATTCTATTTAACATTTGTAATGCTATAATCTTAGCATTACAAACCCCCCCCGGATGTACTGAATAATAATAATAATGCATGGCATTTATATAGCGCCTTTCTAGATACTCAAAGCGCTTTACTATGATGAGGGGGGAAACTCGCCTCTACCACCACCAATGTGTAGCACCCACCTGGGTGATGCAACGGCAGCCATTTTGCGCCAGTATGCTCACCACACATCAGCTGAGGTGGAGAGGGAGAGAATAATTTTTTTAGCCAATTAACCTGGGGGATGATTAGGTGGCCGATTGAATGAGCCTGGGTTGGGAGTTTAAAATTGGGAGAATATAGGCTATATGCAGCTGTTTTATGCTTTCCAGATTGTGTAGTAGTCATGTTCAATAGTCTAAATGCTTATCCATTCAGAATGCGTGATATTAGCCCTTTGGTATGCACTGACTTTATCCTTGTCTGTTTTTGTCTTTTCCCTCCACCCCCTTTGAGTACACTGACCTTTTCATTTGCAATAATGGCAGAAGGTGCCTTGGTTTCCCTCTTGGGTTGAGCACAGCACATACCAGAGAATGGGCTCTCTATAGTCAGTATTGAGTCCATTGTTCAGAGAACAGTATTGATTTTGTGGTGAATGCTTTAAGTCCCAGGAGGTTCTGCGCACACTGAAGGGCTCATCTTTTAAAAAATACAGCAAAAAAATGTTTTATTTCATTAACACAATAAAAACCTCTCTGGTGCCAGCATTTATCTAAGAGGGTTTTTTTTTTTCTTCTTAATTGAAGAATAATTCTGTGTCAATCAATACGCTTTGTCTTTTGTGAATAGATTTTGTGTTACAGGGCCTGTAAACATGAAAATAGCCTTATTGTATTGTAGGTAGGGAAGGAGGCAGTGAAATTTCCCAGGTTGTTCCCTGAGTAGGAAATGTGCATTACCGACAGCAAAGCATCACCTGAATCCACATTCCAATGTTATCTTGAAGATTGTCAGCTGTCATGTTGCAATATTTTCTATTTTTTTCTATTCACAGTACACTGGTAATTTAGTATGCTTCCGGAAGTTTCACATTTTATTGGGGTATACATCATAATGACATACACCTCTACCCTTCCTCGTTTTTGAAATACTACAGTGGCGTCAAGTGGGCGTGTAAGTTACATAGACATGTTGGCGGAGCCAGCGAGGGGGGAAAACAATGCCGTGTCTGTTACTGTTCTGAGTAGGGACACATCATAGATCAAGCTAGCTATGATTACTATTTTATTATGACGTTTGTTATATCCAGTTGTATTCTGTGGGAGTGGCAACCTGTGACTGGCGTTGTCTGGCACCGCCTATAAACTGCAAGTTGTTGTTCAGAATAAAGCAGGTACCTGATGCATGTGCAGTAGAATGGGGTTTTATCTCTGCTCTCACTACAGGTAGAAAGTTGGCTGAGAGCTCATTTTAATCAGGAGAGCTACTTTTCTACCAATCAAACATAATTTTTTGGTGGAATTCCCCTTTAAAATAATAAAAACATTCAAACCGGTGAGCTTGGCTGGGATATCAACGACTTGACTGCTTCCAACAGCAAACTGAACAACCCTGCTCCACCTCCTGAACTTTTAAGTTTCAGGAGGGGAGAGGGGGGAGGTTAAATGTAAATACACAACATGGGTGGGAAAATATATTGTGCCCCACACACCCACACCCACACACACACACACACACACACACACACGCACACAATGTGACGTTAGCAGTTTAGCAGGTAGAAGCGAGCACGGACATCAAGCCTACCTGAGAGCCAGTTAGGACTTTGAAGATGCCGACACACCCACCACACAGTAGCTGCTTTCATTTCTGACTTTTCAGGTATGTGCCGGTATTGTAATTATATTATATTTTTGTGGCCGCTCACTCTGAATTGTTTTGAAGGTTGTCCTGTTGTGGAGCCTCCGGGTGTCCATTACCACAAATCCATTCTTCTCATACAAAATTCATGCAGCCGTTCCCGCCCTGATCTGTGAGTCAACTCAAGTCCCCCAAGTAGTTATCCGGCTGCTCCCACAGTGAGTCGCTTGTCCGAACTTCTGCCAACTGTTCTCATATGTTCCATGCTTTCAAAACACAGCCTAGCATTTATTGCTATGGTTCACTCTCGACCTTCCCGTGTAGGGATGGGAATCGTTAGATTTTATTGATACCGATGCCATTATCGATTCCTTTATCGATTCCTTAAATATTATTTGCTTCCAGGCTATTAAAAGACCAACTATTACTATTGGGTGGTCATCTAAAATGGATTCAATGACACAATATTTATAAAGTATAAAGCATTCGTTTTTCATTCATATTTCTTAGTCATATCATGGAAAATATTTATCTGCTATAGGCCTGCACAAGTGGCAAAGCATCCAATAAAAGTCTGAATTGTATAATTCTGTAAATTGAAATGCCATTATGAATGTCATTTGGCTTGATCAATACGAGTGCTTAAAAATATCAGACGTCAAAGAAAGTAAGAGACACCAGAAAATAATGAAAAAGGACGCGAGAAGAGAGGATAAATGATCAGTTTAACTAAATATTAATAAGCTAAAATATTGTTGTTTAACCGCTGCTCTGTGATTTGGATATTTAGTAGTTTCATTCCCTAACGAAGATCGCAAACTTTAGAGTTAGTTACACTCCTAGGCGTGTTTCATAAGTTGCGTTTGCGTTGGTTTCTGTATTATAAGAACAGTTTTAACTGTCACCATTCTCCCCTATCTCATTTAGCCTATACATTTACATGGAAGAAAGATGAGATCTTGTCGCCAAGCAGGCAATCGTTGTCAGATTAGTCTACTGCCAATCAAAACACTGTAGTTTTACACTTGTAGTTGGTTATAGACTCCCGAGGGAAGTCCACACACTCCACAAATTTGTTCTAGTTCTGAATAGTTGATCATTTCCGAAGACGGATCACAAAATGGAGCTTACACGAACACATTTTCTATTGATTTTTAAATGACAGTAGCCTAGCAGTAGTATTAGTTTTTAAAAAATGACGTTTACATTTTATATTTTTAGACGGGGCGCCAAACTCTGCCTGTCATCATGCGCTGACTGAATGAAAAACGACGGCGCGCATGACGTGACGTTGTTTTGCTATGCGTAGCTGTCGGGAATACATGCTGGAATCGATAAGAGAATCGATAAGCTCGAAGGCGTACGATTCCGAGGAATCGGACAATTTGAAGCTCGATTCCCACCCATAGACTGTATAAAAATATGGACAAAGCCACTGTGACGTCCCCCATTGCCTTTCCACGGCCTCGTAAAAACTGAATTGAAGCTCAGAAGTATTTTTCGCCGCCCGTTTGTACAAACTGCGCCTGCTCCGTGGAGCCGTAGAGGACTCAACCTGTCCCTCTGATAGGTTCTATATGGTTCTCACTGCCAGGACCAATCTATGCCAGTGATCCCAGGACTCAACCTGTCCCTCTGATTGGTCCTGAACAAATATTAATACCCTGTCCAAACGACACAATATTTTAAAAAATCAGCACATGCACAGGCATTAGATGAAGGAAAGGCACCTATTGCAATTACATTTTTTTGTGTAAAAAATTTATTGACTGAGTATTTTGACCACATTGCTGCCATTGACTTACATGGGGAAAGACCTATACTGGAGCCAATCGCAGTGGCGCTAGTGAGCAACAGCACCAGGAAGTGAGCTTCAGAACGAAATCCCAGTCTTGGCCCCTTGTTCCCACCCCTATTCCCGTGTGTATTAAAATGTGTTGTAGCGATGCCAGGTCTGGCCTAATGCAGTCAGACGGAGCATTAGTGTAGGGTGGTGCTGCTCGGCGGCTGATGCGCACACACAAGCTCCGTTTGTTTTGGATGCAATGATAAATAACATTTGCAGCCGTTTTATAGTGACGCAAACTATAAAACTGCTGCAAATGTTATTTATCATTTATCATCCGAAATCTCGAGGCAGCCCATCCAGACGCTTTCAAATTCATTTTGGGAGGCTTCAATGGCTGTTCCCTCACTTCTGCATTACTTGCCTTATCAGCAATATGTGAAGCGTTTCACTCGTGGTTCAAAAACAATTGACCTATGTTATGGAAATGTAAAAAATGGTTATACAGCAATCAACAAACCACCGATAGGCGGTTCAGATCACGACACCGTCTACCTGTTGCCGTCATACCGACAGAAATTGAAAGCTGAGAAAGCCAAATATAGAACAGTGCGTGTTTGGGATGATGACGGTGAAATGGTTATGCAGGGTTGTTTTGATTGCACGGATTGGTGTTTGACTGTGCAGACCTGAACGATCATGTAGATGTGGTTACAGCTTACATTAATTTCTGAGCAGACAGCGTGATTCCGACAAAACGCATTAAAACATCTGCCAACTCAAAACCATGGGTTACGACCGAAATAAAGAAATTGCTGGCAGATAAAGAACGGGCATTCAGAGCAAATGATAGGTGCAGAGGCAAATTGATACAGGAGAAATACAGGCACAAATAAGCCAGGCCAAAAGAGAATATAAATCCAAAGTTAAGCAACAGCTAAGTGACAATAACTCAAGGGAGGCGTGGCGCGGTAGCAAAACTGTGACCGACCAGAACCCACGTAGAAGCAGCCCTATCCAAACAGGACCTGAGAGCTGATCCAGTCATCAGCGTGGACCAGTGGAAGGATGTTACACCAATCACCTTCTCTTCTGAGGAAGTGGGGCGTGTCTTCTCTAAAATAAACAAAAACGCAAATCCACTGGGCCTGATAGACTGGATGGCAGCATATTGCTGAAATGCAGAGAACAGCTGAGCCCTGTTCTCAGTGAACTTTACCAGAAATCGCTGGATACACAAACCCAATGTCATGGAAAACAGCTGAAATCATACGCTTAAGAAAGAAACTTAGAGCTGCTGAGCAAAATGATTTTAGACCTGTAGCACTCATCCCGATTGTGATAAAATGTTTTGAGTGCATTATTCCATCTTGGAGCAGAGACCCCGACCCACATGGATGCATTTCAGTTTGCCTGTAGGGCAAAACGTGGTGTGGAAGATGCAACAATAGCCCTGTTAAACCCAGTGTAAAAGCCCCTTGAAACACCGTCCTCATATGCGTGCCTCCTGTTTGGATGGTGTTAAAGGCTGAAGAGAAATCTCCAATCACATATACTGGCAGAGAAACTGATAAACATGGGTGTAAACATGAGCCTGGTACACTGGATCCAGAACTTCCTCACTGGCAGACAGCAGTTTGTAAGAGCGGGTCAAGGTCATTCATCATCCACTATCATCACAAACACTGGGGTGCCGCAAGGGTGCGTATTGTCACCATTATAATTTACCCTAGTATACACTAATGATTGCGTTAGTCACAATGACAACTGCTCACTTATTTAGTTTGCAGACGATGCCACCTGAGTAGGCCTTTTAAAAAATAATAATAATAATAATAATACATTTAAAATTTTTAAAAACGAGACAAGCTGCAGAGATGAGGTGGACTTTTTTATGACTGGTGTACTCAGAACTCTGATTTTAAATATCACAAAGTCTAAAGAAAGGCCCCCATTCCATCCTGTGATCCTGAATGGCACACCAATTGAAACGGTTGAGGAGTATAGTATGTATCTAGGTACCATCATCGATTTTAAATTTAAATGGACTGCCAACACTCAAGCAAAATACAACAAGGCACAACAACGACTTTACTTTTTAAGGTAACTAAGAAATTTTAATGTAGACAACTCTGATGTCACTTATCAGTTTTTTATACAGTGTGGTGACTTTTTGCATCCAGTGCTGGGGGGTGGCCTCTCAGTCCCGATCAAAGCAATGCTGGCCAAAATCACCAGAACTGGAGGGAAGATAGTCGGAGCACGGCAGAAGAGCATCTCCCAGCTCTACAAAAAGTCTAACCTGTGGCTGTGAGGATATTAGAAGATAAAAGTTTGTGTTGACTGACAGTTCTAAACTAGCATCGCAAGTTTAGTGGTCACTTCACAGCAAATGTTTTGGGGCAACAGAAAGGTTGATAAAGGGTGTTGACATTAGCTTTAATCAAGGTCAAAATTTAATTGTTTGAAGTAATTTGTCTTTTAAATTTTAAACTATTTAGTATTAGTAAGTCAGATGACTTTTCACATTTTCATATGCATTTACACTAGGATATTTTCAAGCCACTGCAAATGTTTATAGTGGCGATGGATTCCCCAAAACATAGCTTTTATAAAGTGTTTGTTATTTGTGTTGATGGTTATATTCATAGTTCCAACCCTTTAGTCGTTGTTTTGAGCAGGTCACAACATTGTTTGGTATTGAGTGCAAGGGTTCAACGGTGGTGACGTCTTGGAAAATGATTATCATGGAACGTGGCGGTATGGTCATTGTGCAGATACCACATACAGTATGCTCTGTTCATTTCTGATTAAAAAAAAAATACCAGTCTCTGCTCCCAAATCTTTAATGAAACAAAAAGCACAGCAGATCACCCATAGGGTCCCCCTCCACCGACCCCGCTGTCACACAGACCATGGACATATGACCCATGGCATGGAGATCCCTATCCTAGAGCACGTGTGCGTGAACATAAGCGTATGCAAGGTTCTGTGTATGTGCATGCAGGATAAGGACCCCTAGGAAAGACCCCTGGTTGGGGGAAGCTTCTGGAAAAACTGAGAAAAACACTGCTTGCAGCAGAACTGAAACAAACAAAGGCTTATTTTATTCATATATGCATATATGACCAGCTATCTGCCAGCAGACTGGGCTGGTTAGTTGTCCATATATTCGCTCCAGTGAGTTACTTGGGTCACAAAGTTTTTTTTTCTCCGCCCTCGTTCCCAGAGTTCTTTATATTTTTCTCACTTTGCTTCACATGTTAAAATTATTTTGGGAGCATAAACATTGCCCTCAATATTTCAACAGAAATACTGTGATAGTTAGTAGGGGAGTGAATTTTTATATTTAACTTAGTACCTAATATTTAGAGGCTTTGGAAATTTCTATAATGCATACAAAAACATACTGTGAATACATGCACATGAACAGAAACACTGCTGGTTTTTTATAACATCTCTGTGGCTATTTTACCAGCTTTCTCCTTTCTCTTACCAGGTTTCATTCAAATTAGGCCGATGGGCCGCCATTCTCTGCCATTGTGATCAAATAATGAAATCCTCCATTAATTTTACACACTGAAAAGAGCAACGGCCCTCGTTCTCATTACCTTACAAAAATTGACCGTTCATTTAATATTTCTAACAAGCTGTGAAATGAGTTTCCAGTGCGAGGCCTGTTTTGGAAATAAAGGGAGAGCCAGGCCCAAGTAAAAGCAAACAAGCTGACATGGAAATAGTGGGGAGAAAAAGTAATGGACTCCTTTCTTCCATAGAGCAGTGCAAGAACAGCCGTACATTAAGAGCTCTTCCCCAGAGATCTGAGTTTACCACAATGCACTTTTGTACTGACATAATCGTAGGAGGGGGTGGGTATGGGAAGTAATACTGTTGGAAGGTTTTGAGAATGTATGGGTGTTTTTGTTATTTTTGTGTAGCTCTTATTATCAAGGAACACGATGACCCCCAGAACTGGAGAAAGAGCTCTCAGGAAGAATTTGATTTGATTTTTTCCCTCAGCCCGGAGGGATGAGTTAGATTATTCTTTTCCGCTCTGCGAGTCGCTGCAGATTGGCCAGTCGGTCTCTTCACCTGTGGGCATGAGCCGGCGCTCGAGGTTCACTGCTGTCACAGATTGGGGGTGGTATTCTTTGTTTTATTGAGCTGCAACATCAGGTTTACAGTTGGGATTGGGCAGTCTGGCTGCCTCCCTCCGTAATGCAAAGGAACAGACTGCTGCCAATGGGTCACCTAGTTCCTCAGACGCCACCCACCGCACCTCCTCAAGAGCGGGCACGTCAATATTAACTTTGTTAAATGCCATCGGCGGGGTCTGGGGGCCCATAATTTCTGCCGTAATGGGGATGAGACATGAGACCATATGGAAGGCCACACGTACCGTGCTGCTAGGGCGCCTAACCAGTTCTGCGGCGCTTCGCCTTCTCCGCCCGTGTCTGTGCAAGGATTGGACAAAGCACAATACCCAGGCAGCACTCAGGAAGGCATAGAGATGGACCTCACAGCAGTTTTCCTACACATTGAACACCCAAAACTGTTCACGACATTGACAGGGCTTGACAATAAGGCCTGTCTGGTGACCCAGCATGATTTTTCTGTACTGGCTGGTAAATCTCAAATCACTGGTGGCCTGCTATGCCGCTAAAAAAAAATTATCTATTTGTTTTACCTTGAAAGAAATGACCAAAAATAATAAACCAGTGGAGTGGCTTTTGGGATGTCTTCTGCATCAGTCTGGTGCTTGTTCATTCGATACGCCTTTTCTGTGCCCTATTATGAACTCTGTGGACCCACTGTGTTCTTCAACGATAAAGCTCCATTCGGTTAAGGATGGATGTTACTTTGCAGCTATAGCTCCAATTTTCCCGAGTGAGTGATTATATTAGTCCAGGAAATTTGAGCCATCAAATTCAATTTACAACTGTGCTACCAATAGAAATGTTCCTACAGCCTCCGAAGCCAGGTTTGGTGCCTGGTAATCCCATGAGTTAAAAAGAAATATACATGAGTGAGGACGAAGTAAAGTTAAAGGAAAGGGAGAGAAAGTATGAAAAATGTACTGTAATGAATAAAAATTAACTATCTGTATATGGGGCACCAGAAATGTAGGTAGATACAGTAACTATGGAGTAATGAGGTTTACCCTTATCCCTAAATTAGGTTAAAATCTGCTCATTTAATAATTATCGATTATAATTACAACTGCTTCAATTCATCATTAAAATGCCAATAACTAATAATTCATAAAGGTTGAAGGCATGGAGTTCTAATGAATTGATTTTGATGTCATATGAGTTCTCGTGCTCATATGCCATCAAAACAGACGCAAGGTTTTTGATTTATTAGATTTATTAAATGAGAAGAAACAAGATGCAGAATAGGAGAGGTGTTGTGTGCGTACTGGGGTATTTGTATGAGCATGGTGCGTGCCTGTCTCCATGCATGTTAAGAGAACAAAGGAGCCACATGGAGTGAGCTGGCTGTGAGTGGCAGCTAGAGTGTAGCTATATGATCTTAAATCGACTATTCCTATAAAGTTCACACACTCCTTTCAAGAAATAATGTTAACTATCTACAGTAAGCCAAAATTAGACCATATCACAGGAACGTCAGTAAAATGTTAGAAAAGGCTGAGCACACCATGAGGCCTGCTTGGGATTACTAGACAATGTTAGCTATAGAACAATAGGCTAACCGGTTAGCTTGCTAGCCAGTGCGACAATGTTATAGCTATTATTACACCTCGATTACAAGTCAAATACAACCAAATTATCAAGAAACAGTTCAGACTAAAATTAAAACTAACTAAACCTAAGCTATGCTTTGATCAGTTGCGTGTTTCCGGAGTTACTGAATTGGTTTACCGTAACTATGGACATCACGCTGGTGGCGGTGCTGTAAACGTAACTTGTGTTTCCTGTGGAATGCATTGAAATGTAGTTCCGTTGTCCCTACAGAACGCTGAACATGTAGTCCCTTTTGTCAGAAAGGTTGAGGATCAATCCTTTAAGAATATCAACATCTATTTAAGCTTACAAAACATCAGTGGCAGTTCCATAATTTTGTGGACTTGATGTTAAAAAATCCAATTAGGAACCTTTTTCCAGCATACTCTGAAATGGAGAGACATAGGAAATGGAGAAACGGAAGAGCCCATAATAAGGGTGTGAAATTTGTGAGTCTCACAGGAAACACAGGCGGGTTGACGGGTATGAAATTACCATTATTTGTGTGTATAGCTTTTCTAAATGTGTTAATGGTGTTATGCTCTACCTGTTTTATGGTATGGATTAAAGGCAAAGATGATGCTCATCAGAGGTAACTAATTTGAATTTGCTGAAATCAAAATAAAAATACAGGAGGCCTAAAACCTACAGAGCGGCAGACATGAAAAATCTTTGGCCAGTGATTATTTCCTGTGGGCCTGCAACTTTCAAAAGTTGCAGGCCTGGTGGGGCCATTACAAAAGATACCTTATTATAAAGCCCTCCTTGACTTTGGTATATTTATAGGTAAATCTTGACTTTGGTATATTTATAGGTAAATCTATTTAGATTAACATTTGGTCCACATTACATTTAGCAGATGCTCGACTGAGAAGATCCTAAACTCAGTCACGCAAGGGTGACCGAAAGCAAAATGATGCTGGCTGGTACACGTTCTGATATCTTACTGACAGGCCTGGCTAGCTTGCCAGTACAGAGGTACAGAATCTATGACTGTGTTCATGTCCTGCTTAGATTCTGACTCAGATTGTTTTTCAGAGTCAACACTGGGCTGTTAGAATGGGTAGAAGAATCGTGCTCAGATGATGTCATAACTATATAAGTAAATGTATCAAATGCTGTACTCATTTGGCATCATAGAAGTTGTTGCATAATGGTAGAAAAAATGTAACCCAAGTGCCAAGTGTTCACTGCCATGGTGCGTAGATTTTTTAATGTTTTGTCTGATACTGCTTCTACACCTAATTCTAGCTTTGTGTATGTACTTGAATGTTTATAGATATTGTGTTTGTATAATTATTTGATAATGCACACACATACCCAAGCCCAAGTCGGCTTTAAGAGGCCATGGCCTGCCCAGGGCGGCTTTAATATTTAGTCACGTTACATTCGTTTGGCAGACGCTTTTACCCAAGGCGACGTACAATAAGTGCGCACCAAAGGTCGTTGAAACGACTACAAACAGCTCAGATAAAGTAGTCCTATCATAAAGTAGCAGCTATCCATAGACATTATCATTGAGTCTCATTCACACAGTAAGCTATGGCTAAGTCAGTAAGACACGATAAACTGCAACATCAAGACACTCGTACTGCATGTGTGTTAGCAAATCAAGGTACAGTAGGGGTGTAATGGTACACAAAAGTCACAGTTCGGTACGTACCTCGGTTTTGAAGTCACGGTTCGGTATGTTTTCGGTACAGCGGGAAAAAAATTGCTTTTCCTTTATTATGAAGTTATAAACAGTGGCTAATTTCTTAAAAGCTATGGCGTTTGTTATTGCTTTTACCCGGTCTGAATGCCATGGGGAGCTGGGTTTGCACTCCACTGCACTTTTTCTTGTACCCGTTCGCCATACTGACGAGGCTGGGCTGTGCTAACCCTGCATTTGTTTATTTTTTATAAAAAAACATTTTTTTGTTAATAATTTGGCGCCCAACACAGGGCTGTCTATATACAATTCTGAAATACTGATCAATTAAATTTCCTGTATTTTGAGGATTTTGACAAATGCAAACATTTCACTTAAGACGCAGTTTTTGTGATTAATAATATTAGTGCTGAGCCCTGGCGCATGATTCCGGCCTTCTGGCTCTGTACCGGCGTGCACAGTGAAGCGCTTCGTCCAGTGCTCTTCTGCTCGTATGAATGTAAAGGGGGAGGGGGGGTTGTGGTTGTAGGGCATTAATGCCCATCAGGAACACTGACCCCTGCTCGTATGAATGTAAAGGGGGAGGGGGGGGTGTGGTTGTAGGGCATTAATGTCCATCAGGAACACTGACCCCCCCCCCGTAAATGTTCCTCCCGTTCTAAGGAAGCAGCAACACCTTTCATTGGAAATGGCTCATGTTTAATGTATTTCCTGCAGCCGGAGCGTTTAAGCACTCCTTAGGGGTAGAGCGCGGCCATCGCCGGAGGTGCTGAGAAGCGCTGGGGGAGAGGGTACGGGCAGGGCCGCGGGGAGTGTTATTCAACAGCTCCCCAACCCCCCATCTGGCATTAACTCAACGTAGCCGCTTCTCTCCGGGACCCTGGCGTTCTGGCTGTCTGATTTCCAGGGTGGTCCTGGGCCCTCAAAGACCTCAGAACACTTCCACAGCTTTACCCCTGGGTCCTACCTGAATCTTTAGTAGGGGGAATGGACCACCTTTGATTCACTGAGTGACTCCTTGAGTTGCAAGCTCTTTATCTTGTTCATGTTTACACTGCATATTTTTTATTCCATCTATTTTACATCTTTTTTTATTTCTACAGATAAATTTGAAAGGCAGTTTTTACTGGTACATTTGTGTTATACTAGGGCCAAGACCGAGAAAGATTGTGATGTCAAAGTTTGAGTTGGATGAAATCCCATTAACTTCTTATTGAAAAGCAAAGTGTTTGGACAGCTTTGTGTTGCGACTGCAGTATAGTTAAATTCAGCGCTTGATTTCAAATATACTTCATTCAATGGCTTGAAGCAAGTTTATTTTTCGAATGTGCAGTCCCATTACTACCTAGATTTTCATTTAGTATGTGAGCGTACTTTTTACTGAGAGAACTCCTAGCTCAAGATGTCCGATTTTCTTTTCAAATGTCAATGAGAGGCAACACACAAGTCTGTGTACAGTAGTTTTCAATTTATTTAAATGGTCCCTCTTAAATATACTGCTCACTTGTGTTTTTTTCAATTTAATTTAGAGCTTTGATCCTGTATAGACAGATAGTTAGAGGTAAAATGGCTGGCCTTTGGGTCATTCAGAATATTTGTGCTCTCTGCTGTCTGATGCCTCTTTCTCTATGACATTATAATACAGGCTTCTCTCAATCTTAAACCTGCAAGTCCTAAAACAATGCATTTCTTGTGCACTGTCTGAATTGCATATTGATGGGGGAAATATATATTTTTTTCCATTATTAAAATTATATTTCATTCTGTGCATTCTAGATTAATAGACATGGCTTCCCAAAATTAAAAACTACCACTACTGCTACTGCCACATAATGGTAGTAGTAATGGTGGTAATAACACACATGGGGGAGGAGGGATGTTATCTCTCTCGTTGATTTTCTGCATGCGTGGTTCCTTGCCACTGAAATTGGATAATGAGTATGTCACCATGATTGAAATTTGGCAAACACTGGAGAGAATATGGGTTTCTAATCAAAACCTGCCTCCAACAGGGACGGACTGGGACTAAAAAATGGCCCTGGACTTTTTGACCCAGACCGGCCCACCACAACCGGCCCGCAGATACTCCACCGCCCCCCGCCCCGTCGAGGCACACACAAACACACCAGCCCTTAATGTTAATATAATAATAGAATATTAATATACACTACTGCTCAAAAGTTTGGGGTCACTGAGAATTTTTTATGTTTCTGAAAGAAATTGATACTTTTTACTGGATTTCAAATAAAATGATTAATATAAGGTTAAAGTGTGGACTGTCAGCTTTAATTTGAGGGTGTTTTCATCCATATCGGATGAACCGTTTAGAAATGACAGCACCTTTTGTACATAGTCCCCCCCATTTTCAGACATCAAAAAATATTGGTCAGTTTAACATAATGTAGAACAGAGTAATATTTTTTAATATTTGGTCGCATATCCTTTGCATGCCATGACTTCCTGATGTCTGTGACTTATCAACATCATCAGAGTCTGGATATCTTATTTTCAGGTTGTCCGACAAGCGATACAAAAACTCTTTGCATTTATATGGATCTCTATGGGAATTGGGGGGTGGGACTAGATTCAGCTGTAAATTATGCTAATACAGTATGGAACACATTTGTTGGCTAAATGGCTTTAAGTCATCAAGGGTCCAAGGTATCAAATGAGCTTCAAACCACCGTGCTGCTGCCAGATATGCAGTAGATACTACAAGCATTCTTTCTCCTGAATATTTTTTCCATTGGAATTCAACAGGAAAATTAATCAGGAGAAACAATTCGCCAGTGGTGTACGATTTATGGACATGTAGCTAGCTTACCAATGACCCAGTTGTAATTGTGGTTGTTCTAGCTAACGTTAAGCATCTCTCTTGTGATAGCAAAAAAATAGCCAGCTAGCCAAACCTAGCTTATCTTATCCCTATCGTCTTCTGCCTTACCGGTTCAGCTTCAAGGCCTTGATGAGTTGAACTTGTGTTGTCGTCGCTGGGCTCAGTGGGCTGCTGCGGTCCTGAAATATCGTTGTCGTTGTCGTCCTCCTCCTCCTCTCTGCTGCCAATTTCACTACTAGGCTGAGGCTGGGAAAATTCATCACTGCTAGCGCTGGGCCCAGCAACCCTGTCATCTGCAGCAGTGGCAGTGCTGCTGCTGCGGCCACTAACGTTAACATAATTTGTTATTTTAAAACACTTGGCTGCACCTGACAAGTGGTTTTCACTTCTTTTGTCTAAGCTTTTCAGCCCCACCTTAACGTTTTTTACCCTTTTGTTCCATGTTGCGACAATTTTTTCCGAAGTTGAACCATACTGTCTATGAGTTGAACTATTGATGATGACTTTGGATGTTACTGATCTCGCGCCCTGGCGCTCAGGTGACGTAATGGAGTGGACCAAAATAATTGGCTGGGGGGGAGGGGGGAGACTGACAAATTTGAAGGATTTTTAGGGATACAGAAATATCATATGTGAAGTAAACCCCTCTGCCAAAAGTAATGGGCCGGCAGCCCACTCGTCTGGGCCGGCCAGTTAGAGCCACACATCAGTTTTTTTTTTTTGTTTGTTTTTTTGCGTTGCATCGATCGGCCCCAATTGTCCATCAGCCCACCGGGAAAACTCCCGGTACTCCAGATGGCCAGTCCGCCCCTGGCCTCCAAGCAAAACCACTGAATCCAGCTGGTTAAAGCGGTCCAAAAGGTGTAAACTGTGCAGGTGTGCAGTGCATTATGGGTAACAACTGCTCATTTGCAGCAGCAGCTGTAAAGGGATTTCAGAAAGGCACGTCGATGCTTGACACCTCGTCAGTGCTTTCACACTTGTCTTGGTTTCCTTTTTCTATAAAGAGCTATATTAATTCACACTGAGAAACCCACATGCATGTTAAATCATACTGAATTCTCTCAGGATGGTGGGAATGTTACTGATGTGCAGCGTTTTTATGTCCTGCTGATGAAGCCAGTTGGGGGGGGGGGCGTAGTGTATATAAGACGTGATAATTACACGTAATTACATGCATAAAAGCTTCACACAGGACTACTTATTTCCAATGCAGTCTTCCTTGGAAACATGGTTTTCTGGCCGCAAGGTCAAAGTTTGTTGTTTTTGAGGCTTCTCATGCGACTTCCACAATACTGTGTTACATAAATAATTTAGATGCTTTAACAATATACAGTATATGAAATGTTGGTGGGTATCAGGCCACCCACATATGACTGCCACATATCTGTATTTAATACTAAATATTTTAAACGTGCATTTAGTCTGGCAGGACATCATGAATTATATTTTGTTAGTGGGGTGATCATGTACTATACGGTATTCACTGCAGCTTGGCCTTGAACAGTGTTTCACATTGGAATATGTTTTAGAGTGTTACAGCTTCCATCTGGTATACTGTATTGAACAGATGAATTACTGTACTTTAAGAACTATAACTGGATTAAGTGTGACATGCACATAATGCCTTGTAAGGAGCAGTACAATCCTGTTTGGCTTCTTCTAGCGTTTGGCTAACTTTTGGCCACTTTTCACATAAACAACAAACTGCTGTTAAACCGTCCCCACGAACAGAGGAAATGAACTGCCATTAAACGACTGAGATTCCGCCTCAGTCTTTGCTATTTGCATGGTTTTTCATTGATCCAGTCTTACATGTTCCAGTCTTACAGAAATGTGCATTATACTTACCCTCTGAATCAGGAGAGTAAGCCATTTTTGCATTCCCCGTTGATTCCACAGCATGTTGAGCCGGTGTTCACTACATTAAAATGTTGTGTGATAAATGAATGGGGGGAAAGCTCACACCTCATTATTTGTTATAAAAGGGTGTTGCAGACTGAAGCGCTCCTATAATGTGCTTTCTGCCACCTTGGTGAATTGCTGATTGGGGCAGTTTCTCACACCTCTTTTCTCTATCTTTTTTCCCATTCTTTTGATGAACACAGGAGCTGCAGAGAACATCCAAGGTAAGCAAACTCTTCTGTTTCTTTTTCATCATCACTTGCACTATCCATTTCTCTCCCTTTTCCCATTCACTTCATTTAGTCCTAGAAATGATGGTTATTCACTGGCTCTGAGGAGCTCCCTCTAAATAACGGCAATATCTCATTTTACCACTAGATGGTACAAGAGGCAAATAAAGACGGATGCCAGAGTAGTTGCTGTCCCCAAAGTGCTCATTATAGTTTTTACAATGGATCCAATATGGGTGTACGTGGATGTTAATCTTTGGTTTGGTCATAGATGTCTGACCAACTACACTGCGTTATAAGCATGGGTACGTTGGTACCAAAAAATCCTATGCAAAAAGTGTACCCTTCCAAGTAAGAAAACAAGTAAACTTCTGTGAATTTCAACATTTTAAAGGCATATAGTTGTCGTATTTCTTGGATCATTTTGCCCATATTTAATAAAAAAAATATATTGCCACCCATGCTCATTTTAATATGAATGCAAGGATGCATAGGCCTGAATTAATTATTAATTTTTCAATTATCTCCCATAATACATGTCTTTCTCACCTCTCTGCAACCACAGGAATAACCACAAATTACAGTTCGGGTGAAATTAACCATTGGGAGGAATATGAAGGATTACTCCATTTTATGTCTGTTAATTCATCATTAATTAGGGATGTAAATGAATATCCAAATATTTGGATAGTCATTTAAAGTCTAAAACTTGGGTAATGCAAGCAAGTAACATGCATTTCATTCATTTTCATGATATACTTATTCCCATGAAATTTTGTATCCTATGTTGAACCTTGTTTGAAATGAACATAAAAAATGTGAACATCTCACCTGACATAGTAAGACAAATGCACAAATCCAGGTTGACAAAGGAGTTAGGCTATGTTATGTTAGCTCATCGGCGAGCCACAATGAAGCACAATCATTGTAGCACATCATGGAATTATTTCGCATACCGTAAGAATGTAAAGTGAAAATTATGTGGTGAAGTACTAAAATTCACAGAACAACTTGTATAATCATATGAAAGCGAAGCGTCCTACATTGCTTAGCATGTACACTGAGCAATTGTCATCTGAACAGTCCTCGCTGACCTCATTTGGAGGAGATGTGGTCCCCAGCGTTCTGAAGTAATTACAGAGAGGCTCTGCAATATGTTTCATGTGTTACCAGTCTAAATTTAATAAACATTTCATTAACGTTGATGTGAAGTTGGCGAGACGTGTGGTGCAGTCCGTAGGGTGGCCGACTCAAGAAATATGAGAGACTCCTCACGCAGTTGGTGGTTCGATTCCCCTGCCATGGCACTCTCTGCTCTACCATCCCATCTCTGTTTGTTCCCCTCTGTTTTCCCCTGTCTGAATAAATCAAAAGAATAGGAAAGCATAGCAGACCATTCTCCTTTTAAGAAAAAAAAACAAAACAAAAAAACACCCCCCACCCCACCCAGAAGTAGAAATCAGGATTAGAGCATAGACAGATTGAGTATCCGATTACTAAATACTTCATTATTTACATTGCTGATACTAATGTCATTGTGATATAAATGGCCTTAATAGGTCAAGGACAACCGTGCACACATGCCACTCATATTGAGACCTCACAATGCACTCATGCTGTCAGCTGCAGAGAAGGGAAAATTAGAATACCTATTCAAATCCATGTATCTTTGCTGGCACAAAAGAGTGATGATTTCTCAATCTTTTGAGCATACAATATAGCTCATAATCATGCTTATTTCATGCAGCCTTTTTCTTTTGCTCATTTTTATCGAGGGTGCCAATACTCAGGGTACTGTATATCATGGGTTGATAAGAATGTACATACATGTACATATACACACATAAATGAGGAAATATAAAAATGAATTAATAAAATAATTTGAAAATAAATCTGGAAATTAATAAAAAAATGAATAGATAAAATAATCTAGAAATATATAAATAAGTAATTAAATCTGGAAATGAATATAGAAATGTAAATGTATGTGCAATTAATTAAAATTATTACATTTTTGTTTATTTTTAAAATTATTTTCACATTAATTTATTTCCGTCGATATTTCTGTTTTTGTACATTTTTTGAATATATTTTAAATTTCTGTATATATTTAGCTATTTATTTCCATATATATTTCCTTATTTATTTTTGTATTTTCCTACGCGCACAATCTGTCAATCAACTTGGTTCGGTCCGCTCCCCTCGACGAGCCAACCTATGTGTTACATTCTATGATTCAGCGTGCAAACAGACGGCGTTTGGTTTTTCAAAATGGTTTTTCAATGTGATACAAGTACATTAATGGAGAAGTCAATATTTTGAGAGAAACTGCGGATAAGTTGTAGCCTATATTGCTAAGTGAGCAATATAGCGATCTTGTAGGCTACCTGAGAAAGGATATCCAGATATGGATGGATAATTTATTATCCATCCATGTAATCCATGTAAATGTAATTTACAGCTAAATCTAGTCCCACCCCCCAATTCCCATAGAGATCCATTCAAATGCAGAGAAGTTATAGTATCGATTGTTAGAGTACCAGAAAATAAGATATCAAGGGCCCTATCTTGGCGATCTTGGCGCTTAGTCTAAGCGCATGGCGCTAAGTCCATTTAGGGCGTGTCCAAGTCCACTTTTGCTATTTTAACGGCGTGTTTTTTTGGCGCTAAGCACGGCGCATGGTGCAACTGGGCTGAACCTAGTCGCTTCATTAATTATAGGTGTGTCTTGGGCGTGACATTCAATAAACCAATCAAAATGTCATATCCCATTCCCTTTAAAAGCCTGCTTTTCCACCTTGGCGGAGTGCTTATGATGGCGAAACAGACATGCTCGTGCGTGTTTAGTGTGATCAAGGAATAGGCTAAATGGAGTATGATCAATATTATTCGGATTAACCTTTAGCCTATGAGTTCCCAGTAATTCCATACAGGGCTGTTATTTTACAAAATATGTGCGGTTAAATTTCGTTAAAAGGACCTGCAACAGCTGAGAATAAGCTATCAATGGCTTCAGTCTCACCTTAGAAAACGCCAAATTAGCCTGCTTGTTCAGCGAATTTCGTTTGATTATGCAATGAAAGTGTCAAACATCAATTCCAAGAGGCTGTTCTCATGGAGTTCTCGAAGTTCAAGCTTCATCCAAAGTTCATTAGGCTACCTGCATAGTAGGCTAATATTGATTAATAACATACATACCGTTATTTTGCCTTAATGATGACACTAAATAGCCATACAATAAAGCTGTCAGGTTCGCAACCCATAAGTTCACGCATATTTCCCCTTGTTTAATAATGTCCTGTTTATGGAAATGTGACCAACCTGTTTTACTCGTAGCGTAATCCTTTAAAACAACCCACTTTCCCAGGAAGACCGTTAAACGTGCAGAGAATGGCATTAAAATTAATTGAGAATTAATTGTGTAACGTGCTGCAAATTTGTTTTAGTTTCTAATTAGACGCTTAGTTCTCTTTAAAATCGTTTTGTTCAGTTAAGGAATAACGGGTGAAATCAGCTGGGTTTTAAACGGTGAGAGTATGGAAACCTGGTCACTGTCATTTAAAAAAATATGAAGGACGAAGAATAGCTAAGGTTACAATTTAGTTAACATGGTGACATCTCCGTTTTTTAACCATAGGCTATCGAAAAAAACCTTATGCACAGCGAATTCGCTGTAGCCTAGGCTATTTGAAAAACAATAAATGCAATATTCACTGGAGAAGGTTTTGAACTTTTTTCAGTCACAAACCATTCTATTTACTTACAGGCTGTATTCATAGATAAACAGAGCTGTATTGTAATGACATCTGAAGCGCATTTTCAGAACTTAAATGTCCGTCTATTGCCGTGCGCGAGTTTTCCATTGAATGACAATTCACGCATTAGGTGCAAAGACAATTTGCGCATTAGGCTTGATAGCTATAGGTGTTATCAGCTCCTTTTCAATGGATAGCCATTGTCCCGTACCATCCCACATCGCCTGGATGTTGATGGAGTGGGCTGAGAGCAATGTAATGTGGCATTGTTTCCCTTCGCTGAGGGAAAGGTATGTGGACCTATGGAACCTTTTATTATTATGCATTTTTGATATAGCCTACACAATAATAATATTTCACATTGTGATCTAGATATTTTAGTCATGCCTGTGCACGCCCCTGTGTGTAACAGACAGGAGGGTATGCGCGTTGTGCACACGCCTATGTAGACGCACTTATATGCGCCGTTAAAATAGCATGTAAACAACTGCGACATGACTTTAGACCAGGTTTGTGGTGGTTCTAGCGCAAGCGCTTTCTGCTGGCTCAAGATAGCAATACGCCAAAAAGAATCCTGGCCACTCCTCATCTTAAGACCAACACGCCCAGTTCACTAATGATGGCGCAAGAGTTACGCCGTCAAACATGCTAGTTTGACGGCGTAAGCCTTAGGCGTTATTATGGACCTAGCGCCGGGTGTAAGATAGCAAAGACACTTGCGTTTGCGTTAGCGCCGCTTTGCGCCGGGTGTAAGATAGGGCCCCAAGAGTCTTTTGATATTGTTGGGTCACAGACATCAGGATGTCATGGCATGCAAAGGATATGCGACCAAATATTAAAAATGATTACTTTATTCTACATTATGTTAAACTGTCCTATATTTTTTGATGGGGGGGGGGGGGGGGGTTATATACTAAAGGTTCTATAATTTCTAAATGGTTTATCCGATGAAAATACCCTCAAATTAAAGCTGACAGTCTGCACTTCAACCTCATTGTCATTGTATCCTTTCAAACTCAATGTGCTAGAGTACAGAACCAAAATAACAAAAAATGTGTCACTGTCCAATGAATTATGGTGCTCACTAGGGATGGGTATCGAGAACCGGTATTTAACTGGTACCAGCTCCTGATTGGTCAGGACTGAAATACCGATAAGCTCCTGGACAAACGGTGCTGCTGTCAATATTTGAACGTAATTCACTTTAATTCATTCTAACATAGCTGGCAGGCATTTTCAAATTACCTTCTGTAAAATATATGTTTCTACTTGGGTCCTAACAATGACGAGTTTTTTTGTGCGTGCGTGCGTGCGTGCGTGTGTGCGTGCGTGCGTGTGTGTGCTTAATTTTCCCTCTCTTCTCAAAGTTGTCAGAAAGCAATGAGAGCCATGCTGATTTGAATCAGCCTTTACAAATCTGTTTCCATCAATCTCCTCAATGAACAATGCAAATAACAAGCGCTAATTGGACTCTTGTGTTGTGTTAGTTAAGTACTTTTTCTATTTGGTAACTAACTGATAAATAAATGGTGGCTATGCCACATGAAGTACCGCCGAATACTACAGCCTGAAATGAACACTGATAAAGCGTTTCTAATAATTGCTACAATTGCTCCAGTGTGGGCCTTCCAGTAGATTTGGTACAGACTATAACGGCTTGTTGGTTCTGTGGGAATGTCTCTTCTGTACTGGAAGAACTAGCTCTTCATCGATCTAGATCCTGCAAATTTCAGTTTGTTGATCTTAAAGGTTGTATCAGCGATTTTGGGTGGAAACATAAATGATCACATTCATCTGATTTTTCCTCACGATCCGCTAGCTGCCCGCCCCATAAGCAGGCCGTCAAAAAACCGCGTCTCTGTAGGCAGCCTATGCTCCGAGATCGTACACAAAAACAAATGGTACTACCAACCACTCAAAACCAAAATAAACAGTATTCCAACCAATCACAATGATCTGCACAAACGCTAATACTCTTATCTCGCTGAAATCTTGACGGATTTACAAACGGTTTGGTTTCTTACAAACGTTATTAACGTGGTTATAATTCTGGATGCTATTTTTTAAAACATAACATAATTATTCATAAGTATGTTTGTTTGGGATTTCGCTTCAGAAGTGACGTATAAAATATACAAACTGTTGAGAATACCACTAAGCACTAATCAAAAAGTCTGGTAGTTACAAATTTGCCAGGATGAGGACACATGCATATCGCCCCCCACGCGTAGTGAGGAAGTTGTTGAAGGAGGCAAAGCTGAACCCAAGGATCAGTTTCAAAACTGCACAGTTTAGTGGAATCTTGGCGTTATCAAGTTTCAAAATCAACTTAGACACCTCCATGTCAACAAAGTCTTTGGAATGGGTTGCATGAAAGAAGCCCTTACTGAGAGCAACCCATAAATTGAAGCGCCTGAACTTTGCCAAGCATCATTGGTACTACAATTGCAATTGTGTGTTGTGGTCAGATGACACCAAAATTAAACTTTTTGGCCATGCACACCATCGGTGTGGGTCTCAACAAGACAATGACCCCAAACATGCATCAAAATCAACACAGAAATGGTTGCGGGAGCACAAAATCAATGTTTTTTCATTGGCCATGTCAGTCAGTACCCTATTGAAAACCTTTGGTCTGAATTGAAGAGGGAAGTCCACAAGCGCAAACCTAAAGAACATGAAGGATCTTGAAATTTTCTCCAGGGAGAACTGGTTCAAAATCCCTCAGTGTTACTTTGTTAGACATTACAGGAATAGGATCAGTGCTGTTATTCCAGGGGAAGCTTCACCAAATATTAATTGCAGGGGTGGCAATCATTTTGAAACGTATGTTTTGTAGAAATTGTACTACTCAATAAATCTAATTTAATTTTTTTTGGCTGGGTTACATACAGTGCCCTCAACAATTATTGCCATTATTAATTTAAGTAAATTTATTCTGAGAGAGAAAAATCCTTCATCAAGAAATAATTATTTTTAACAAAACCACGTGTGCCACAATTATTGGCACCCCTAGAAATTCCTATGAACAAAATGTAACTGAAGCATTTTTTCCATTTTTCTTTTACTTTATAAAGTTGCCATTAGGGCAATACTTAAAAAGTTCAAAGCAACTGGAACTGTTACAAACTTGCCTGGAAGAGGACCCAAGTTTATTTTGCCCCCACGCACAGTGAGGAGGATGGCAAGCGAGGAAAAAAATCCCCAAGGATCACTGTTACAGAGGAAAGTAGCATCTTGGGGTCATCAAGTCTCCAAAACTACCATTAGACGTCACCTCCGTGCCAACAAATTATTTGGATGGCATGCCAGAAAAAAGCCTTTCCTGTCAGTTCACCACAAACGTAAGCGCCTGGCGTTTGCTAAACGCTACTGGAACTTTTACTGGAACCGTGTTCTATGGTCAGATGAAACGAAAATTGAGCTTTTCGGCAACCAACACTCAAGGTGGGTTTGGCGTAAAAAGAAGGATGGCTATACCGAAAATAACCTGATCCCCACTGTTAAGTATGGTGGAGGTTCCGTGATGTTGTGGGGCTGTTTTTCCTCCAAAGGCCCTGGGAACCTTGTTAGGGTACATGACATCATGAACTCCATGAAATACCAGGAAATTTTAAATGTGAATCTGGCTGCCTCTGCCAGGAAACTAAAACTGGGTCATCGTTGGATCTTCCAGCAGGACAATGATCCAAAACATACGTCCAAATCAACACACAAATGGTGAACTGCACACAAAATCAAGCTTCTGCCATGGCCATCTCAGTCCCCTGACCTAAACCCCATTGAAAACCTGTGGGCTGAGCTGAAGAGGAGAGTGCACAAGTGAGGACCTAAAACTCTGGATGATCTGGAGAGATTCTGTAAAGAGGAATTATCTCAGATTCCTTGCTCTGTATTCTCCAAGAAGACCCTGTTTTATTGGCAGAGGGAGGTTGTACAAAGTATTAAATGCAGGGGTGCCAATAATTGTGGCACACGTGGTTTTGTTAAAAATGATTTCTTGATGAGGGATTTTTTTTTCTCCGAATAAATTTACTTCAATTAAAGTTGGATTTTTCACATTTTTTCAGTGGGATTAAGCTAATTCACCAAACGGTGATTTTTTTATAATCCTTTTTACTCATCTTTACCAGGCGTGCTAATAATTGTGGAGGGCACTGTAAATGCACTGTGCAGCATCAGGCGGAGCAGGAAGGAGTGTGACTCAGTCAGGCACCATGCCTAGCTCAGCCACCGCCAACCTCGCAACACCTGAGATTAATGCTGCTTGCCTTCCCTCTTCCACGGCCAATCAAGTGAAAGTCATTGAAGCAATCTAAACAAACCATTCAGTTGGTAAGGGTCCTGATATTTTGCCTTTGATCGATTTTTTAATTAAAGCCAAGTGATGTCTTTGTGGTGGGGGTGAGGGGTTTAACTTTGTGTCCTCTCAAACATATACACTTAACTTTTTAGTATTTCCCCACAACAATTTATAGAGTATGAACACACACAACATGCAGAGAGGTGCTAAAAAGTAGCAGCACCACCACCCACTGGGACTATATTGGCTCAAAGGCACTGCATCTGTTTGCTAGTAAAATTGTTATTCACAATTGAAACACACCTTGTTGCAGTAAAAACTTTCCCAGTGGCAACTTTAAGATGTAGAGTATTTTGTGTTATTCTGGAGCCATGCTCTACTGTAGCGCTATGTTGTACCTCCAGTTTTTCACCAAAAGAACCACCCACAACTACTCGTGAAAACATGTATCCAAGCCTGATTGTTGTCTGAGAAAGAAGCTTTTCAGGTGAGACGTGGATGAGGAGGACTAGGAAAAGAAAAAAAGATGTGATGTATGTCACGTACAAGCAAAGCTTGATAAGTACTTCGTTTCTCCACTTAGAAAAACCCACCATCGTTCAGCCCCCTTTCAACCTCAAGGACGAGTGGCTGGCAGAGATGGGCCAGGTCTCTCTCCTGGACTGTGATGTCATTAAAACTGTGCGAATGGGAGATTTCCCCAGGATCGATTGAGGGAGATGGGGGGGTGGGTTGCGGTGGCGCCATGCACAGCAGTTAATCTAACGGTCATAACGGAGGCCAGGGCTCTTATCCAGCAGGCTCAGACGCCTCCTTGTCAAGTTCGCAGGATGCTTCAACATGGTTTATCCGTGCTGTCCCGTGCGCTGTGCTGTCAAACTTACGTGTATGTCATTTGGCTGCTAGTCTGCTTTCATTGAGTGACGTTGTGTTCGCTTGCCTGCATATGTGCCTTTGAGTGAACATATTTTTCTATCAAGAGATGCACTTCATCATTTCAATTTAGAAATTATGTTTGGCTATTTTTGTTTGTTTAGCGGCCTATTCCCGTATGCCTATATATTTAATTCACCTGTATTATTTTTCTCAGTATATTATTTAACCTATTTTGTGTGCAAGTGGATGCGGAAGAGCTGTGTTATGTTTTCTTTGACACTGTAATGATTTGTTTATTGTGTGTTGCATGCTGCATGTGTATTTGGTACAGGTGGGGATGTGCATGATAGGATAAAATCATAATCTATTCATTCTTGTTAAGAACAGCCTGTTTGGGTGTATGTTGTCGTCGTTCAGTGTGTCTTTTTACTTGGTTTATGTTATCGTAGTTTAGTGTGTGTTTTCATTTGGTGTAACTGTTGTTCATGTGTTTTTATTTGGTGTTTGCAGTGTTGGGCAGTAGTGTTGTTACAAAGCTACTAGTTTAACTATGTTCCCCATTAGCCTGGTCGTAGCGTCACTATTTCCCATTCCAAATAGCTTTTATTTTAATAGCTTTTTTATCAATCAAGTAGCGCGATAACATCCATAAAATATATATAAAATTTTCTGAGCATTTCCAAGATTCTATCACAAAATAAACAATAATTGTATGTAGCGATACAATGTGACAATCAAGTTGTGTATTCTGTTGATTGATTGGAATTGGAAAGTAGGCAGAACATTCTGAACTAATTCAAGAATGAGTCGTTCCCAAACTACACGCAGCACAAGTACCCACCCAACCCATCTAAATGGAAGCGTCAATTATTGAACATGTTTTTTTCTTTTATGTCATTTTTATGGCACTTGTCTTTAAGGACTCATTCTGAAACAGCACTGTGGAGCTGGTCTATATGGAGGCTATGGCGACAGCTTCACAGGGCTGATCCAGAATCAAGTAGAACAATTTGTTTTTGACTTGCACTACGTTTCTTCAAGGGATAGCTTTCATGTAGCTGTTTTTGTAGCATAGCTGGTAGCTTGGCTTGCTACATTTTCCAAGTAGTTTGGCCAACACTAGCATACGTTATTGTACTTCAGTATGCATTTTTTATTTGGTGTTTGTTACTGTAGTTCAGTGTATGTTTTTATTTGGTGCGGTAAGGTGCATTACTGTAGTACAGTGTGTTTTATTATTGTTTAGTGTTACTTTTTTCCTGCATTATTGTGGTGTATGTAATTATAGTGTTGTGCATTTTCTTCACACCGGGTATGCGATAATATGCATTTTTGGGGTACGGGATTGTTGAGGTGCAGTACATGATTTTGGTGCTAGGCATCTTTTCGTGTACATTATTATTGCATGGTATATGTTACTGTAGTATAGTGTATGTTATATTGGTGCAGCATATGTTATTGCGGTGCAGTGACATCGAGGTAATTTATGCATTGTTACACTTGCTCTTTTATTGTGGCTAAGGTGTCATTTTTTGATATCACTACAAATGTACATGCAGATAATGAATCATCAGAGCAAAGGTGGGGGCGGGTGCTATACTGCACAATGTAGAGGAGAGAGGTGTGAGGAAGGCAGAAAGCCCTATGTGCTGGTTTGTAAATGGCAGCAGAGAGCAGAATGTCCTACTGGCTGGCACATGGGAGAAGAGAACAGGGCGTTCTGCAGGAGCTGGGCCTTTCAGGAGGGCAGAGAGAGAGAGAGAGAGAGAGAGAGAGCGAGAGAGACCCTCTGGCCCTGAAAGAGATTTCCAAATGAGTGAGCACAATGGCGGATCCTCTGGTGCCGTGCCCGGCCAGCCGCAGCCCCTCTGACGCCGTGCCCGGCCAGCCGCAGCCCCTCTGACGCATTAATCAGCAGGCGGCCATCTCGGTCTCCAGCGCATTCCGCTGATCTCAGCGCTTCTGACACTGCCCAGCCCAGCCCAGCCTTTCTCACACCCAATACCCATAACGTCTTCTCTGCTGTCTTTCTTTTTTTCCCTCCTTTTCTACCCCTCGCTAGCATCGCTTACCTCGTTTGCTTACTTCAGTCAGCTTTGTCCCCTCCTCTTTCTCTTGTGGGGAGAGCAAGGGATGGAGAGATCGCCATAGCCTCATTTGGACCGCCACATAACATTTTTCAGATTTAATTTTTTTCCCTATCCTCGTTAGCATTATTTACCTGGGTATATTATTTTCTTGCTTGTTTGGAGAGTGAGGGTTAAAGGGACAGCCGTAGCCTTTTACGAGCATCTGGGTCTCTTCCAGGGACTTGTATGAGGATGTACTTTTGTGAAAAGCCGCCACGCAATCTGCATGTAAAACAAGACCGCGTTGTTCTTGTTCTTACATAAATTAATTTTTGAGGATTTTTCTCTTCATTGCTAGAATTGGAAATTTAACACTGGACAGTTAAGCCAATTCCTGAGAGGCAGAGTTAAACAAGATAAAAAAACACTGCAAAGAGTTTTTTGCATGAGGACGTACCTGCTAGTTGTTAAATGGCTTTTGTGAATTTTAATTGACAAAAGAAAAAATTATGGTGTATAAAGAACAATGAGTATTTCATGTATAGTGCAAAAAAAATGAAGCTAATCTGGGAAATATTTTAAAGGAATGAACCATTTATTATTATTGTTATTACTAGTAGTAGTAGTAGCAATTTATTTCATTATTTTCATATCTATATTAATATTAATATCAGTATCCAAATTTGAATCTAATCCGAATCTAAGAGCGCTTTACAGTAAAGGGGGATAGCTCACCATAGCCTCCATCAATTCAGTGTTATTCCTATGGAGTTATTGGTTGGGCCAATCTCAAAGGAGTCATATCCATGTTCCCCCCCCCCCCCCCCCCCGGCCCCTTCTCCTCTCTTCTGCACATGATGGGGGTATGATGGCTTTGTGATTTAGCTCATCAGACATAGTGTTATTACCGTTAGCAGCAACCTCTCACCTCTGCAGGAGGTCAGCAATGTCGCCACTCACTTTTTTCTCTCACCATAAGTACTGGCTCTCCAGAGAGAGAGCGTCGCAAATTGAAGTTAACATTAATGCGAGCCTTTGTGAACAGCGTCACTTTGCCTGGTTAGAGATGCCCTGGAGTGAGCCAGGGAAGGAAAAAGCAGCCAAACAAACATTTTCTTAATGGTTTTACCAGCGGTCGTCCGGCACGGTGGGATGCTTGTTTAAGTAGTGTGTTGTTGTCGAGCTGGGCCAGCGCCATCACTGCTGATCCAAGTCCAAATGTGTTTGTGCCCCAATGAGCGGCAGGGGTCAGCGACCTTAAGTATGTGAGTACGAGGGAGGGCATTTCATATATTAATAATCTACTTGATGGGCATTTTCGCACAGGGCAGAGGTGTCGGCCTTGTGTCCATGAAGGCCCCTGGCTTAACTGGCCTAGCTAATCAGCTGTACACATTATCAGGGATTTATCTGGAAATGCAACTGCAGTGTGTGTGCGTGTACATATACCGTACACCTGTGTAGATTCAGTTATAACGTCATTTTGTCTAGAAAAAGAAAGGTGACAGAAAAGTGAGTGAATTAAGTGGGCTGATGAAGAATGGAAGGGCAGAGGTTAAAGCAGCAGTGCGTGCTGGTGCTGGGAATTGAGATGTGACGGCCCTGATGCAGAGGTCAAGATCAAGGTGACCTCTCCGCCCGCTGTCGCCTGCAGCCAATGCGGACACCTGCGTCCCCAAAGCATCGGGCGGCAGTTTCCTGTCTGTCGCCGCAATAGCGGGCGTCCAAAGAGCGCCGTTCGGGAGACCGATGAGCTTAATCCAAGCCCCCCCCCCCCCCCATACTGTTCTTGAGCACGAGTAATTACGTGTAAAGAAAAGGCCTCAGCTCTGTTTGAAGGAGTTAGGCAAATGCTGGTCTGAGCCCTTTCGCTGTTCGTTCAGGTCTAATTGCAGCAGTTTTGCTCAGTGTGTTTAACACTGGTGTAAGACGGGCTTTCAGACACTGCCTTTTTCCCATGGGTGACTCACGGTTCTGGTGGCCTTCTCAGCTGTCTTAATTGTGCTCAAACTATTTACTCTGTTTACCAGCCGCCCACATTCAGGGAAACTGTATTTGTTTGGATTCAGGCTTTGACCTTGGTTTGAATCAGTTTCCAGTAGTCTGTCTGCCATTAAAACAAGTTTCCTCCTGGTGTAATGGCAGTCCCCCTTCTTGGATTTGAACCGGCATCCTTTTTGGTGAACAACTCATTATAGAAATACTGCCCTTAGCGCCAATTTTGAGTTGTGTAAACACGCTTTAAACTTGGCCTTTTGCAATGAACTGACATCACCATGAAATGCCTCACTGTATTTTGGGTCACAACATACCCAGCTTGGATGCAGCTGAGATGGTGTAGTTTGTATCCATGGAGCTGTCCGTGCCCCTCCAGCTGATCAATGAGTAATGATGCTACCTCCAGAGGGTCAGACTCATTCTTCCTTCTGTATAGCCCCATGCATTTTACCATCCTTCTTAGTGTACGCGTACTTATCACAATATCATCCACCGTGCTCAATAACAGCAGAATCTCGCCATGTATCAACCCAAGCATGAAGTAGAACTTAATCAAATCGTGTAAATGAGCCATATTCCTCAATGTTCCGTTCTCGCACGGCGCACACCGTTTCCTCATTCAAACATGATTTTCACGTTTATTAACAACATGAAACGTTTTATGTTAAAACAATAAGTTATAACGTTAAAACATAAAACGTTAGTAGTATATTGTTATAACAAGAAAAGTTTCTTGTTATAATGTGATGTTTGTATATCGTAATAACGTGAAAATATCTTGTTATAACGTGAAAAACATCTTGTTATAACGTGAAAAACATCTTGTTATAACAATAAGCCTTTCACGTTATAACGTGATACTGATCATTTTTTTTTCTTTTTCTGATATGGCAGCAATATGCTTCCATAGAAAATGAGTGAGGATGTTTTGTTATAGTGCACCTATAGTGCAGGCTATATAATAGGATATAGAACAGAATGATGGGACATAAACCTACCCTCTACCTTGTCCCTTTTGTGTCAAAATCGCTCCAGTTGCATAGTTACCACTGGGCTTGGTTAATATCCATCCAACACATGCTGGTCCCTCTCTGGTTTTGACAGAATGGCGCCCCCAATTGACTGAAAGGTTCTCCCTTTGTGAATGAGAACTGGCCTTGATGAGCCATTTCACTCAGATTACCCCCCCCCCCCCCCCCCCCCCCCCACACACCAGACGTAGCCTCACAGAGAGGATATTTGCTGTTGTATTTGTTTCAAAGACCTCAGAGCAGAGCATAGCTTAATTTACATTTTAAAATATTTCTTCAATTTTAGATAAGGTGACACAGTGGAGCTTTTTCAATGACTCAGAGGCTGGTTCTGGCTGTTCCTGTGTGATATATTGGCTGCATTTTGCCATAGTACTGTGGAGTTCAAAGACAGAATCACTCTCCATTATGAACATTGTTGAATGGTTATAATTTGATGCACATGAATTAGGTTTGCAGGCATTAGGCGAGGTAAATTTGAATGGTTGCCATGTAAGATCCAAGGCGCTGCCTGGCAATCAAAAAATAAATAAACAAAAATGCATAAATAAAAACCTTTTATTGTACCTTCTATAAATAAGGGGCCAGGAGGTTGGTTGTTACCCTGGCGTGTGTGTGCATGCGCTTGTATGCGTGCCAGTCTGTGATTTGCAAAGCTTGATGGTTACCTTGGAGATGCCTGAAATCCTTTCAAACAGGTTTCCTCTTCCCCTGGGAGTGAGACGGCGTGGTGAGACCAGCAGCACCCTCAGTATTTAACCTTCAGCCTCTACGTCTCCTTGCGCTAAAATATATGCAGTGTTTGTTTGTGCAGTGTGGTCGTTGAACTGAAGGTGCATTTCTGACAGGCCACAAGCTCACACACTACCTGACAGGCCACAGGCTCACACCCTTCCTGACAGGCCACAGGCTCACACCCTTCCTGACAGGCCACAGGCTCACACCCTTCCTGACAGGCCACAGGCTCACACCCTTCCTGACAGGCCACAGGCTCACACCCTTCCTGACAGGCCACAGGCTCACACCCTTCCTGACAGGCCACAGGCTCACACCCTTCCTGACAGGCCACAGGCTCACACCCTTCCTGACAGGCCACAAGCTCACACACTACCTGACAGGCCACTGGCTCACACCTTTCCTGACAGGCCACAGGCTCACACCCTTCCTGACAGGCCACAGGCTCACACCCTTCCTGACAGGCCACAGGCTCACACCCTTCCTGACAGGCCACAGGCTCACACCCTTCCTGACAGGCCACAGGCTCACACCCTTCCTGACAGGCCACAGGCTCACTCCCTTCCTGACAAGCCACAAGCTCACACACCCTTCCTGACAGGCCACAGGCTCACACCCTTCCTGACAGGCCACAGGCTCACACCCTTCCTGACAGGCCACAGGCTCACACCCTTCCTGACAGGCCACAGGCTCACAACCTTCCTGACAGGCCACAGGCTCACACCCTTCATGACAGGCCACAGGCTCACAACCTTCCTGACAGGCCACAGGCTCACACCCTTCCTGACAGGCCACAGGCTCACACCCTTCCTGACAGGCCACAGGCTCACACCCTTCCTGACAGGCCACATGCTCACACCCTTCCTGACAGGCCACAGGCTCACACCCTTCCTGACAGGCCACAGGCTCACACCCTTCCTGACAGGCCACAGGCTCACACCCTTCCTGACAGGCCACAGGCTCACACCCTTCCTGACAGGCCACAAGCTCACACACTACCTGACAGGCCACTGGCTCACACCCTTCCTGACAGGGCCACAGGCTCACACCCTTCCTGACAGACCACAGGCTCACACCCTTCCTGACAGGCCACAGGCTCACACCCTCCTGACAGGCCACAGGCTCACACCCTTCCTGACAGGCCACAGGCTCACACCCTTCCTGACAGGCCACAGGCTCACTCCCTTCCTGACAAGCCACAAGCTCACACACCCTTCCTGACAGGCCACAGGCTCACACCCTTCCTGACAGGCCACAGGCTCACACCCTTCCTGACAGGCCACAGGCTCACAACCTTCCTGACAGGCCACAGGCTCACACCCTTCCTGACAGGCCACAGGCTCACAACCTTCCTGACAGGCCACAGGCTCACAACCTTCCTGACAGGCCACAGGCTCACACCCTTCCTGACAGGCCACAGGCTCACACCCTTCCTGACAGGCCACAGGCTCACACCCTTCCTGACAGGCCACAGGCTCACAACCTTCCTGACAGGCCACAGGCTCACAACCTTCCTGACAGGCCACAGGCTCACACCCTTCCTGACAGGCCACAGGCTCACACCCTTCCTGCCAGGCCACAGGCTCACACCCTTCCTGACAGGCCACAGAATCACACCCTTCCTGACAGGCCACTGGCTCACAACCTTCCTGACAGGCCACAGGCTCACAACCTTCCTGACAGGCCACAGGCTCACACCCTTCCTGACAGGCCACAGGCTCACACCCTTCCTGACAGGCCACAGGCTCACAACCTTCCTGACAGGCCACAGGCTCACAACCTTCCTGACAGGCCACAGGCTCACACCCTTCCTGACAGGCCACAGGCTCACACCCTTCCTGACAGGCCACAGGCTCACACCCTTCCTGCCAGGCCACAGGCTCACACCCTTCCTGACAGGCCACAGAATCACACCCTTCCTGACAGGCCACTGGCTCACACCCTTCCTGACAGGCCACTGGCTCATTTCCCTGCCCGCTCCTGGTTTGATAGGCCAGGTTAAATCACCATCAGAGTACAGGAATGTCCAGGTCCCTTACTTTGTTAATATATGCCTCCCCACCCACACAAAGATACACACATTTGGATGTTCAGCAGACACTCTTATCCAGAGTGACTTACAGAGATTACATCGTCCCACACAAACCATTTATACAGTTGGATATTTAACTGATGCAGTTCAGTAAGTACTTTGCTGTAGGGTACAATGCCAGTGCTGCTGGGAATCAAACCCATGGCTTTTGAGTAACAAGCCCAGTTCTTTCTCTTGCACTACACCACATTTTGAATGTGAGAAATGTGCTTAAAACCAGGGTGTGCTAATCAGTATATTGTGTTTTCCACCAACTGCACCAGTCCAATCACATTGAGGCTATTGGATGGTAGAAGATTGGTGATACCCCCCCCTCTCTCTTGTTATCCCAGTCTTTAGAATACAAAAAAAATAAAACTAATAGTGAATATTTAAATTGATGATCTCTTTTTTCTGAACTCGTGTTTGAAGTGGCTCCTGTCTGTCTGGCCCTGGGATGATGCAGCACCTGGTCCATCAAATCAAGCCATCATCAAACAGTACTCATATCCCAGCCCGCCATAGGCTTTAGATTCGACCATGAGCAGCAATAGCCGGACTTGCATATAAATTGCACAGGCCTGAAAATCAATACTTCGGCCCACTGCAGGGTCCTTTCAGCCCTGCCTTATGGGTTTTCTGTATGTCTGTATGTGTGCGTGTGCGCGCGCGCGCTTGGCATAGATTGGGCTCTGAGATTGAGCGAGCCTGCCAGCCGCAGTGTAATTGTGGATTAACCTCCCTCTCCTCTTGTTTTCTCTCTCTGTCCTCTGAATCCAGTCCAGAGTCAGAATCTGGTGACAGATAACGTGACAGTGGTGGAGGGAGAGGTGGCCACCCTCAGTTGCAGAGTCAAGAACAACGATGACTCCGTCATTCAGCTCCTCAACCCCTACAGACAGACCATCTACTTTAGAGATGCCAGACGTGAGTATACTGTGGAAACTGAATCACTTTCGCCTATTTATAACCCAGCTCTGACCGCTTTCTGTTCAAGAGCACATTTACCGAGCTGCTGTTGGATTCAAAATGCTATGATTTGACGTGTGGCGCATGCTTGGATATTCACACATGCAGCAGTCTTTCTTGGGTCATATCTAAAAAACCTGGGACTTATAACTTGGTGGTTGCAGGTTCAAATCCTATTTGTGCCATAGACATTGCTCTGTTAAGCACTGTACGCGGACTAAATTGCAAGGTGTGGATTACTTGTATTTCCATCTTAATAAATGGATAACGTGTCAGACATAAGCTGTGTGAGCCACCCTGAATAAAGAGTGTTTTCTCAGCTAAAAGGATATATGTATATATGTGAAATAATGTCTTAATGTCAGTTTGGAAGCTGGAACGTTTTCTGCAAAGTGTGGGCAGGGATAAGAAAATCAGTCCCTGACATTTTTGAAGTTGGTGTTTTTCAGAGAGAAACGGCTCATCACAGTCTGCCGAGCTCGACCCCAAGCCATTCAAAGAGTAGGGGTGTTCTGAACCAAGCTCATTCTCAAAGGGAGGGGTGCGCTGATACCAAATCCTCAGGCCCGCTCAGCGATTGGCCGATGCTTTGAAAATGGTTGCCACCCACCGAGCTTAGGCATGGCATGGCCACAGGCTCATTTACAGCTGCCTCACGTCGCTCCTCCCAGAATTCAGTTTCCTTTTCTTTATTTTTCTCATCTCTTGGGAAAAAACAAAGATAAAATCCCTCTTGGTGGTAAGAAGCCGTATCTTTTCACTCCCTGTCAGTTTCATGCAGGGCTCAATTCCATCTGCACAACTCAGCCCATTATTGGCCGTCACCTCAACTCTAATCTCACTGTCCATGTCCTTGACTCCGCCCATTATGGGCCATATCCTCAACTTAACTTCTAAGCGGCAGTCTCCTAGACTCTTCAACACCCCCAAGTAAGTGGTAGTCTCCATGACTCCGCCCATTAGGGGCTGTCTCTTTGACTGCTCTCATGAGCGATCACATTCTCACATTTGGCAGGGGCAGCTGAATAGATGCGGGGGGGTTTACTTCCACAATGGTGTTCCTGCTCTCAGCGGTCCGGGCCTCGCGACGACCATAATTGTCCCTTGTCTGGCTAATAACATCCTGATGGGTTCCTTTCAATGTGTCTGGGTCCAGTAATCAGACTTGATTTCAGTCATTTAGGATAAATGGCGTGTCCCACTGAGCCTTTCGGATTAAAAACCCAGGGAGGACAATATGGGCAAGATTTCAAAGACGGGAAAAGATGTCTGCTTCCCTCTGAAGTCATCCCATTGTCTTCTCTATGCTCAGATGTGAGATGGGGCCACGCCTATTCTTTTCTGTGTTTGTCCAGCAGTCTTGTCGCTTTTGTCATTGTTCATTTTTGGAACCAGTCTCCACAGTCTTTTTTTTGTTCCTTTTTGCCCAATTTGGAATGTCCAGTTGCACATCTTCGCCCACCCCATTGCTAAGGCACTGCAGGTGCCCAGTCGTCCACAGAAATCGCTCGATGAGGTAGGCGAAACCCTGCTGCTTACCTTCACCACCAGAGTGAGAGTGAGACTATGGCTAATAATCCCTCACCCAGTGGGATTCCCGGCCATAGATTCCTGGCTGATTGGCGCTTCGCCTCACCAAGTTATAGCGCTTCAGCTGGACCTGACACCCAAGGAAAACTCCACAGCACCTTTTTATTCTGTTGCACCTTCACCTGCCCCCTTGGTTTAGTAACAAGAAAGGTAACGGATGTATATATCATGGCACCAGCCTACTGTCCCTCCAGATACTTGTGTGTTTTAAGAAGAGGGACTGAAAATAGGGCAGCTGTGTGGATTCCACTCGACTATCCACTCAAAATGTATTTTATTTATTTTTAGAAAGTATTCTTTTAAACCTGTATATATTTTACAGAATTCCTCTCTATTCACAGTAAACAGCTCTCGGCCACAGAGAAAAATGAATAACACGACATGGCAGAGGTGTAAAATGTCATGCAAGTCTCTCACAATACCAACTGGACTGTCCCCATGGGCATTCAAAATATTTGAATTGTCAAAATGATTTTTTTTTTTTGGTTTGCTAACTTCTTATAATGTTTTTTTTTCTTAAAAAAATAAAATAAATTGCGAGTCAATCACAGAGACTGCATTCATTTTTGTCCCAGTCACGCCCCCTGTTCTCCTCAGTGGCTTCGTTTAAAATAATCCTCAGATCATGAATCCAGCCTTAATGATCTTTCTCTCTACAATTTCTTCATTCTTTTGCTGCAAACTTTCAGTCATTACTGATGTACTTATATATTTATTTAAGTATTGATTTATGTTTCCTGGAAGGCTGTCAGTCTTGAAGGAGACACAGTTCATCTCTTGTTCTTAGGTCTTGAAATTCTCCAAAGTCAGATGCAGAGTTTTCTCACCCCCTGTGGTGCTGCTCAAGAAAAGACTGAACACATTTCATACAATTAGATTTCTTTGTTTAGTAGGTGTGTTTCAGAACCAGATAGGTTTGTTAGCATCTCCGCCTTTCCTTAAGATGAGGAAATTCTTTGTTGTGGTCTAGGCTGGGGAAGAACTGCCCTATGAAATCTCCCACAGCAGGTTTGGTTTGATAGTGTTACACAGGGAATATCTCACGTTTGTTTTTATTTTTTTCACATTTTTTCAGGTTTTGTCCTGGAATTGTCCTAAATTTAAATTCTTTATTTTTTTTCTCTCTTTTTTTATAGCTTATTTGTATTGATGGGAGAGTGAGCCTTTGGTCTACTCAAATGGATGGAGCCATGACGTGTCTTTGATAGATTTATTTGAATTAATTACCCTTTGTTAGTAGAGATGCTTTTGATTGGTCCATACCAGTCAGTGATGAAAACACATGATGGCTCCACCCATTTTGGGACTCCAGGAGTGTTTCTCAAGAATGCAAGGGTGCATCGGATGCACACTCTCCCAACACAGAGTTGCCAAACTGGGGGATTAACCCCTAAATGTAGGGGATTTTTAAAAAGTAATTTTGTTAGCGATGGGATATCGATCCATACTTTTCGCGACCAAATTAATTAACAACTCATTATTCAACTGTTGATAATAGCCGTCTTTTAATAGGCTTCCTAAAAGCTAAATGAAGGCGGAAAAGTCTCGTCACAAAAAGCATAGTGAAATTAACAGAATTTAAGGCTGTATCAATGAAGCATAATATGGGGGAAAGTGCTCAAAGCTCCATGACAGAAAACCGTAGGATGAAACCAAAAATGTTATATTAATGTCACACTCATCGTCAGTGCATCTCTTTTTGCTGTGATGTAGCCTACTTTATTCATTTCCCAGTGGAAAACTTAGAACACATGTAGTTAATATTTTAATATAGATTTTATGTCAAAAGCACAAAAGGACTGGATTGCGATGATTAGCTAAAGCTGTTAATATGTTGTTTTAAAAGCAATATACAAGTAATAACCTAGCTAACTTTGTAACACAGATGGCTGCTACTACTTTTTGGTGAATCGGTGCCATCTCCTGGAGTGCAGTTAGAATGACGCGCCAAAACAAGATCAAATAAAGTAGGCTTTTACGCAGTCATATGAAGCAATCAAATGTGAACAGTAAAAAAAAAAAAGTGTTACATAATTTTTAGCATTTATTCTTACAAATACAGTATAACATTAACATTGGCGACTACCACTTTATATAGGCCTGATTGCATTGCAATGTAGCCTACACGTTCGTGTACAGGAGAGCCAAGTTTGGGTCGCATATCAGTTTGTGCACCGTTGCTTCAGAGCTCTGTGTAGCCTGTTTGAGATGCAATGCGTGCTTCTGACGTTTGGACTGTGGTTTCGCTATACAAACCATAGACTCTAGAAAATAGTTACAAATCGATCCATGCTACAAACCAGGCAGCAACTTTTCCTGAAAGTCCAGTGTATAAGCTTCCCCCGTGTCATATGTCATTGCTTCGCGCATTGAATGATGGGATATCCAAGTCTGCGTACTCGTTTGGTGAGTTTGCATCCGATGCATCCTCGACGTTTGGAGCAGATCAAGTTAATTTCCGGGATCTTTGAGCGTCCTCGCTTCTTTGCGTTCTTGGCTTTGGAAGAGAACTTGGCCTGTTATATGATGTCACCCTATTCACAAGAACGTGTTTTTGCAAGTGCCCTTTTGTAGGGACACTTGACAACACGTCCGTCACAAGTCCGCAAGTCCGTACTTGTGCGGACTTGGTATTGAGAAACACCCCAGATCTGCTGAAAAGACTTCAGAATTCATATTCCCATAGAATCCTCAACCTTGCACAGAGCCACTCCAGTAGGGCATTGTGGTATATGTACCACCTCCATTGCTGTACAGGACCGGGGGGCTCTGTTTTTTCCCCACACAGTCAGAAGGCCCTCAGAGGTTACCCAGTGACCCAGGGGTGTGAAGTGGAAAAGCTTGCTCTGTGCTATGCTATCCTACCCACTATGCACATGAGTCTTTGACAGTCATCCTATCCCTGGTGCTGTTGGTAACCCTTCCTGTCAGGTGACAGAGCCAATAGGTTAGCCAATAGCCTGTAAGGGTGAATAGATGTGATGAAGATACCTCTGTCACAACCCTCCAGCTCTTCCCATTAAGCCAGGCACTACACGTATTAGTATTTTTATAAAGATTTAATTATTCCCTCATTCAGTTAATTTCCATTGTGAGCTGGACTGCAGTGATGTGCATCCTTGTTTCACGTCATTGGGGAAACTGGCTCCCTGTGGCATTCTCAGACCATTTCCTTTCACTTTATGGAGGATTCTTTTTTTGCTTTTTTTAACTGAATGTAGGTTCTCCCTCCACTGTTACAAATGAAGGGTTCTGGTCCGGACAGCTGTAGGTTCCCATCCACATGGGCGATGGGCCTTTGATCAAACACATTTCAGCAGATCAGTCCCAGGTACCTGCAGAAGCCTGCCCAGCAACAGACAGATGAGTCATAGCTTAGGCTCAAAGCATGGAGCCACTTTTCTGACGCGCCACAGATTAAGGAGCTTTGGACAAAAATGTGGTCGGTGTGGTCGTGCTGCAGGGTCGAGCTTGGTCACATCTCTGCTGTTTTAGTGTACTGTGAGGTCAGCCAGCAGTGTTCTGAGGGTAGGAACTCAGTGTCATAGAGAATGGTTATGACCCCTAATAGCCACATTTTTTGTTAATGCTCATAATAATATGCCATTTTTGGTGGGGAGCAAAGCAGGTCTCATATAATGGCTTGAGTTGATATCATTCCCAGGTACTTCTCCCAGGGGGAAAAACTGCTGGCATAATGTATGTGGCTGTATGACTTGCTGGCCCAGAGTTTACAAAC
The DNA here is from genome assembly GCA_029718625.1 of Synaphobranchus kaupii. Classification (NCBI taxonomy): domain Eukaryota; kingdom Metazoa; phylum Chordata; class Actinopteri; order Anguilliformes; family Synaphobranchidae; genus Synaphobranchus; species Synaphobranchus kaupii. The sequence continues at coordinate 1,089,111 of CM056385.1, forward strand.
ACTGCTGGGTTTTCAAAGCTGATCCATAATTTAACAGCAAGCATTGTTAATACACTGCAGTGTATTTTGTAGTGGAGTAGCACACTCCAGCCGGCTGCTTAGCTTCAAACTTCATCCTTTCAATGTCGTTTCCTTAGTTGCGGGTAATCATCTTTTGGTGTTTAGAACCAGCAGGCGCACCGCAGAAAAGTTCACTAGCGCCTCCTGCTGTACAGAAGTGAGGGTTATGCACCCCCCACCACCAGACACACGCACACACACAAACACACAGTCTGAAGGTCCTTAGAGGTTAATCAGTGACCCATGGGTGTGATTTGACAATGCTTGCTCTGTGCTGTGCTATCCTACCCAATCCACATGGTGGGATCAGTCTCTGGGACTAGTCATGAATCTTCGGGGACCAGTCTATCCCTGTTGCTCTTGGCTCTTGGTAACCCTTCCTGTCAGGTGACAGAGGGGCGGCTGTTAACCAAAAGCCCATAAGGGTGAATGGATGTGATGAGATGCCTTCTCAGTCGCTGCACTCCAGCTCATCCCATTAAGCCTGACACCACACTTATTAGCATTTTTATAAAGATTTAATTATTCCCATCACTTCCAACCCGACTTTAGTCACAATAGATTACAAACTGCATCATCCGCACCCAGCTCTTATCCTCAAGTTTTAATCCCTGTGCGTTCTTCAGTCAATAAAATTGAATTAAATCATTAGCTTTAAACTGCCCTTTCCCTGACGACTGGATCCCCGACTTTCATGCCGCGCGCCTTAATTAGTCACACACATTATTCTCGCGCGACATTAAAGATGCCGCCTAGCACAAGGCAAAGAGGAGAAATGGCGCAGCTCCAGAGTGGGGCAGTGCACCACGGCTTTGAGAGCTTAAAGCGGAGCCTATTGTTCTGTTCCTTTCCTCCTCTTATCTCTCCTCAGAACCTGTTTTATAGAAGCGTTTCACTTCCCATTCAAGGTCCTTTTTTGAATGTTTTATTGATCAATTTTTTAAATACGCGCACACACACACACACACACACACACACACACACACACACACACACACACACACACACACACACACACACATAATAGGTCAATTTGGTGCAATATACTTTGGAGGGGTGGAGAAAATCCTCCAGTCCCAGCCTGGCATCCTCTAAAACAGCTGCAGGGATCTGAAGAGTTCTCTGATCAAGGGAGCGGTCGGTCCAGATTAGACTCCCTCTCTAAAGCATGTTACATGCCTTCATGCACAGCACCGCCTACACCGTCCGGCGGTATCACCGCATCGCCTTTTCCCTTTCTGGTTGATCTCCCGCAATGGTGGCCTTTTCCTTATGGTGTTTACTGATTTCTAGCCAATCAAGGTGATCATGACTGGCCTTCCTGACCAACCCATGGCACCCCAAAATTGCATAAGCTGCACAATCGTGGTGTGGGAGCATGATGCAGCATGGTAGCATAAATTAATTATCACAGGTGAACTTGGAAGCACGGCACAATGGACAGCCCGCTTACTGCAATTAAGTTGTAAAGATGACATGGCCGCAGACACATACTTTGAATTGAATCATTCATAATTCACTGGTTACTTCAGTGACATGCATATTCCACAAGGAATAATAAAAAATTTGGAATTGTGTTTGTTATATCTGTAGTAGTATGGCTCAGACTGTAATATGGGGCTATACTGCAGCACAGCTGAAGTTAACTGCTTTAATCAAACACTGGCAGGAAAATGATTGATGTGTGATGACTAGCCTATCACAGCTCATGTACATTGAAGGTGACTGCTTGCCCAGGGTCGAACCTGGTGTACACCCCTTTTGCAACTTGTGAGTCCATTAAGGATGATGCATTCTTAGTGCTGTGATGACCATTCTTAGTCATGTATGTAGACCAGTAAAGGGTCCTAGCTCAGTGTGGTTAAATCTAGGCCTAGCTTCTTCAGCAATCACGTCTGTCTGACTGACACGCTACTGCCCGTCCATTTAATTGTGCGTTATTTTCTTGATTTTAATTGAGTTTTGTTTGGTCCCAAATGTGAGATGCCATTATCAGGTACATGGGATAATCAGAGGCTCTTCCGATCAGGACATAATTTTGTTAAAAACTCTAAGGATGGAGGATTATTTATTTTCTAGTTAATTGTCTTATTCATATTTGTTAATTTGTTTCAGGCTGTTTTTCTCTGAACTCCGGTGATGGGGTGACAGAGCTCTGAGCAGTGTGAACAGCTCCTGTCAGATCAATTCATTTTAGCAGGCAGGGAGTAGAGCTGAGCTTTCATCTCCTGCATCCTTTCATGCTCTCCACTGCACTAACAACAAGAAAAGACTCCTCACTATTCTTAACCCCTATAGTTTTTCTTTAGTTTGCAATGCAATACTGAGAGCTACATATTTAAAACGGGTAAAACTATGCATTTCCTGTATAATAGACTCCTTGTCCACAAGTGTGAAAAATCTGAGGGTGATATGCAGAACTACTAAAGATCTATGATGAAAAATGTAAGCAGTGTACCCTGTTGTCCCTTAGTGTCTCCAAATCTCTCCAAAATGGCTAAATTGTGCACTGCTGTAAATCATAAAAGAATCATGTATTTTACTACAAATCAACTGCTTGAAGTGGGAATCTTTCAATCAGTATTGGGGGAAAGATATCTATGGTTCCAAAACCTGTCATAAAATTAATAAAATATTTCTGTCCATTATAAAGCATATACACATTCATAATCACTCCCAAGAAAAATTTTACATTCATGCACAGTAAATTTGAATGAGTATTTTCCATACCTTAAGTGACAAGTATAGCCCAGGGAGATACCAATACGCCATTGACTATATTATGTATGATAAGATTACAATAAAATAATATTCGGCCATCAGGAAAATACTGAAAATTTTACTGCAAATCAAACATAAAAATGACTGAGCCACCTATGGACGCTTACACTACAGTATGTGAAATCCACTCTAAATGTGAAAATGACAATATCAAACATATGGCACAACTGTGGCGTACATATTTGAAATGGTACAAGCAGTAATACTTGCATATCGATGAGGAAAATCTCCCTCATGTTCGTAGGCATGTTCTCCGATCAAATTATTGGTGTGGTATCTATGGTATCTCAGTAACTTTAACTTCTGACCCACTCCTAAAATCCATGTAAGCAAGTATTTTCTCTAGCCATGCTGATGAGTTGGCCAAATTAGTCAAAACTTGTGAAAATAGCTAGAAAACAATTAAGCCTCGGCGAGCTAATGTACATTCTAAGTTGTTTGCGTAAAACTAAACTAATAAAACTAGAAATTATGTTATGCCCGGCTGTAATTTATCATTCATAGCATCCTATAAGACATTGCAAACACTGTTACGAAGGTTATAATGTCCTATATTGGATAGAAGAGTTTTCAATTAAACCAGAATGAACTGGAATGCGTGAGACAGGTTTGCACAGCATACAGGGTTTTACGCATGGGGGCTTAAGAAGGTGTACTAGCGTTAAGGGGTGTGTAGTTCTCAAACGGATTGAAAGACAATAAATAACCACTGAATCTTGAAAGGGACATCTCTATGTGTAAAACCAATGGTAGGATTTTATATTTATTTAATATTTAGTAGTAGATATTGACAGTCGAGTGACATGGTATATTACACAAGAATTTCACGTGAGCAGGGCATTTCATGGCTCTTTTGGCATACATTCAGGCTATTGTTGTGTCGGGGAAGTGATGGTTAAGTAAAAATTTGTTTATTTCCTGAATCCAGTCCCAACAATCAATACCCTTGTTAAAATGTCCAGCGCTCTGAATACTGAACACAAGCGGTATTGCATGTGTCGATCATCAATTAAATCGCCAAATCCATTGATAGGTCAGTCAAACAGTAACCTGGTGGATCAACCAACAAGTCAAAACCAACAAGTCAGGTCTTAAGATTAAATCATTTTATTAAAGGAAAAACCGTCAGTTAGGATAATGAATTGGAATCATGCATTAATTAATGAATGTAGGCTCACTACTTATTTACAAAAAAGAAGACATTAAACCAGATGTTGAATTGAAATTACCAGTAAAGAGAGAGAGAGACCAATATGACAGACCTTGCCAGAATATTTGGGTTTCAGCACAGCAGGTACAAAAGAAAGGCTCCTTTATGACAAAGACTGGCTTCCCTGAAAGCTGAGCTTACGTATTAATTAAAGCAATCTTGTGTTGTTGATGGCAGGACTAAGCACCCTGATATTATTGTCATGGTTTTTGCCTCTTTTTACAGAGACCAAACATGAGTAGGTTAGAAGGTAATTTTGCTAGAAACTGAAAACCTCTGCAAACAGAGACATTTGCTCCTGCTTTTAACAACAGAAGTTGAATGATTGTAGTACAATCATTAAATCTGGGCCGTTATATAATCTTCAAATTTGGGCAAAATATTAATTCCATGCGATAAAACCAGTGGTAACACCCTGGCCTCCACTTGAATCTGGAGCTGTTCCAAAAATGTAAATTAATGAACTGGCAGGCCCCCCCACAACCATTATCTGCATAGACATTTAGACATTCAATTGATTATTTCAATTAAATGTCACAGATTGGTATTCAAACTGAAAATCAAAATTGGAAACCATGGACTTTATGGTATTCTTAAGCCAAGCTGGGCCCTAAATGGTTTCCTGTCCTGTGTCTCCTCAGAGGTAATAAAACTTGCTGTGTTGCCATCCTAGATCAGGACATTTCCTTTGTGTGTGGGGGTAGGGGAGGGGGAGAGAGAGAGAAGCAGGCAGTAATATAAGAACAACATATCCGACAGTTGGCTTTATGTTGTTGCTATGACGGAATACAACTTTTTAATGGTGAAGAAATATTTTTATGAACTCACAGATAGATGCTGTTGTCACGCATGGGTAGGTATAGTGGCACATAGAAACTCTGTATTTGGCAGAGTTGTCACAAATCATGTACTAATAAAGCTAAAACACAGTTTCGACTCATAGTTTGGTTGCAGGAGCAATGAATGTCTCAGCTGGAGAAAATGTATGAGAAAATGTATGTTCAGAATTGTGAATAAAACACTAAAATTAATATGCATAGTACACGCACATAACAGTACTGTATAAGTTGCTCTTTGGAGTTACTTCAAACGTATTTTTAATGCTAAAAAAAAAAAGTGATGTCTGAATTCCTCTATACCCACCATTGTAAAGCCAGCTGGTTTTCAGAAACGTCTATCAAAAATATCCATCCAATATCAGCACCAGAATATGAACTACCACTTTAGGAGAAAGAAGTTTTTTCAGTTCCTCTTCTGATTTGGTGAGAGACCCTGAGCAAGATCACTAGACCTCAGAAGTGAATGTACATTGAGCTTTGAAATAGAACTTATTCCTGGGGAGACAGGCGTAGGGTGTGAAAATGATTTATTTTTTTAGTTATGGATTCAAACCACATTAAACATTTACTTCTGTTTGGCTAGGGAAAACAAAAATACAGACCTAAACGCATGCAAGCACGCACACCTGAAAGACCTGGCTTTCAAGTCTTAAACTCCTTGCTTTCGTTACTTTTCCGCAGCCTTGAAGGATAGCCGGTTCCAGCTGGTCAACTTTTCGGACAATGAGCTGCGGGTGTCGTTGTCCAACGTGTCACTGTCCGACGAAGGGAGATACGTCTGCCAGCTATACACCGACCCTCCGCAAGAAGCCTACGCCGACATCACTGTGATGGGTACAAGAGACAACCCCTCACTCCACACTGCACTGCTGCATGCACACACCTGACTGACAGTTACTGCCATTTGTACAGTGAGACGCACAGCTGCAGTAATTACACTCAAGCGCTCACCACACATTAGATGTGCAGGAGAGCCATGGATTTTGATTGGTCCAGATCAATTTTTCTGCAGCTTGACAAAGACCAGCATGTGTATCTTGTGTGCGTGCGTGCGTGCGTGCGTGCGTGCGTGCGTGCATATCTATGTTTATTTTATTTTTTGACAATCGCCATATGGTAAAATGTAAAGAAATGACATTACTATTTCTATTAGCATTACTGAAGTTACAAACTAGATTGTTTGCCACATCAGTGGAAGTCAGGCTTAGCAGTTTGATTGAACAGCCAATTAATGCCACCAAGTTACGTCACAGGCAGCCAGTCCATCAGGCTTGGAGCACTGCGGCGTGCACAATTGTAAGGAGCGAATCTCATGATCACAATCAGATAGCACTCTGGCAGGAGCTGGTGGCCTGCTGTAATCCCACTCCTGATTGTCTGATGAGGGTCCCGCTGCCATACTCGTATAGCCAGTTGGACACTTGTAAATCCGTCCCCCATGCATTTGGCTTATATAAGTATATTGTATAATTTATACAATTTAGAGAGTTGATGAGCTTTTTGGGGACTTTCCTTCAAATTCTTTGGTGCGATGTCAGTCCCGCCAGGCTACCCAATCATCAAGACTGAGGAAGGTGTGGTCAGCGAAGGGAATGAAACGGAGATGAACTGCACAGCCGCGGGCAGCAAGCCGGCCTCCGTCATCAGATGGATGAAAGGAGACAAGGAGCTGCAAGGTTGGTTTGGTGTGGAGCGTCCCAACACACCCCTATGCATGTCTTAATTGTGTGTGTCCTACTGTGTACTATGTATTGTGTAATGTTTTTAAATGCAAGACCAGTAACAAAGTTTTCTATTGCATCACTACATCATCGTCTCCATCAGGCAACGATGCGAGGAAGTCGGTGAATCATAAACCAAACAAGCTTAAGGTTCTATTTTTACACAGACGAGAGACTCGTGATTATTTATTTTTCTTTGAAAAGTCAAAGCCTAAATTAGGAAGCACGACTTTGCCTTGGAAGGAGCTGTCGTTTTTCAACTCCTACAGCAAACAATGCCCACATTGAACACGGCGCATTGTACCAACCGTGTAGGCATTAATGAGAGGCCAAACCTCCAGCACATCTAATCGGCTCCTAAGCACCTTCCTCCATTAAACAGCAGGGCTCGTGTTTTAAATAACCCTCTCTGGGGCGGCCGATTACAAACGCTGTAAATCTCCTGCAAAGCCAGAACACTACAACGGACTGCACTCGACTAGGTAACAACAGGGACAGCAGGAAAATATGCTGTGCAACTGAATGAATGAAAAGTAATAAGGATAAGCGGAATTGCTACCGTTTGTTGATGGTGTTCTCATTGTTATAAACGGGTCTGGATTTGTGTGTAAGGGCATCATAAAAGCATACTGTGTTTATGGGTAATCAGGAACTGCAAAGGCTTCCTACTTGAATCAGGCTTTTTATTTTTTTATAAAAGCTGTGCTAATTTGTTCTAATCACCAGTTACACTATGTGGCCTGTTGAATAAAAGAGTAAATAAAGCATTTTCTGAAGGCAGTGAAAAGGCTACCGCACCATTCATGTTGATTTGTTGGGTGTGAGAGAGTAAAAGAGAAAAGAAGGGCACTGCTTTCACCATCAACATTACATCACCACGCGCACATGCTCAAAATTGCTTTTGGCTGTCGTGCTGGGTGGATTTATTTTTAATTAAACATTCTCATCATTCAGTCTAATATCCTTTAGGATAATCACTTTTTCACTTTAAATATCATTCAAAGGTTACACCCATCATACTTGGGAATGTAAATTCTGCAGTTCTGGGCTATGCTAAGCCAGCTTTCCCCATCTTTTCCGATGTTGTTCTCACAGCTTTCTTTTAATTTCATACTTGTTCTTTTTTCCCAGCCTTCTGATATCTGGCCTAATTCATTGCAAGTCGAGGAACAGCGGTGATATGGCTTTACTGGAATAGTGGATCTTGAATTGCCATTGAATTTTGCTATTTGTCACCAGACCTGGCAAGGAGGCAGATGCGATTTTTTGTATTTATTCCAGATGTCAAACATTTAACACATGGTGATGCTGACTTTTGACAGTCTCTTGTGCCCCTTTCACACACAAAGCCTGGGATTGACACGGGATATTGAACACGGGTTCTACCCGTGTTTGAGCCATTCACACCCCACTATGGTCACGGGTATGTAGCTTACCAGATCCTCGCCATTCACACAAGACCCAGGTGCGCAAGTTTACTTATGTACACATTGCGTTTTGTCTTGCTAATGCAGCTAGTTTGGTAGCCTGCTGGCTAGCAGGTACAATGTAGTTTGCCATTATGCTGGCTTAACCCTGTATGTTAACTTCTGAATGGATAGCCCAGTGATGTGTTCCAATTATTACAAATGCTTTTATGTAAAATCTGTCGCAACACGTTTTAATTAACATATTTGTTATTTAATATTCACGTTACTTATTTACTTGTGACAACTGCGCAAATCCTCTTGTGTGAATGAAAAATTAAGATAATTTGTGAGTTGGTTCTTATGTACGTTTACATGAATACGGTGTCATCATTTAAAAGATTCGGAACATCGTTTATGCACAAGTTGAACATGACAAGATCGAGGGTCGTCAGCTAACCGTGTTGCGTAGAGTAACCTGTGTCCCCAATTGTATACCGAAGCTGAGCCATGTCCAACCCACGTAAATCCCAGGTCGTCGGCAGGGTGGCAGACCTGGGTCAGATAACACAGACTGACCCATTCACACCAACGGCAAACATGGGGTTTGGGGCAATTACAGATTTACCTAAATAAATATTAATCCGTTAATGTCAATTAATTGATATTGAAATGATTAGCTGAAGTTCTAAAACTTTATTGACACAGATTTAGGATTTAAAAAATAAATTGAGTACTTTCATCGTTGGCATAGGAAAAAGCAGAAAGGCCTTTCAGGCAGTTTGAGCTAAATGCTTATTTTTCAATTTCAGTCTTTCAAACACAATTTCCTTCATATACTTAAGGGACGGGGGGTGATTTGTCAGAGCATGTGTTTGGCTAGTCTCTTTCTAATGTGAGTAAAAAGGCAGAATTACAGTAGGTAATCAAGGATTTAGTGTGGAACGGATGGCCATTTTCAAATTATACTTTTTATTCATTCAAGTCGCATTGTACTGAACTGAAGTAAAAGGAGTAGCCCTTTGGGGGAGGGGTGGGCTTGGATCTGAGGACGAAGTGCCGCAATTAACGGAAATGAGATTTAGAGTTTGGGCTTTGATGTTGAACACTGGCATCATACATCAAGACTGAACAAAGGAAACAATTATCATTAGCATATTAGCAGCTGCAAAAAAGGAACATTTAAATAACTTGAAATCATTTTAGCATATGAATATAATTGGAATAATTCAACCATAAGGGCCCTAGAGAACTGCTTGTCTAGACACTTAGTAGTCGTCTGATAGATGTGTTGAATCTTGAGTTTAGAGTGGTAAATATCGTAAAGAATGTAGGGGCTGCGGGAAGTTCATCCTGCTCTGGCATTTGGTTCTATCATGATGATGCATCCCACTGTCTTTTCAAATCCTCACTGCCAGTTCAGACTGGCTAGCAGCCCTGCAGGGAAGTGCATAATTAGCCGTAACATCGCCCCTCAAGGAAGGGTTTTAGTTGGCGGGTTTGCCCTCGCCTCATCGCTCAGTTCGGTCGGACACCCGCAGTCCGCCTTGCACCGGCTGTGCATGAAGTGGACTGTACTCCTTTGACAGGACGACAGTAGAGCTGAGCTTGTGGAAACGGTGGCTGGCAGGAATGCTTCAAACGACGCTAGCTTTTCTGAGCTCTCCCGAATTTACAGAGGCTAGTGCAGCAGCGAGTTTGGCCTAAAAATATGATTAGGCTTTTCTAACTTGAGAGAAAAAGAAAATAGTGAGGGTTGAATGTTGAATGCAAATGTACTGCCTATAGTACAACTTATTAGGAGTAAACACAGTGGTGGAGATGTGGGGGTTAAACCAGTTTTCTCTCCAGTTCTTTTGTGAAATAAAAGGAGAACACATAAAAATTAAAACCATGAATTATTTAGTTTTACTCACAGTGCGGCGGAGAGTTCACTTGGTCAAATTTATAAGAAATACTTAATAACCTGTGCTGGAATCCCTCATTTCCTTCTGCAAGGAGAAGTATTTAGGCCAAGCTCTGCTCTAAATGAAAAGCACCCTGAACTGCAAATGTTATTTCTTTAATGATGTTATTGGTAAACTTCACATTGCTGAGGGTTATGAGACAGTGCAGAGTTTATAGCCCCATCCTAATTGGCTCAGTGAGACGCTGCACTTTTATTATGTTCGACAAGGTTAATCCACCGCGTTTCCGCGTATGTCATTTCATTTCCTCCTTGGTCATTCAGTTGGAACGATTTGCACACTTAAGCTTTATTAAGAGCGAATTAGCGCCGCTTTGTCGGAGTAGGAGTTTCGCGCATGAGGAAAACACACAGTGGGAGATACGCCCGTATATGGGGTGGACTTCCTTGTGTGTTTCTTTATGGTTTACTGTTTACATCAGGACTTCATCAATCAATCAATCAATCAAATTTTTTTTATATAGCGCATTTGACAACGGATTTGTCACCCCGACAGAGCAAGCCAGAGCCAACAGTGGCAAGGAAAAACTCCCTGGATGACACGTTGGAAGAAACCTTGGAAGGAAGTAGACTAAGTAGGGGGGTCTCCTCTCAATCCATCAGTGCAAAATACACAATGCGAGGGTATTGGGACTATCCCTGAAATACCTGGAAGAGATTAAACATGCATGTAGTATTCTGTCTCTAGGCAAAAGGTGACAAATACTCCTTGTCAGGAATTATAATTTTTTTAAATTAAACTCTGTTGGGTTTATTAATCGTTATACAGACTAGTATAACAGTAAGAACAGTATTACCAAACATAGTAACTGCTGCTCCCTTAAAAACGGTTAAAAAATGAAGAAAAAAAAAAATAGGTTTTATAAAAATAGGAGGTTACTGTGGATTTCTCTGTGTATCTCTCAATGGAGTTTATTTCATTCATTTTAACAGCATGATGAATGTATACACATCTTGCTGAAGCACAACCAAATGGAACAGCACACAAAACCTCCGCCGCCCTCTGCCTTCTCTCCCTCCCACAAGGGGGCCGTGTGTTTATTGGCAAGGCACAGTGAGGATGTTGCCTTTAGCCGCACAGAAACTTCCTTTACGTGCTTCATGCCCGCTAACACTGAAGAAGGGGGCTGTAGGCAGTGCTTAATTGGTGCCGGATCCTGCCAGAACGGGATCCGGTACGTCTCAGTTGTAGACTGGCCGCGTTCCGGGACCTATTTTGCGTTGATCAGGCACCTCTCGAAGGGGGAAGAAAAAAAGTATAAATAAAAATGCACGTCAATGATAGTTGCCAGCGGTTTGTAATCGCTTCCCATCGTGGTCGATTTTTATTTTTACAATTTTTTTTTTACCTAACAAAGAACTTTCCCCCACAGGCATGTCAGAGGTGACGCCCAGCCCGGACGACAGGATGTCTACCGTCACCAGCCGGCTGACGTTCACCGTCTCGAGGGAGGACGATGGAGTCCCGGTCGTGTGCATTGTGGATCACCCCGCCGTCAAGGATTTCCAGGCACAGAAGTACCTGGAAGTGCAGTGTGAGTACGGTGCCCACAGGCTGCGCTTTCACCACAGCCAAGTATCCGCCTGGTGTCTGAACCCCAGATGCCCAGGGGCTGTACAGTACCACAATCTCGCCACTCGTCTCCCAAACCCCCAGCATTCAGTCACATCAAGCTTTGCTTCCAGGTCCCAACCTGTTATAACATAATGCATATAACTCACGGATTTAGGCACCTAGTTATGTCTGTTACTTATTGTATGCTTTTTTGTGTGCTAAAGATTTGGCTATTTTAAGCCTGGAACAAATCTCCCTTTTCAGATGCGCCTTTTGTGTTGATGCAGAGTAGTGCAGGGATCCTCAGTTTGCGAGTTCTCCTCAGTCTCTCCCGCTACTTTGGAAGGATTTAAGGGGTTAAGAGCAAAGCCTTGCAGTAGCTGTGGAAATCACTTCCTTGCACAGGTGGCCTTGCAACAGGGAAGACGGTAACTCGAGAACGACCACAACATCACGTGGCGAGGCAGCGCCCTCCTGCGGCTCAGCCTTTTCAGGGCGGCGGCGGCCGTGGCGCATTCGTTTATTGGAAAAGAAGGGAGGCTTCGACTGACCTTTCCAGATAAAAGACAGGAAGGATCAGCTCATCTGCAACAGCTTGACATTTCGGCAATCTCGGATTAAAGCAGATAAAAATAAACTATTTTCCATACCTTTTAACCGAGGGCTAACGCTCGCCACACTGCTGCTGCTGTGCCCGCAGAGGCAGAACCACTCAGAAAGCATTGCCTGGATCAGATTGGGCCAAATTAGGCCACCATGACACACAGCAGAAGTCAATGGCAAAATTATTGAGGCAGGGGCGGTACTTTTTACTGGGGCTCCATTTGAAGAAAGGAAGAAAAGTAGGAAAGTGGTTATTGTGGGCATTGAATGATGTGGAGACGTTGATGTTGGGGTTTGGTTACTGACCTAGTGAATGTTCACAGGGATCCTCAGTGTGTGAGGATTGGATTGATTTGTTTAATAACGCAGTGACTTTCAGGAAAGGCAGCAGAAAGTGTGAATAGCCGTAAGGTACCTGTTAACTTTTCTGTGTTTACAGCTGAGGCAGGGAAGCGTCAGATTCATTAGATATTTAGCACCTTTCACATGAAGTGTTTGCTGCGTATTTTCCCCATATAGGGAGGTCATGGTCACCAGAGCTCTCTCCTGTCACAAGCCTTCTGACTTTCCCTAATAGCACATTCCCAGGTTGTGCAAATAGCAGCACTTACTGCGCACCAAGCTTCCAGCTAGCCAGGAGAAAAAAGGCAGCCTTTGGTGGGTTGTAATGTCGGACTCGGAAGATTGCTGCTTTTGGACCTGAACAGTCAGACACGTTTCGGGTGAGCGGCCTGGTGATGTGTTTGGAGACCGGTTTGTAAAGCCATGCTCAAAAAGCCGCCATTAAGATCGTGCGTCGCTATAGAACTTGCCAAAACTGGGGGCCTCTTTCACACTTGGTAAAATAAAAATTGAGGTGGCTATTCATTCTGACCTTTAGGGCACATTGTCCTTAAGGCTGAGTGAAGACAAGAAAGCACGTAAGATCAACTTTTGTACTGACACATCAGCGTACATTTGGTGGCCACTGCCATGTGTAGAAATACAAAACAAAGTTCTATTTACATGACATAAATGACTTGTACACATTAAATGTGTTAATGACAAAGTTCCACAGCAGTTGGGTGGGTGGCCCCAAGAAACACATTTCCCAGGGACATTAGTAGTAGTACTACTTGTAGTAGTAGCTCTCTTTAATATGTTGTTCTATTTACTGAACCTTATTGGGATGGCAGGTATGCCATCCGCCAAGTTACAGCTTGGTGGGGCATGCCCCATACCTATGCAGCACCGAGAGTTTGGCACTTTTCAGGGTTTCCTACAGAAGTAACCACAATGACCATAGACTCTCAGCCCTTAAAAACATTAACTTCTGTATGTTCTGACCTCATGTAACCACACAGCATTCAGGTACAACTTCACACATCCACACAATAAAGCCCCAAACTTGGGTTATTTTGCCATTTTTCTCCTCCTCCTTCCTATTTTTTCCTGCCAAACTGCCTGCCTCCGTCGCAATGTTATCCAATGGGGAGAATTATTCTTTGAGGGTATGGTCCATATACCTGCTCATCAAACTTATCGCCCAATAAAAGCGCTTCATACTAATGTTTTTTAATGTTAATATAGCTAATGACTTCATGCTTTCCAAGAAGTTACTGTGGCCTAATGGTCAGAGTTGCTGTCTCTCACAGAGGATTGTGGGTTCGAGCCCAGCAGGGCACATGCTTATTTTCCATAAAAACAATGTGCAACTGTTAAGTACTTTTCATTTATTAGACTATTATTATTTGCACATTAACACATTAACATATTTTTATTGCAAAGGCAAAAGAGGTTTCCAATATTAACTGTTCAATGTTTCACTTGTACTATATCACACCCTCCCCAAACTGGACGCTCGCTCTTGTCTGGTTTGGGAGGGTGTTACGAACCTCAACGTACCCTTGCCTCGGCCAACATTTCTTTATTCATTAATTTCTTCACTTCAGCTCTGTTCACTTTATCCTTTTCACACATAACACAATGTCACCATAAAATTAACTACTAGGAAAATTAAGAATTTACGATAATAGCCTACATTAAGAATTTATGATAGCCTCCTTTAAGCTGCAATCCTTTAAGAGATTGGATTTATAAACCACCAATTCCACAAACATATCTGATTCATGGTTAGTCACTTTAAAAAAACAAAAAAACAATAGCCTCCGAATGTGGCTCTAGTCTACGCTACTCTGCAGATAATGTAGCTTACTGCAAACACTTTTAATTATAATAATAATAGTAATAATAATACTAATAAGAAGAAGAATAATCTCTGGTATGTACTTTCTTCGTCCTACCTATTGTTTTCTTTCTGGCTAAGATTCCTGGGAAATATGCGTTGTCCAATTAAGCTTGCTAGCCAACGTTACTGTTGCCAGAGAAACGTCAGTCTACTTCTAGTCAGGAAGCAGATACAAGCTAGGCTACTACGAAGCGAATCAACATGCCTTATAGCCTACATTCATTGCACTACAGAAAACGAAACCTAGATGTCCGGTACCAAAACATTTCCCGCAGGTAACGTTCTACACTACCGGAAAAAAAACTGCGAAGGAATTCTGCTGTGCTTATGAACTCACTAACTCGCTCACTAGCTCATAGCCCACACATGGAAGGTTGGAGTTACGCATCCGGCAATCCAGTGTTGAATAGCCTAACGTTAAATGTATTTAATTTTCTATAGAATACTAATAGCCCTATTTTAAAACTGTATTTCCATATTTTACTGATGCAAACTATTTAGGCTGTACTAGCTATTTAGGCTGTATGTCTTTCAGCTAGAATGTGTGTGCGTCTAGCCCATTGTGCATGCATGTCTCCATATAGACTCGGTTCATTAATTTACATGCTTCTTCATGATCCATAGCTCAGGTGGTGCTGTTCATTGTATTTCATTACACATTAAATACTGCTCATCTACAAACTCTTTTAATGTAATTGTGTGCTGTCTGTAATAGGATAACTGTTCTCATTCTTGTCAATAGAGGGCGTTATGGTTACATGAATGTCCGCATGCATTTCTTTGGAATGCATGTCTCTCCATGTTTATCTTCATGCATTATTCATCATTAGTTAGCTATAAAAAAGAAGTGATATCAGATCAGAAACATCTACAACGTTAAAAAAAGCCAAGTTACTCACGCATCGCCTACATAGCGTTGTCTATAAGTCCTTAATTCCAACTTGCAAAAACTAGGCCTGCCTTTAAAAGTATTGATATCAAAATGTGGCCAAGTTACAACTAACAATATTGCCTATCGTAGCTCACACTAAATAAACTAGCTCTATTCCAAAGCAATGCTATCCAAACTTTCCTAAATTATTTAATGCAACTTGGCCCTGTGTTTCTTCATCTTACCATCTCAAGAGAATGTGGTCAATGAAACTGTATGTGCCACATCAAACTGCAAAATGAGCATTATTTATAGTGGAAATACTCTGATTCAGATGTGTTGCACTTAGAAATTAAACAGAAAAATTACTACACTATAGGGCATGTTTGAAAAATTGTCTGCATCCACTGCCTTGGGTCTATGAAAAGCACAGAATTAATAAAATGTAGTAGTATTATTATTATTATTATTATTATTATGTATTTATTGATTGATTTATTTGGATTTCTATCAAAACCTGTGTGGTCCTACAGAGCATAGATATCATTGTGTTCACAAAATTCTGTTTGCAAATATAACTACTATTATGTTAAGAAAATTGGTACTATTACTTATTTGCCACCATCTGACCCGCAAACATGTCTGGATACGTTTGTAAAAATGCTATATGTACGCTATTTTCTAGGTATTTTCTATTACTCTACTTCTATTTTATCTGCATTTATATATTCATCACCCCTTTCTCTATTGTACATGATGTTTCTTGATATAAATGTCTGTTTGTGAGTTGTGAAGAAATCTGTAGCAGCAGTTAACATTTTAAAACCTGTACATTTTCTAAAGTAAACTTGCCAACAAAGTACAACCATATCCTTTCTGGAGTGTAATTATTCATCAACTGTTCATTGAAATCATGTGTTGTTCCATGAGGCACAATCTCTTCACATGCAAAGATGAAGAAACACAGGGCCAAGTTGCATTCAATAATTTAGGAAAGTTTGGATAGCATTGCTCTGGAATAGAGCTAGTTTATTTAGTGTGAGCTACGATAGGCAATATTGTTTGTTGTTACTTGGCCACATTTTGATATCAATACTTTTAAAGGCCTAGTTTTTGCAAGTTGGAATTAAGGACTTATAGACAGCGCTATGTAGGCTATGCGTGAGTAACTTTGTCGTAGACGTTTTTGATCTGATATGTAATTACTGTGTACGAGGTTGCTGGGTCACATGGTGATTCATGCTGACTGTAAAAAATGATTGTCAGAAAGCTGTTTGAAATGGAGTGAAGAATGAGACTTACCTCCCAAATGAATGCAGAAAAGTGGGCAGTGGCATGTCGATCCCAACATGCTGTAAGTTGCAGAGGCCTCCTAGAGAGTAAGATGTGCATATAGCATGGGAGAATGTGAACGCACACTTCCATTACAATTACAGGAGGGGCTCTCCTCAGGCGTCATTAAGGAGCAGTGCTCTGGAGTGTAGCTACTTGTAGTGGGGTGTTTACGCATGCACACGCACGTGCAGACACACAAATACACAGGCACGTGCGCGCAGACACACATATACACAGGCACGTGCAGACAAACAAATGCACACAGACACGCGCAGACAGACACACACACAGACATGAGTGCAGACACGCACATACAGAGGCACACGTGCGCAGACGCACGTACCCTCGCATACATTACATTACATTACATTCATTTAGCAGACGCTTTTATCCAAAGCGACGTACAATAAGTGCATACAGAGACATCATCAAGATCACTACAGAACAGACGAGACAAAGCACATCCTTCCCATAATGTAGCAGCGATCCCTAGTAATGAACGTTTACTGTAGTTCACAGTAAGCTGTGGGTAAATCAGCAATACTACACTTCTATTCTAAATACTATTATAAACTATAATAAACAGACAGGAAAACACAGGGAACTAGTAAACACAGGGAACGGATATTCCTAGGTTAGGATATCAATCAAGGTGGAGTCTGAAGAGGTGTGTCTTCAGGCCTTGACGGAATGCAGGCAGGGTTGGAGTAGAACATAGGGGAATGGGAAGTTCATTCCACCACTGAGGAGCTAAGGTGGAAAAACTCCGCAGTCGG
Source organism: Synaphobranchus kaupii (assembly GCA_029718625.1). Classification (NCBI taxonomy): domain Eukaryota; kingdom Metazoa; phylum Chordata; class Actinopteri; order Anguilliformes; family Synaphobranchidae; genus Synaphobranchus; species Synaphobranchus kaupii. The sequence goes on from CM056385.1 coordinate 1,106,461, forward strand.
GACGAGCGAGAGCCTTTGACACGGAGGGGGGGCAAGTGCCAGTCGCCCTGCTGTAGAATAGCGAAGTGGTCGAGCAGGAACATAGTTCTGGATTAAGTCCTACAGGTAGGCGGGGCCTGTCCTATTGGCTGCAGTGTAGGCCAGGGTCAGAACTTTGAACCTGATCCTGGCTGCAACTGGCAGCCAGTGGAGTGACCTCAGCAGGGGGGTTACATGTGAAAATTTCGGGAGGTTGAACACAAGCCGGGCAGCTGCATTCTGGATCAGTTGGAGAGACAGAATGGTGCAGGCTGGTAGGCTTGCGAGCAGAGAGTTGCAGTAGTCCAGGCGTGAGGTGACCATGGTCTGGACAAGAAGCTGGGTGGAGTAGGTGGTCAGGTACGGTCGAATCCGGTCGCAGACGTATGCACACGTGCACGAGCGCAGGCACGCGCACAGGCAGACATACGTTGAAACTAAGAAGCTGCTTTTCAGACCATTTGTTTGCAGATACAGACCTCTGGAGAGAATATATCTGATTAGTTTTGTTTATATTTTCATTACCCGTGTTTTGTACAGTACGCTGGTGTCAGGTTGGCACTGGCGTTTGGCTCCGTATCTCCTGCGAGAGGCTCCTGTGGCAGAAACGTGCCCATGTACAGGACTCTGGCCATGTAAATGCAGCAGCTGTGTGAACTGTGCAGGACTGCACATTTTAAATAAGTAAAATAAGAGTAAAAATAAGAGGCCACCGACAGCGCACATTTCTGGGACCTCCTCAATTTATGGGCAGTGTTGCCGCAATGGAGTGAGCCTACATTTAGAATTGGCAAAAAGTAAAAAATTTAAAAAATAAATAATAATTAATATAAATAAAAAGCAGACTGCATACAGTGAGGTGTTAGTTTTCTTGCCAGCATCCAGTCCACAAGTTACCCATCGGTGCAATGCACTGTCTCTATTTGCATTTAAGACTTTATTGATTTCTGTGATAAAGCTGCCAAGATCCGTTCACAAATAATATTTTTAAAATCTATTATTTTTTCATGCCATAGTTTTATTCTTTGTTCTGTTTCAGCCAGAATTTGTGATATTCACAGTACGAATCCTCTCGCAGAGAATGTAATTTGCCCTACCAGTGTTTGGAATTCAGATGAATGATACTCAGATAGGCATTTGATACCAGGCTGCATAAGGTCAACATGAATACAGGCTTTTTTAAAAGCTTGGTATTTTACCTGAATACATTTTTCTAAAGGAATCTGTATAAGATAGGCCTGTACAATTACAAAACCCAAAATGTTCTGTCTTGTATGTAAATGACTATAAAAAAGGGCTCTACAGTTTTTTTTGTTTTGTTTTTTTGTAGAGATATGGTGGCACCAGTAGAGATTTTCTAGGTTTTGGTCTCCCTGGAAACAAATCTGACCAGGAGGAATCAACCCACATGCATTACAAATAAGTTCTGTGATCACAATAGTTTGATCCTCCTCTTTCCAAAAAACGGATCTCTTTATGTGAAAGTGAATTTAAGGCTGAAGGATCTGTAGTTTATCTTGCAATTATCATAACTTCTCATTTAACATGCCAATCTAAACAAAGCGCATTGGAATACGTGTGTTTATATATTTATTTGAAACTCATTTGAAATTGTTGTCGAGTGTGTCATTTTTACACGTATTGAGGCAAAACCCAGGAGAAGGTCAGCACTTAGCCTTTGCACAGTAATGCATAGATATTACATGTTGGAGCCTGGGCCCTGTCATTAGCAGACTATGACTGGGTATTCTCAAGGGTTGAGTGGGTTTTTAGGTAGCCGTGGGACCTCAGTGTACTGCTGTTTGAGTGCCAGGCACTCAGAGACGCAGCTCTGGCACGTACAGCGGAAAACAGCCGCTAGCCCTCGAGCGAGCACATCGGAGGAACGCGCGCCTCAGCTCCAGTGCTCCTCACTCACCGGTGCGAGTGCCGCAGCGACGCAGTTTCGATTCCTGATTGAGGAGGAAATAATACGAGGCGGGGTAAAAAAAAGAGAGAAAAGTGGAGGATGAGTCCACCGCCATTCGTGCTGTCCATCACACTGGGCTGCGGCAGGTAATTGTAATGGATGAAGGAAAGGTTGTTACTGATAGGGTGGAAAGGTCAAAGCAGCGGAGATGGACGCAAGTGGCGTGTTGACAAACTGCGCAGGGAAAGTAGACCTGACAGAGCAGCATGTATCACTACTGCACAGGTCCACATGCGGCCCGGCCCGGCCCTGAGGAGAACATAACTCAAACCCTCGGAGCACCGTGCCACACACAATCTGCTCCGAGCACAACTCAACGCATTACCTTTAGTCTTTTCTTCCGTCTCAGTTTGTGGCAATCTTCGATTTGTACATGAATGATGGTGAGGCTGAAATTGTGGCTTTGCTTTGTGTAAAGCGTGTGTTTGTTGGGGGGGGTGGTAGGGTTACTTGAAGGAAACCACGTTTTCCATCAGCAAAGCCTGCATTGCTATTCCTGGAGAAATGGTTGTCACGGTAACAGCGCCTGTGTGCGTGTTTGTGTTTGTGCGTGTGCGTGCGTCTGTGTGTGTGTGTGTTTGTGTGTGTGTGTGTGTGTCTCATCACAATGGTGGCTTTTCCCTCCACAGATAAACCTGAGGTAAAGATCGTGGTGGAGTTCCCTGAAGGACTGACCAGGGAAGGAGAGAATCTGGAGCTGACCTGCCAAGCAAAGGGCAAACCGCAGTAAGACTTTCATAATAGACATTTCACCAGTGCCAATACACCAGCCTTGAATGTGCTCACATATCTGAATGTTAGCTGTTGTGTAGGTGGATTTATTTTCAGAATGATATGGACGTATCGTGATCATGAATACAAGTTACAGTACATGCACTTGATGTACACTGTACATCTTGTTTTCCCTTTCTGTCATCAGAGAACATAGTTAATTATGAGAACGTGGGATTGTGAGATCACTCAGTTATTTAAGTATCAGGGTTTGTGTGATTGTTAATTGAACAGAAATATGGCTGTCAGATGTAAATTCTAATTTGAATATTCATCAAATAAGGGAAAAATAATTTTCTATTCTTAAAATGAACGTTTGAATGCGTCTTTTTTGTCATTTGTGCATGGTTAAAATCTATCCTGTTGTGCGTTTTAAAACACTCTCTTGCTTCTGAATGACCCTTTTCACTGGTGCGTAGCCAATCAGGTTTTGAATTTTATTTAAAATGACCATAGCTGATTAATGTTCTGCAGCCAGAGTTGATGATGTATGCAAGTGCCATCACCAGCTGACCAGAATCCAGCAGAGAACATTGTAAATAAAATCTGGTCGGAGCCGGTCAGTTCCAGGTAAGGAGTCTCATTGGAAGCCGTCATGCAGGTGTGAAGGGGCACGTGTGGGCATGGCCACATCAACAGATTCACTTTGCTTCCGTTGACTTCCATCCGTCTGCAGCCCGTGCGGCCGGTAGCACTAATTGGCAAACGTCCACAACAATGTGAGCGGTCAGCCTTTTACGGTTCACTCATCACTCAAAAAAACAAGACCACCACCCTGCCACAGAGCTGGGCCGGGTTGCGATGGGTCGGTATCTCCACACCCCCGGCAGGTCCTCTGCCAGGACACCGACGTCAAGCCATTTCATTTGTAAAGATGAAAATAAAATCAATACGGCGAACAGAAAATTGAATCATTTTCATTAGCGTAACCGGAGGTCTGCAGTCATTACTGTCAGATAGCGTTGCTCCAGTCAAACGTCCGTTTGTATTCCACCTCGCGCCCTGTCCCGTGCGTCCCAACGAACCCATTTACCTGCAGTGGTTCTTGGAAATGCTGCGTTGTCATGCTGCACGTGTATTCTTTAATCCAGGGCCTCCATTTTCTTCCTCCCAACATCTCTCGCTGCCTTCAATCAAATTGTGTTTCCTAACCAAGGCAGGAGATCAGTGATCTAACTTGCACCGTCTTTGTTTTGAGTTTTCTATTTTTTTATCCCCGTTTTTATTAAATTTTTTTCTTCAATGCCTTTGGAATTGACAGAAACAAGTTTTAACACCAACTCAAAACAAAACAAGAAAAAAGGAGCATCAGCTCCAGGGAAATAAAACGGATCCCACTGCAGAAAACATGCAAGAGTATAACTGAATTTACTGTTCCTTTCTTTCTCCCTGAGTGGGTTTTGTTCTCTGAACTCGTAGGAGAAAAACAGGCTTTAGATACAGCCGATACAGTGAACAAATAGTTACAGGTATCTGTATCCGGCTTCAAGAAGCACGTCAAGCCATGTGCTCATGCGTTTGTCATGCCATTAATGTGTGCTGACAGCCTTGGTAATAGGAATTGCATACAGAGGGACGTAAGGCTGCCTGGGCTAAAGATGGCACAGGGGAGAGTGAATTCTATCACTTCTAACCAGGTGTTTCACAACTGTGCTGGAGGCTGTATTAATGTATTAATTAATGGGTGCGGCTATGAGCCAAAAGAAATACTTTAGCCTCCGTGGCAGAGCACTGATTGATTTGGATGATGCCGGATGGCTCCACACATTTTAAAGGTTTTTGAAGCCCTTCTCTTCCAGCCGCTAGTATAGAGCAGTTGATAAACTTCTGAATGCGTTAAATGGTGCATCAAATTTCAAAAGCAGCTGTTTTCAATCAAACTTGTTCAGTATAATTAAATGGAGAATGGTTTTCTTTGACTGCCAGGCGCGACTATGAAGAGCGCATAACATAATAAATAATAATAGATTTTTTTTTTTTTTTTTTTTTTCATCTTGCAACCTACCTCAGCCTCTCAAGAGTCACGTGCTGGGTCAGAGTGACAGTTTGGGAACCTCAGGTTTAGAGTATGAATAAAAGTTGTGACCTCTTTGTCCACAGGCCCCAACAGATCAACTGGGTGAAGGTGGACGATGATGTCCCGTCCCACGCCGTCATTTCCGGCACGGACCTGCTCATCGAAAACCTGAACAAATCCTACAACGGCACGTATCGCTGTGTGGCGTCCAACTCCGTGGGAGAGTCCTACGACGACTATATCCTCTACGTATACGGTACATACAGCACATACAGCTCTGCTGGAGACCACTTCCTCATAGGTTCAACAGTAAATCTGTAATATATTTAACAACGCACCATTTTACGTCTTCCAACTGCATTTTCTTACATTACAGTCTAATCGGGTCAATTTCACACAGAAATGTCTTGTGATGTTGCCTACTGTGTTAAACAGCTGTTAAGAGGGAGGGAGAAAAATTATGATTATTTTAGGAAAGCATATGCACGCTCTTGTTCTCTTGAACGATTGCCAATAATGATTAAAACTGCTTAATTGCCTTCAATGAAAGCATTCCAAGAGTGACGAGGCAGTTCTGCAACGCAACGAAAAATGTTTTTGAACGTGGTTGTGTCTGAGTATTCAAACCAAGTAAACATGACGATGGGTGCACACGCAAACACACACACACACGCACAGTTAATTCGTTGTTGAACCACTACTTCTTTTTTTCTTAAAATTTGTTTTGCTTTCACCAACGTTCATGTGAAGTGTAAGTTTAATGGTTTAGCTGGCTTACATGTAACATATACTGTATACATACATACAGTGGGGCCGAAAAGTATTTGGGCAGTGACACAATTTTTGTTGTTTTGGCTCTGTACTCCAGAAAATTGGATTTGAAATGGAACAGTGACTATGAGGTTAAAGTGCAGCCTTTCAGCTTTAATTTGAGGGATTTTACATCCATTTTGGGTGAACTGTGTTGCAGTTTAGGGGATGAAAATGAACATCAACTTAAGTCCTCATATTTAATATTTGGTTGCATATCATTTGCATGCCACAACTTTCTGATGTCTGTGACCCAACAACATCAAACTACTCTTGATATCTTATTTTCTGATACACTTACAACTGATACTATAATCTCTCTGCATTTGAATGGATCTCTATGGGAATTTGGGGGGGGCTAGAGGAATATTGTGTCACTGCCCAAATACTTTCCGTCCCCACTGTATATATAAATAAACTGAAAAAATAAACTGCTCAGATTTCCCCCGTTGAACCCAACTGCAGGCATAAATAGGTGCTGTCTGGACTTTTTACTGATAACTTTGATGTCTGTGCTCCGGCTGTTCGTATCTACAGTAATTCAGCAGCAAATCATGTTGAACATTAGAATTGCTAATGTGGGAGACAGGAGGCCAGGCTGAGGCTGTCAGCACTTAATCCCACGTCATGTTTCCTGACACCTGAGCGCGGGCCTGTTAACAGTGCCTCCCCGACGCGGGGAAATATCCTCCGCACACGCTTACAATGGAGGGCGGCCAGGTGACATCTGCTCTTTCTGTGCCCCTTATAATTATTCTTCCTCAAATTACTGGGTGACGTGCTTATTGCAAACACGCCGGCCCCAGTTTGCCCTGTCTTCGCCCTGGCACCGCTGCTGGATTTGAGGATCCTGGCAATATTTAATTTCAGTCGACCATGATAAGGCGGCACAAGGATCTCCTGACATGTGTCCCTTAACTTTTCCAGCCGATGGAATGTTTTGGTTGTAGTGAGTATTCCTTTCAGTGGAACGTGTTTTTACCTTATTCCTATGGTACCTTGAAAGATGTCATGTGACTTTGTCAAATCCATGCATGTTAGTGAATGAAATGTATATACTTGTAACTGACGCATGCCAAAATAGTAGCTTATAAATCCCTTATTTACTAATTATTTTCCTTGATGTTCCCCATCAAGGAAACATTAAAACTATTCCTTTGCAGTTATGCATTCTTGAGTTAAAAAAAATAAAAACACACCTTCAGCGTGGCCGTCTTGTGATCCCAGCCTATACGTAGCAGAACAGCACTACAAGATGCCTGTGACAGAAGCAGCAGTATTGAATGATCCAGCACTTTGTGCAGCGCAATCTGGGTTCTGGTCATGCAGCTAAATCCGAAGACTTTCCATGACGCCGCCCTGGGTGCAGGGAAGAACCACCGCTCAGATATGAAGCCAGGCAATGGAGAAGTCTAGTGGGGCGGCCCAGGATAAACTAGTTAGGTTGAAAAATGGTTGAACCGAGATGTGTTTTCCAAAAGCACCGACTGTGTGTTGGAGAGCTCTGCTGTCTAGCCAGGTTTCTTCCTACCCCAGAGGAGTCTTAACATGTTTACAGAGCGCTCCTAACCCAATAATGGCCTGCTTCCACACGGCAGAGCCCTGGTACCCTGTCACGTTCTCTCTCAATTTCTGCTCCACATAGCTTCCCAAAACAGCCACGGGGCTTTCCGCCAACATCCACCACTTCTGAAGTCTAGGACATTTTCACAAAATCTTTCCCACTTCTTTTTGCTTTCTTTCCAATTCTATATATTATACAATATTGGGTACGGTCAATTATTTGTCTGCACTTACCTCTGTGACATGAGTGCATCACTGAGTGTCTTAATGTAATGTGTGAAATCTCGAATTCCCGTCTCACATTGTGTCCGTGTCAGTAGGACCTCTGGTCGCAGAGGACGTGTGCCATTCCTCAAAGCAGACTGTTGAGAAAAGACAGCAGTCACAGCACATACAGCCTTTACATTTCCAAGGAAATTCTCAATACTTCTGCTTTTTAATTTCTCAGGGAGACATAGCCATCGTTGCAATTGCATATTATTACAGAAATGGAGCCAAAATTGATTCCTCGGTATCTTATCTCATTACCAAGGACAGAGAACTCTATGTGGCCACACGTAACCCCCTCATTCCACCAAATTGCACAATCCCATGAATAGAGACACTGCTGGCTGAGGGTCTGCTGGGGCCATGCCTACTGTTTGAGTCTTCTGGGCTTCAAGTCTTCAAGCATGCGCCACCTCCTTCCCTGACAGACACACACACGCACACACACACACTCACCCCATCCCACACACACACACCCACAGACACACACACGCACACACACACACACACACACACACACACACACGCACACACACACACACCCCATCCCACAAGTAATGCTAAAAAATAAATAAATAAATTGTAAAATTCCACCGCTTGATGTTGTTAATTATTTGCTTAGCACATACGCTTATCCACAGCAGCTTTTTTTTTAAAATACACATTATCCAGTTATACAGCTGGACACTGAATAGGCCATATACTGAGTGTAAATAGCTTCTTAATAATCATGAGAAAAGGGTTTTGTTGTCATATGGGCATGGATTTAATCAGCATTTTCCATTAACTTTGATTCAAAACTGCATACAAGACTTTTTATTCACAAGCACTCTTTGGGGAGTTCATTGAACCTAAATGTGCAACATTCTCGGAATTACAAGTTACAAGCCAAATATTCCTTAAAGGGTAATTCCACCCAAAAACAACATTAACCTTATTTAACAGATCAAGGCGCAACTAATTAAGTCTCTCTTTGTGGCTGGCCAAAAAAAATTGGCGGAGCCAGCGAAGGAAGAAATGCTCCATGACCGTCTGTCACTGTTCTGAGTACCGTGGTAGGGACACATCGTTGATCAAGCTACCTATCATTGCTATTTTATTATATAATGTCAGAAAATTACATTGATAGTTAAGTTATTTCCTAAAGATTTTGGGAAAGTAAACCAAACAGAACTCGAGTGCTGTCGAGTGGACAAATGATAGCCGACAACTCAGTGGCCTCCGGCTCCGGTCTCATTCCCTGACATCTTCTGCTTTATTGAATCACCTGGTAAGGAACCATGCCAACCACATTATGATCAATGACCAGGAAAAGTAGACCAACATTAGCGAGCTGACCATAATCGAACGGTTTCACTTTGAACATATGATTACAGAAGCAAAGTTAATGGCATTAAACAAAGGTGCAAATCCCTGTTTTTTTATCTGTTTGCCATCCAGTAGCTAGAGTCTAGACACACATCAGCTTTTTGGCATTTAGAAAATTGCAATGTTTTAAATATAGCCTATTACTAGATTTTGTTGTCGGTGGAAGGCTTCTGTTTTGAGCCCGAATACACGGCCGGATCCTGCGCTGAACGCGCTGCCAAATAGGACTGCTTCGACATGAAACTTCCCGGTACATTTCCAAACATTTCCATTTCAGTTGGAATTGCAGTACCACATGTAGGCGAGCTGCACCACTCGTTTACCTCGGTTAAACGTTAAAGTTTAACATTAGAGGACAGGGATAAAAAATGAATAAGTGTTTGAACTAGTTGTGTGAATTTCTTGTGTTTGAACTATGTGTAAGATGAGCAGTAAAATTCCCAGTCCCTCTGCTCCGGTCGTAACATTATTCAGTGTGACTGGTGTTGTCTGACACCGCCCATAAACTATAAGCGCTCTTGCCAAGAGTCTTGGCTATTGTAGTTCAGAGTAAACCAAGAACCTGGTACATGCGCAGTAGTTTGGGGCTATATATCTGCTCTCGCTACAGGTAGAAAGTTGGCTGAGAGCTCATTTTAATCAGGTGGAGAGCTACTTTTCTTCAAATCATACCTAATTTTTGGGTGGGATTACCCTTTAACCATTATACTACACTAAAAGATACTATGGCTATATCAATCCCTGTTTAAATGAATGTAATGCTCAGTAACATATAAATGTAAATGAGGTCAAATGAAATTGTAATAAAGTTAAATGTAACTAGCCGCAAATGTTAATTTTGTTGTTGACTGACCTGTACATACAGTATCTTCCTACATCTACTTATGTTAAGATCCTCTTCTACCTACCATTACATCTTTTACATAACGTAATGAAAGCGGGTGAGGACAAAGTGGTACAACAAATTGCCTGAATTTGATTAATCTGCGGGTTAAGCAATACTAAATACAGCAGGTAATAAATAGTGTAATTCGCAAGGCTTGGACCCAGCTGACCTTTCATTTGTCAACAAAATAGACAAAACATGCAGCAAGCACGTTAAGAATATTACGGGGTGTAAAAATTACTATTCCCCAGGAGAATTATTTACTCAAAAAACAATGGTTCTCCAGCTTAATTCAACAGCATGTTTATTAACATGTAAATTCCATCCCTTGATTAGTTGGGAAGCTTCGCTGCAGGTGTGTGGCTTTTAATAAGCTGCTCTCATTAGTGTTGCCAGTGGAATGCCATTTCTGTCTTTTTGTTTTAATTTTGCTTTTTTTTTTTTTCCTTGGCAAATGAGGATGAGCCCATGAGTCGAGTACCAGTCTATGGCTGGCACATTTTTATGGGGAGAATCTTGGCTCTTAAAACACCCTCGTCTGCCACATACTGCCCGAGGCCTGCTCCCAGTTTCAAAAGCACTCATTTTTACTGCTGTTCTGCTGATTAGCCCTTAATGCAACTCAATGCCTTGTGAGCTTAATTTAACAACAAGGTGCTGTCAGAATGAATGTGTACAGAACCTGGTCTGAAAATCTCAAATAATGTCGGATCTGGAATCTAATGTACATCTGATATCTCGTGCAGACTGGGATTAGCATTACTCCTTCCTATTCATTTTTATTTAATATTTTACTTAATTCTATTGTGAAGAACACTGGCCAGACTGAGTAAAAATGCAAAGTTGTCTTGGGAAGAAGTCTCTGATGGGGAAATCAACAGGGTCTAGTAGCCTGATGTTTTTTATTTATTTTATTGTTATTATTGTGCCGTTCCTGGGTGGCTTATTTTCCCCGTTAACAAATCTCCCTGTCGAAGCCTCCCAGTCCTCGTGTGGCTACCGCCATGTTGTGCTTGAGACGCACGTACACTGCAGATGGGGGTTGCTCACGAGGGAATAAGTAAAGTCACATATATTAAATATTGAGTCTGTGTTCTCATCCTCCATTAGCCTACCTGCACCCTGGGAGTTTGCAGCAGTCCCAGTGACTTTAGGGAAAGGCTCTTGTCAGACTGGCTCCAGTTTTAATGAGGCTTGCTCCTCCAGACTGCCAGTGATTCACAGCCATCTTTAGTAAACACATCAGCGTGACACATGGGTGCGCAGAACAATTTGAAAGTCACTTAACTTTTCAACGTATAAATGTATGTATTTTTCAATAAATATGGTTAGTATTTGCACATCCAAACAGGATACAGGAAAACTTTTCTGTAATACCTCCCTCCTTCACCCAAATTTTTAATGAGCGATTGACACCCTTGATCCCTAACATCTGCTGAGTGCTCACAGTTCGTAACCGGATAAAACCAATTATGTTGCTCTACCACAGAGCCGTAGTTTGGCTCTGACATGTCTCGCAGCAGCACACCACTGAAAATTCAATTGGTTTGTTTTGGCAGGTCTGCTACTTTGAAGTCATTGCTTTTCTGTTTTGGCTAGGAGAGAGAACATCTCAGTGGATGAACCAGAAATGGGCCTCAAATTACAAAGATAGCATCAATTAATATTACAGGTGGGGTGGTAAGGGGATCAACTGAGGTTTTTTATCTTTATTGAAAATATAAACACCAACAATTGTGTGTGTGGGTGTGTATTATTCATAACAAGAGTGGTTTTTGAATGTTCACTTTAAAAGCTTCTCTCGCCGTATGCATTTGTGACTGTTGCCGGGAAAAATTATTGAGGTAATTTATGCAGTCTGTTAACATCATGCATACATTTTCCAGGTCTTAAAGGGTTATTTATTTATTTATTATTATTTGTTTGTTTATTTATTTGTTTATGTTACGTAAAACGAGGTCATTCAGCAATACTCATTTGTACAAAGTAAATCTTCAGACATGCTTTGACATTTCAACGGCTGACTCATTAACAAAATAACAGCCTGACTGCACGTCTGGTTAACACAGATTTCCTTGCGCATATTTGAACACTGGTTTTCAAAAGATGGTTTTCATTGTTCTCAGAACTGTAACAAGGGAAAGAAAAAACATACAGCACCTTTTATCTTTTCTGATTTGTTACTTTTCCTAATGTGCTCTGTAGAATGGTTGAGAGTTTTTGGGAAGAAGCAAGTAATGGCACGGAATACGGCAGTACACCTCTCCATTTCTGAGCACTGTTTCATGGAGCTTTGTTTTATGCCAGCACTGTCCATGACGTATCCCTTGGCAAGAGCGATTAGAACGTAAGCACTGCGCTGGGAACTTTAGTAATGGCGTTCAAGGGCCTGTGTTATGAATCACCATAGTTTGGGACAGGTAACAACTTTGCTTTGACAGCCAGGGATCTATAAAAGTGGTTTATTGACATGCCAAATGTACAAGTCACACTCTACCTTCAGAAAAAGTGGGACTTCTCATTCCCCTTCTCAGAGAGTTATTATCAGTTTGGATTATTGGGGGGGGCCCATTATCTATGGAGGGCCCAAGAAAGGTGGTTTAGTGTTGGGTCGGGGTAGCCCACCCCACCACTGAAGGCACTCAGAAAATCACATTTCTTTGTGGGTTCATAGGTTCTCAGTCTGAAAGATAAACTTCAATTCCTTAACTGAAAGGTTTGCATGAGCCTCAATTTGTGATTCTGTTAGATTTTTTAAATTCGATGCCAAAGCATACACACTTACCGCAAGTAAGAGCAAAAGAAAGCGTGCCTTGGCTCAGAATGCAGTCAGTGCCCTGTGTACCGGCTGTTTCGCTACACGTCGCTCTTGTGCCAGGGTAAACACAAGCCACCCCCTGCTTATGTAGCTCGCCTTTTTTCACAAACACTGTGAGGAGACACCGGTTCCCTGATAAATAGCGAGGATGATTGGATGAATAACATATAGACCCGCGGAGCGGTGCGCACTCTATTCTGATGTCTGTGAATGTGCAGGCCAACTCTCGCTCGAGGAGTCTTCTACAGGGTTATTGATCTCCCGCCCACGGTTAAGGGGGAGAGTTTCATACCTTTCAGTATGCAGAGGACACACTCTGAATTGAAAAAGCACTTGACCAATGAAAGCTCGTTCTCCCCGGACCACAGTTTGGCTCTTGTACCTTTACAGGATTCCATGGTGGGAGGGCATGCCCCGTTTCCATTTGAATTCCAGGTGAAATACGATTGCCTGCACGCATGTCTCACCATTCGCATTGTTCCAGTACCAGCCCTACCTCCCACTCCCCACTGGCACCATCCAGGCCCATACACTGGAGACGCTAAGAGGCATAGCGGCTTTTGTGGCATGTCTGTTGATTTTTGCGTTCCTGCTCATAAGTCCTAGCCACACAGGAAGGGAGTCCCTGGGCTTTTGTTAATGCCAGTCTAACCCAAAGTGAGCTGCCTTCAAACTCCCACAAATACTATGTAGTGGCATAGTGCTGTACCTGAAAACACAATGACCCCCCCCCCCCCCCGCCCCATCCGTAAGCGAATAGCTGCTTAATGCCTAAATGTCAAGTGGCAATCAGTATCCGTGGAAACGGCAAGTGGCAGAAGCTAGAATAGCGGGCACGTATATGGGGAAGCACAGCTACACACATAATTATTTTGATTTCAATGCTTGAATCATGCCTAGACGCCATATCAAAAAAGCAGGTACAATATAGAGATATAAATATGTGTTTAATTCAGTGGCTGCTCAGCTCATGTTTATCTGTATCTGTCATGTTTAATGGGTTTTGCAAAATAGGTAGGAAAAATAATGAGAAATGGTGACAATTCCTCCTGGTATTATTGAGAAGCAGTCAAATTCATAAATCAGAAAGAAATCTCATCAGATAGCCCTTTGAAATATGGGGATTTCCTCGTATCGGATTGTCACAGTTTATTGTCTGTGTGTCAAGAAAACTGGCCTTAATGTTGAATGCAAAAGAGGCCAGCCATTGGGAAATGTGCACTATTGAGAAATTACAGCAATCCCGCCTGCCGCTTACAGCAATCCTGCCGCTTATGTGCATCAGAGGAGATTTCCTCTCCTCACCTTGTGGTCATTGTATTATGAAAACCTAAGAGGAAAGAACGGTGTAACATTGCCAATGCAAATATGCTATGCATAAAATGTGTGTATGTGTGGCTCCCATATGCATTTTTACAGAATACTGATACTAAGTCACACATAGTGCAGTAATGCATTGACATGAAGCACATTGAGGACATACACACACGGGGTGCAGATCCCTTGCCTCTAGAACCCCATAATTTTACAACTTCACAAAAACCCTCCAGGACTAAAACAACCCCCCCCCCCCCCAGCATTCTTTGTTGTAACTTCAAGACACAAAGGGGAAGTAGTACGAATGGAGAGCATTTATCTGCTATCGCGTGCTGCAGCGTGGCTCCTTGGTGTATGCTTCATTGTAAACCTCTTAAAATAAGTATAGAACTAAATTAAATAATATTTTTATTGATTTGAGCATTGATGCACAGCATCAATTGAAATCCAGGCCATATGAAACAATGTTCTACCAAAGGGAAAAGTGTGTCTATTTTAAATTAAATTTTTCCCTCCAGTGGCAGGATATCCATTGTATTATGCAAGGCGCCATACCACCCTGTACCGTTCTAATGGAAAACCTCTAAGCTGGTTTGATTAGTACTTGGATGGGAGACCTCATAGGAAAACTAAGTTGTTGTTGGAAGAGGTGTTGGTGGGCCAGTAGGGGAGTGATCATCCCTGTGGTCCAAATGGGAAAAATCACTGTGCTGTAGAAGGCGCCGTCCTTCAGACAAGACGTGAAACCAGGGCCTTGCTTACTGTGGTCATTAAAGCTCTCATGGCACTTTTGGATAGATTAGGGGTGTTGAACTCAGTGTCCTGAAATTCCCACAAAAAAACTGCCTGTCCATGTGGCAACATCTGATTGGCTACATAATCCCTTGTGTTCCCTACCCAATTTGAATTCCCAGGTTGCCACTGGAAAATAGGCTTAAAAAATATCTGCACAACCTCAGAAAATCTACAGTCACTTTTATACTTTATATCCGAGTCCAAGTTTTTTGGATGGACGTGGGTCCCATAGCGTTGTATGACGAGCGTGACACCCCCCCCCCCCCCCCCCCAGTCACCCCCCTCATACCACTGAAATGCGCAGCACCGCGTCCTCGTCCATCATTGGTTTGGAATAGTTTTTTTTCGCTCCCGCTGCGGCCTCTCGATGGTACGCGGGCAAGCAAGTGGCAAGAGACCGAGACGGAGCGCCAGGCAATTTCCCCCATCACCCCCCACCCCCGCCCCGCTGCAGATGTTAACACAGCAGTATCTGTCTGGAGGAGACAGGCTAACACTCCCACAGCTTCGCCGTTAGCCTTCACGCCTCTTATCGCAGCGGCTCCTCTCTGCACTTCCCTTCCTGTTATCAACGTCTGTCCGTCTCCCACGAAAACCCCGATCGCTGCCCCCTCACCCTGCCTAACGTTTGTGTTCTGACTTCCAGGCAATCTCCAGCGGTATGATTTGATGCCCGTGGATAGCATGTAAACACCAAACTCTTTGGCTAGACGCTTCCAGCTTTTGACATCTGCAAGAAAAAAAGAAAAGATCTGATAATGTGAAATGGAAGGCACTGGGGAAAATGGCCGCTCATCCCAGCCATTCTGTGGTGTCCTTTTCATTTGCCCCTCCTTTTGCCATTTTTTGTTTATTTTGTGTCTGTTTTATGTTTTGAATGCACTTTCATCATATATATCATATCATTTTCTCTCATCAGTTTCTGTATGACTTGTCTTTCTTTTTATTGCCTTTGTGATGGGCTTTTTATTGATATAATGTTGAAGGTTCTTGTGCAGTACAATCTACTGTAGCCTATAATTTAATAAAATGTGAGCATCCGTTCACTATTTTGGATTGTAAAAACGTTTTTTTGTACAAAAAGCATACGTTTCTATACAGGAAATACAACCAAGCACATTTTTATTGTTTCAGTTTTTATGAACTTTTAAAAATGTTACACATCCCAAACAACACATGATCAACCACTTAAGAGACAAACAAAATATTACCGTTGATCTGTTATTGATCTGTTATATACCATATATATGGTGTCTTTAAATCAGAATATGTACTGCCCATGTATCAATAACTTTCCAAAAAGACCATCATTCTTTGCCTTGTTTTGTGGGTTTTGTTTTTTGTTTCATAATTTATTTATTTCTCTGTGTCTTTTTTTGTTCTACTTGCTTTCCCATCCAGATGCTCTCACCACCACTCCTATACCCACTACAACCACCACCACTACCACCACCTTCACCACCACCCTCCCAGACACCACCGAAGGTACAGTATCACCTGCCAGCCCCTGGCTCTGCGTTAATCTGCAAATGGAAGGTGTTTGTGCGGTGGTTTCACTGTCTCAATTGAAATGTGCTTTTGTTTTAGCCTGGGGTCAATTTGCTGTATTTCAGAAACTGTGTGGTCAGACTTTGTAATAGTGGGTGTGCACATGCGCATGTATGCACCATAGACTGTAAATACATATGGACAAAGTGACTGTGACGTCAACCACAGTGTGATTGACGGTCCAGGGTTATTAAGCATGTGAGAGAGCGCCCCCCCCCCCAGTGACGCAAACTGTCCCTGAATAGTCCACAAAATATTAAATATTAAAATATTGTCTAAATGACACAATCACTTAACAAATCAGCAAATGGGTAGACGTAGACATTAGACGAAGAAAAAACACCTATTGCAACTACATGTTCTTGTGGGAAAAAAATTTTACTTTATTTTGACCTCATCGATTGACTTATAATGAAGCGCGTGGCTGAAAGACCTATGCTGAAGCCAGCCACACTGGTGCTAGAGAACAGCGTCTCTCTCCAAGACCGGGAAGTGAGCTTCAAAAATGAAGCCCGGTCTTGGTCCCTTGGTGTGCACACACGTGCTAGCCTAGGTGTGGGGGCAAAATGTTGAGTTTTAAAATGAGTGACTTTCTAGGTATTAATGTATGCACGCATGCATTCAAGAGTTTCTTAGCAAGTGTGTTTGGGTAAGAGCTTCCGACTCAAAGATTGTGCGTGCGTGTGCGTGCGTGCGTGCGTGCGTGCGTGCGTGCGCGTGCGTGCGTGTTTGTGTGTGTGAGAGAGTGAGAAAGAGAGATTGAGGGTGAAAGAAAGTAGGGGAGACCGCAGGCAGTTGGCCCTGATAAGATGCCTCCTGCTGATAAGGATAACCAGGTCCTGCAGGAGAGAGTCCGGCTCAGGCCGTCAGGGCTGTTCGTCAAAAATAAAAAACCTCTCTGTCGCGCTGTTCTCAAAACGCAGCCTCCGTGTCCCCTGCTCCACAATCTTATCGGGATCTGAGGCTGTAGCCTGCTCTGTCCGAGCCAGGGATTAAAGAGCCCCTCTCTGCCTTTGTGTCTCTCAAGGATGGCAGTGAAAACACGCGGTTTATGGAGCCCTGGAAGAAGGCTGGTGATGATAGCCCTGGGGTCAAATGCATTTCAGTGAGAGTCGAAAATGTTTTCCATGAAAGCAGAAACAAAATTTTTTAAAAAGTGATCATACGCTTGTTTGCACGTGTGGATTATGTACATGTACGGCAATATTGCTTCATTATGGAGTGCCTCCTTAAACCCCCCCCCCGATTGCATTCTGTATGTATGTATACGTATATGGTAATGCAAGTAGAAAACCCTGCTAAGGCTAATATTAGCATTTGGAGATGTATCATGATTGCTCCAAATGCTCATATGAGTGAATGTGAGGCTGTGTGAAGGGGGGGACCAGTCACATGTTATCAGTCACCTACTCATTTGCACCGATAATGGCATTCTGCTTCTGAGAGCCCAGGCTTTTGATAGGTTGGCACCTGTCAGGGATTGACAGCACGGCGTATGGTTGCTCCAGACATCACAGGGGTTTGTTAAGCCTCCCCTCTTCCATCACTGCCTTGCGGGTGTTGCGAATACAGTATTTGCGAATGCGTTTTAAATGACTAGATACGGGGGTCAAATGCATTTTGAAAACAAAGATTTGTTAGTGACGCCTTCAGATACTATGCAGCTCAATTTTGGTGTCCCATTTTGTCAAATTATAGTGTTCTACTGCCGTTAATTTCTCTCTTGCCAGCTCCTTCTCCTTTCTAAATGAATACAATCAGCCCACCAGCCGTGTTAAAAAGACACAAAATGCTTGTCCCATTAGTGCTCATTTTCCTTGCCCATTTTTGTTGCATTTTACTTGCATACATTCCATTTAACTGCTGGATATTTACTGAAGCCTAAGAACTGAACTACAGGACCATTATGCCACACTACCAGTATGCCACACTACCAGTATGCCACACTACCATTATGCCCCACTTCCAGTATGCCACACTACCAGTATGCCACACTACCAGTATGTGTATTTGGCTTGCACAGTTCTATGATGGGTGTGGACTACACCTGTAATCATTGCTCCCCTTTCCCTTCACCTAAGAACACATTTGTAATGTTTTTTTTTTTTTAAATGGGTAATTTGGTCACACTTTAAACAAAGTCTCCATATGAAGGCTTTATATAGCATATATAAAGTCTTCATAAACGAGACATAATGGCTTCATAAATCATACATGAGCAAATATCATGCTTCATAAAGGGTGACATAACACCTTCTTATGCAACATGTTATGCCAAATGTGACATAGCCAACAATGTCACCTGGCTAATGGATAAACATTATGCTTATGTAGGAGGCTTGGCTAACAGTGACACATCTGGCATAACATATTGCATAAGAAGGTGTAATATCACCCTTTATGAAGCATGACATTTGCTTATGTATGATTTCTGAAGCCATTATGTCATGTTTATCAAGGCTTTATATAGCATATACAGTGAGCACCATAATTCATTGGACAGTGACAAATTGTTTGTTATTTTGGTTCTGTACTCTAGCACTTTGAGTTTGAAAGGATACAATGAGGTTGAAGTGCAGACCCAGCTTTAATTTGAGGGTATTTTCATCCATATCGGATGAACCGTTTAGAAATTATAGAACCTTTTGTACATAGTCCCTCCCATTTTCGGGCATCAAAAAATATTGGACAGTTTAACATAATGTAGAATAAAGTAATTTTTAATATTTGCATGCCATGACGTCCTCATGTCTGTGACCCAACGATACCAAAAGACTCTTGATATCTTATTTTCTGGTACTCCTACAAGCGATACTATAACCTCTTTACATTTGAATGGATCTCTATGGGAATGGGGGGGTGGGACTAGATTTAGCTGTAAATTATGCTGGAACAGTATCGAATACATGGTCGGTGAAATGGCTGTAAGTCACCAAGGGTCTCAGGAATCAAACGAGCCTCAAACCATCACTCTGCTGCCAGATATGCAGTAGATATGGATGGATCACTTTAAGGGTGGTTTCTCTTGACAAATTTGCCAATTGAACTTTATGGAAAAATAAGTCAGGAGATTCAACCCTTAAAGTGATCCATCCATATCTACTGCATATCTGGCAGCAGTGTGATGGTTTGAGGCTCATTTGATACCGCAGACCCTTGATGACTTAGTCATTTAGCCAACCATGGGTTCCATACTATTCCCGTGTAATTTACAGCTTAGTCCCACCTCCCAATTCCCAAAGAGATCCATTCAAATGCAGAGAGGTTATAGTATCACTTGTAGGAGTACCAGAAAATAAGATATCAAGAGTGTTTTGATATTGTTGGGTCACAGACATCAGGAAGTCATGGCATGCAAAGGATATGCGACCAAATATTTAAAAAAATTTACTTTATTCTTATGTTAAACTGTCCAATATTTTTTGATGCCTGAAAATGGGGGGGGGCTATGTACAAAATGATTCATACGATATAGATGAAAATACACTCAAATGAAAGCTGACAGTCTGCACTACATTGTCAGTGTCTCCTTTCAAACTCAAAGTGCTAGAGTACAGAACCAAAATAACAAAATATGTGTCGCTGTCCAATGAATTCTGGTGCTCACTGTTTTAAGCCTTCATATGGAGACTTCATTTAAAGTGTGACCAGTAATTTTTCAAAATTAAGCCCAGTGTGGTAAGTGGAAAGTTGGTACAGTACAAAGCCTGTTTTCATGAATGAATGAAAAACTAAATATTTTAATTTCTTTAGTTTAAGTTGAAATTTTGCTCTGTTCATTTGTGTGTTTCACACAGTTCATTGTGCAAGATACATTTATTTGTAACCAATCTCCAGAAATCCATTCTTGTTTCTGAATGCTATGTGTATGGCATGTTTTCTCTGTATTTGGAGGACAAATCTATATGGCTTTTCCAAGGTCCTTCCTTTCTGTAACTCCACAGAGAGTTCCAATATTTCTGCGTATTTATATATAAAAAATGATCGCCTTAAACCTGTACTGCTCTCGGATGGCAGGTTCTATTTATTCACAATGTGGATGGTTATAGATCAGGATTACCAAATGAATTTATCAGTGCAGAGGTAGAGGCCACTTAGAAATGTAATACATTTTTGATAAACTGGCTGAAGTAGAAATGGAATGGGGTATACTGCACTTTAAAAAAATCTATTAAAGCCTACTGTGGGGCTAAAGTGCGCACCAGCTTCGGTAGGTGACATTTACAAATGACTAAATTGCCATTTATACTGCAAAATAAATGGCTAAATGGACGAACCTTGCTCACCACTATTCACAACAGGGACAGATGTCATGAATTCCTCTCTGTTCTGAGTGTGAATGGCTGCGTGCATGTTTGTTTCCACTTAAACACATCTTTGAAATTTATCTTTATCGATATTTGCGAAATGCGAGTGCCTCCCCCCCCCCCTTTTTTTTTTTTTTCTAAATGGCTTTATCAAAAACCTAGCACTCTCACTCTTTCTCACTCACACCCACAGGCTATTTCTTTCTCTCACTCCCCTTCTCTCATTTGTTCCCTTGAACAACAAAATGAAAGTGCTTTTTTGTATATACAGTTTGCAGATTTGATCAAAAACTGAGTGCTTTCTCTCTCTCGCCCTATCCATTTCTGTCACAGCCCCTGCGTCACGGTAACTGTGTGACAGAGAGAAGGCCAGTGAGAAATTGGAAAATATGTTTGTTTATATTTACATAATACCATACACCTCTTATTCTTGAGTTTATCCCTTTGTCTGTCTTAGGAGGAAAAGGCTTAGTAATGTCCTCTTTTTAAGTTTATTAAAGCTTTTTCTATGTGAACATTTCTCATGGCAGTGTGATTATTACACCTGCACTCTAAAAAGGAAAGTCCTCCTCGTGGCATTGAGGCCTGGTTATTAAATCGTCCCAAGAGACACAATTTAAAAAGACATTCATTAAGTGTACCCAACTAATAAAACAATTTTGATTTTGGATCTGCGCTGCACCATCATTAATTGATGAACCTCCATAAACTGAATCGCCAGCTAATATATTCCCCTCCAGACCCAAAGAAGAAAGAGAGCGGGGGAAAAAATAAAACGGAATCAAACGCTGTCGTCAGGGCGTAAATTGAATAAACGCCATCTGGTAAACTGATTTCTGAATTGAATAAATGAATTGGGTTTTTGCGTGAGCACTTGCAGACGAGCACTCGAGGAAGTCCATTTCTCTACCTGTCTTCATACCTCCAGCAGAATAAACATGAGACCGAGAGAGATGGCCAGGGCTGAAAGCCACTAATTCGCTAAAGGTCAATCGCATTACAGCAGGGAAAAGGGCGACTGCAAGGCCCTGATACATAGCTGAGAGTCCCCGTCGGGGGCGAATTTATCGCACTTAGCGTGGTGCAAACACAGAAATGTGCCCGATAAGTCTTTTTTATGTAGAGGTAGATTGTTATTAGTGCCATGATTGCACCGTATGATGGCTCGTAGGAGATGGAAGTCATAAAGCAGTCTGAAGGTAATCAGGGGTCCCGGACCTGAATCACCTCCGTGCTGTCTGCTTGCATAAACACGCGGTGCACTCATGCATGCACACGCTCACACACGGTCGCTCTCTCACCGATACAAATGCACGCATGCACACACTAACACACGAGCACACACACAGGCAGCACGCTTGTACTCGCGGGCACATGCCCGCACGTGAAATTTAACACTATTTTTAAGATTGCATTTTTAAGATTGTTCAAGGTTTTAGTGAAACTACTAAAATCTCTAACAAGGCGGGCCAGAAAAGTGATCCAGTCTAGATTAAGGCTGAGGGAGCATGTGTTCCCATGTTTCTCAACTGAAGAACGCTATCCAGAAATGCTTGGCTTGATTTTTTGGGAGCTCAATAGAACTGTTCATGTTTGAGTCCTCTGGAGCAGTAAAGCACAGAAACCCCCCCCCCTGCTATTGGAGCCACGGCACGTGTAGCAGTTAGCCGCAGAACACAGCGTTCGCTGTCACATCTGCTGGTGCCAGCACGGACATTGCCTCAGGTGACCCGCGGCATGGCAGAAAGGCCCGGGGGAAAGGTGATCGGTCACCGCCTGCAGACACCGTACTGCTCCATCTGACCCGCGTGGACTGGTCAGCTGATGGCCACAAGGCTGGCCTGTAGTGGAGGAGCTTGGGGTTTTAATCTGTGAGGCCTGGGATGCGGGCGAATGTTGCCCTTCGCCTTGTTGAGGGGGGTGGGATGGTGATGCTGGCCCTGACTCTGTGGGGGGGACCCTGCCATATGTGCTTTTACCTCCTTTCATGCAGATTCATTGAAAGAAGGGGTGAAGGATAGACTTTTCTTTTTTTAAAACTTCATTTATATCGCAATTTTCATACAAATATTTTACAGAAATTAAGCAATATAATGTAAATTAAACATGACTGCACAAACTAAACTGGATGTTTTTAATTATTTTTTATTTTTTGTTCATTTTTCCTCATAAAAATTTTTTTCCTCAAAAAAATTTGCGGGTGAGGGGAGGGTAAAGCCAAAGCCCATAGAGAGAGAAAGCCTTGCCAACTCCAATGACTGCAATGTATCGGATTAAAAAGTGCAATGGCATTCTTTGAGCATTAGGGGGGCAGTGCTGAGGCACTGCTAAACAGAGTAAAATCTGGAAAAATACATGGAGGTGAATGGAGCTAAATGTTATAAAATCATCATCACAGTCGATTTCAAATATTTTTGCGGAACTGGATTATTACTGCCAATGTTGCACGGCCTAATGCTTATAATTAATACATAATTATAAGTCAACATGGAATCGATGTTTGTGTTATGATCTCACTTTCAAAACATTTCCTCTAGCATTGATGCTACGCAATGTTGATGAGTTCGCCGGTTCATGAATATTCATTGCTGGCGGCTCCTCAGTCAACGGTAGCCAACTAGCCAGTAGCTCTCGCTTGCTCAGTAAAACCATATATTCACTCGAAGATTCTTGTTAAAACCAAATTGTCTATAAGATATAAGGTGACGTATCGCCGGTACTAGCTAGTACTTTATTCGTCCACATAGTTGTCATTCTTGTGCTGTTATTACTGAACGATTTCGGCTGGCTGTGGTCTGTCCATCTTGTTTTTGAGTCCAAAGCGGTCATGAATATTCATGATGAAATTTGCATAACCAGAGAAAAAGTAATTTTTTTCCAAAACGGTTCAAGATTTCATTAATCTAAGTGCATAGAGAAACATATTTTCTTATCTGCTGTCTGCAAACTTTCTCCAACTTACAATAAGAAATTATTATCTCTTATAGATTTTGGTTTCTGGAAAAAACTTCAATTGACCCCCATTCATTCTCCTCTGTTTAGCCCAGTTTTAGTGCTCATAGTCGCCCCTAGAGGTGAAACATGATATTCATGCAATTGGCATATCTCTGTACTATACAATCTCTGGTAAAGCCGAGGGCGGAACACCCATCAGCCGCTAAGCGACGACGTTCCTGCGTGAGGAGGCTGGACTCCAAGCCAAGGCAGAGGCCTTTAATTACCAGACCTCGAGAGCGTACCGTGTGTCCTCGGAGCTGTGCTTTTTTTTTTTTTTTTTTAACGCCCCCAATACGTGCGAGTTTGATCCTCCCATAACGGGGCTCTGCTTGGCAGAGCGAAAGCTCGCAGCAGTGTTGGCCAGGCCACGTGGAGCTTGTCTCCCGGGCCCCACGCAGTTTGATCACAGTCCCACTCTTCAGTATACCGCTTAGATGTGAGGGGTGAGGGAGAGCTGTACGCCTCAGACAGGACCTTTGAAAAACTGTTGCATAGCACAGCTGCTCGGCTCATGAGAGAGAGATCCAAGGGCATATAATGTAAATGCATGGGATAAACTGTAAAAAGTGACCCTTAAAAAAACAGATTTTTCATCATTTATGCCACTGTTGATTGGCACCTTAAAACAAAATTACGAACTGTCAACTATAAATTATAAAGTATAAAGACGGTATGCAATAAACAGGTGCACTTCACTTAGCTAGAATTTTAGGGTAGTCTACCCGCTTGCTGTAAAAGACACTTAGATCCATGAGTAGCACTATGGATGATGTTAATTCAGGGATGCCGATCCACCTGGAGCAGGTATTTATGTACATTATTGTTAACGTGGGCCAATTTGTTCGTGACCTTTTACAGCAACACATTTAGATACTGCAGGAGAACATTTATAAGTATTATATATATATATATGCCAGCTCGCATAAATTCTAATATCTCTAGTGGTTTCAGATCTATTGAAAGAATAGAATAGTCTATACTGTGTGTGTGTGTGTGTGTGTGTATATATGTGTATATATATATATATATGTATGTATGTATGTATGTATGTGTGTGTGTATATATATATCTATATATCTATATATATATATATCTATATATCTATATATATATATATATATATATATATATATATATATATATATATAAAATCTGTTTTAGAAACACTCCGCCTGGAGTTTTGACCCAATTTATACCTTCCACAGTGACAGAGGCCCTAAAATAACAGCTGAGCATCATGTTAAAGTCAGGTGGCTGGTAAAATCACAGTGAGAGTGAGTGGAAACTCTAGTACCTTGGGAGAGCCTGTGCTTCCCAGAGGGTTGTCATGCATAATGACGCCCAACTCACCCAGTGAGGAGAACTTGTGATGTTTAATTCCTACCATGCCTTATAGCATTACTTTACATTGCACATGGCAATCCCAGGAGCCTCATTGCAGCTTGTTTTTTCAGGCACAGTATTGTAAGGAGTCAGTAATTAGTGTTCCAAATATATATATTCAGAAATTGTGTACGGTCCGGGTCCATATCTTGAAATTGTAGCCATATCTGCTTGTGGGAATACCAGCCTTTCCCAAGCATCCACTTGTCTCCACTGCGCCTGTCGTCGTATCCACAAAGACGGCAGAGCGGAATCCCTACTCCCGGTCCCTTCAAGGCGGGGCCTGTTGGAGATGCTGTGACCGTAAGGCTAGCACAGCCCCACCCCAAACCCGCCAGTACACAGACTGTGAGCCCAAGCAACCAGCGCCCCTTCCCTGTCAGGCTGGGTGTCACTCTCACCCCCAAGGAGGAGTGACAGAGTGGGGGTAAAACAGAATGCTATACCTTGCTGCAGATTACAACGTTTGTGCATCATCCATGATACAAAGAATGGGCTGGCTGTCATAAGCCATGTGTAATCCAAAAAAAATCAGCATTGCAAATGCAAAGGAAGATCTGCAATGAAGATTGGCTTAATGTTTTTAACCCAAAAGTGCCTTTGAATTGATGTTTGAGTCATTACGCAAAGAGCACCTTTAAATTCCATTCCAAAGCCATGGCTAAAGTGGGATAGAGTGGAATAACGGTGAATCAAAGTTGCTCTTGTGCATGCTAGTTCTTGCAGTCTCGTTTTAAATTTATTTTATATACTAATAAATGTTGTTTAGAATGTTCTCGATTTGTAAAACTATACAAACTATCACTTTGTATGGGTGTATATTGTAATACTCTGTAGAGCATTGTGTTTTAAATGTGCATAAGCTTACAAAATGACTTTCTGTCAAGTAAAGTGTGCTTTTAACATTGAACATGAATTAATTTCAGTAATAAAAATCAAATTGGTTTTTTGGACCATGGAAGTTTTCTTCCTGTCTGTTCAGTCGATTTGGGCTGTTGAGCTTGTCACCTTATGAAAATGCTGTTCCCTTTTTCCATTCTGAATTAAGCATGCATCTCTGGGTTCTCAAGTAGATTTCCGGTACTGTACTGTACCGAAAATCATCAAAGGCAACAATCGGATTACGGGCAGATTTGATCTGATCTCTTTGGAGAATGAGCAGAGCGCTCAGTCATGCTTCAGGTCCAGATTTCACCGCCCTGACAGCGACTGTCATTGGTGATGTTTTTTTCCACATAACAAGCATCTGGGCTATGTAGAATTGCTTTCCCGATACCTTTGAACTGGACCTGCCAAGCCCCAAGGTGAAGCAAGGGAAAAGCTCTCTCGTATATCTGCTTGACAACCGCCATTTACGCCACCGTGTCGCCTCATGCTATCAGGCTAACAGCACAGGGACAGGGAGGTGCAGGTTTTATGGTGCCTTGCTGTCCCTAGCAGTTACTAAAATGTGAGTGAAAGGAATTTCATAACGGGCCTGCTCGGTAACAAAATGCCCTGTACAACCAAAAAAAGCATTTGAAGTTGTGTTCTGCTGCCGCTGTGTCTAAGACTGGGTAATGTATTGATCACACCCATTGACATTTTTCCAATAGTCCTTGGATTTTGGTGATTTGATGATTCCTTTCAAGTGTTCCTTTCTATTCTATTGAAAATTATGAGTACTTGTCATTGGAACCTACCTTCAGGTAGCAACTACTGATTTTAACGGCTCTATCTTGACGATCTTTGCATATCGTCTAAAACGCACATCCAGGTTCAAATGGGCTGAACTTAGCCTCTTCAGTGATTATAGGTGTGTCTTGGGCGTAACATGCAATAAACCAATCAGAGTGTCATCTCCCATTCCCTTTAAAAGTTAACTGCTTTTGCACCTTTGCGGATTGCTATTATAATGGCGGATTTAATAAGACTGCAAAAAGAGCGATTTAAAGCTGGGGAAAGCTGCTCGCTATGGATCAATATTATGATAAATATTATTTGGACTAACCATGACGACGTGTTTTCATAAACACAGTAATAATCTTAAACATTAGGGTTTAACACCGGCACGGGTTCCCGGTAATTCCCGACCAAACTATTTCCTATTAAATATATGCGCTTTCATTTTGTTAAAGGCGCCTGCAACATCGGAGAATAAGCTTGGCTTCTGTCTCACCTTAGAAAACGCCAAAATAGCCTGCTTGTTTAATGAATTTCGTTTGATTATACAATGAACAATGAAGCATTGTCAAACATCAGTTCCATGAGGCTGTTCTCACAGCAGTCAGATCACAGGCAATGCATTTCGCCTAGTGAAATTCAAGCTTCATCCAATGTTCATATTACCTGCATTCTAATATTGATTAATAAGATAAATAGCGTTATATTGCCTTAGCGATGACACTAAATACACTAAAGCTGTTAGGTTGGGAACCCATAGGCTTTTGTCTGCTCAAGAATGTCGCTAGATAATAAAATTACCACTTGGGTGCATTATAGCAGTGTCCTGGAGTTTATGTCTTTTTTAGGTATATTTTCCCTTGTTTTAAATTGCCCTGCTTATGGAAATATGACCAACACGTTTTTACTGGTAGCTTAATGCTTTTAAAACGGGATTCCAGGGACAACGTGCATCTATTAGTTTTATTTTTGGGAAAAATATGAATCTCTATTTCACAATGTAATCTTGATATATTTATCCATGCTTCTGTGCGCACCTGTGTGTATCAGACACAGGAGGGTGTAAGCGCATTGTGCACATGCCTATGTAGATGCACTTATAGGCTATGAGCCGTTAAAATAACAACAACTGGGACATGACTTAAAACCAGGTTTGTGGTGGTTTTAGCACAAGCTCTTTCTGCTGGCTCAAGATGGCAATACGCCAAAAATGATCCTGGTCACACCATCTTAAGACCACCCCGCCCAGTTCACTTGCGGTCACTTGGTATTTAAACGCCGTGAGCGCTGGGAGCTAAAATGATGCCTGCGCCAGTCTGAAACTAGCAAAGACACTTGCGTTTGGGTTAGTGCCGCTTAGCGCTGGGTGTAAGATAGGGCCCTAAATGTCTCGTTTTTATATCCAGGCCCTGTTAAAGTGTGAGAAAGGTAGTGAATTGCCCATTGGATCAAACATACCCAGTAACTGTCAATTGAGCCAAATAATTCCAAAAAAGTAATATGATTAAATTCCTTAAGTCGAAGCAATTTCTCATTTTCTCAGTTCAATTTTAATATTATAATTGATGTTTCCTAGCTCTTGTTCTTGATATTATTGCCACTAGTTAAGATTATGAATAATAGAGTGCTGGTGGTGTGATTGGTCTGTTAATCTTTCAGTCACTCAATTGCACAGTTCAAGATGCTTGCGATTATGACGGATGTGGCGCATTAGGAGTTTTTAAGCACCCTCTTTTAATTTATTTTCCTTATTTAATTTGGTGGGGGCAAAAACCTAAGTATGATGTCTGCTGCAAGTCAAGCCAAAGGGATTTAAGCTTTGTGCAGACTACTGCGTACTGTGTACTTCATGTAACGCATTGCTGGATGGCGGCGGACCTCAACGGAACGCAGAGGCAGTCGAATACGTTTCCGCATCGTCCCATTGAAATGAATGACTTGTGCCGGAACACATCGCAATGATGTGCACGGGGCGTAAGACACCCTGTGAGGAAGTCTAAAGGGAGGTTCTCACCAAATCCGGCGACGACGCATGGGCACGTGCCGGACCCCCAAACTGTTCGTTTGGTGGGTGGTGCTATTAGACGGGTTCAGTAGCCTACGAGGGAACATTCACGGCGCCTGATTGGTTAGACGTATTTTGCCTGCGTTTTCAAACCGGAACAATATGGCGGGCCTATTAATAAACTTTCTTTTATACCACTTAAACGGTCCACTAAAATACATTTCTGAAAACAGTTGAGGCGAGAAATAGTCTATGCAGTTGCTAAATCTTGATTCATATTTGATCTAAAACGCCTACTTTGACCGTTTGATCCGAGTTTCGCGAGCAACGGTGGACGCATTCATTTCCCGAAAGTAGGTTTGGAATCTATCCTATTCAAATTCAGAACCGGCGAACGTACCACACAGTCGCCCGTGTCACATCCATCATGCACCGCGCGATCGCATCGCATCCTTCTCCATAGAATGCGTCCAACCGATGCACCTCGCTTGGATTTGGTGAGAACCTACTTTAAGTAAGGCGTTAAACATCACGACCATCATTATAAAAGTCTGTCTGTCCAAGCCTTTGTTTTCAGGAGCACTGCCTTTTTCCCCTCTTGCTTTTCATATGCAAGAGGAGGGATCTCTAATAATGGACCAAGACCAATGCTACATTGTACACTGAATGTTATTGTAAATTAAGTGTTGTGTGCTGCCCGGACACAGGTAATGTCCTTCACGTCTGTCTTTGGCTGGAAATTGTATGTTGCTAATGTCTTTTATTGATGCTATGTCATGACTGTCCGCACAAAGCCGACTGTTCTTATATACCATGTCAAAAGGTGTGTACACGTCTGTTGTGTCGTGTTTGACGTGAAGGTGTTGTGCGTTTATTTTTGGTTTGTTTTCTGAAAGTTGCTGTTGAGTCTCTCTCGTCTCTGAACGCTTGCTTATTGTTTCCATTGTTTTCGTTTCTCCTTTTTTTGCATGCCGTTCCTCCTCCTGTTTCCCTCCTTCCTCACCTGCCCTCCTCCTCGTGTGTTCAGGACACCGCGGCCAGCGCCGACCCCGCGGCTCACGGTTGGTACCTCTCTCTCCGACCTGCACTGACACACTGTGGCACAGCACAGCATGGCAGCCTAACGCAACCATCAGTGCTTCATGCACTTGTGACTATCAGTAACCAGGATGCATACAAGAAACTGATTAATTTGCTTGTGCGTTTATGCGCTCATTCAGTTTGTGCGCTCATGTGGCTGCATTGTGTATGTGTTGTTCATACGTTAGCATGTGCGAGTGTGTGTACAGTAAGCGAGGGACCGTGCGTCTGCTGTGTGCCTTTGTGAATGCATGTGCGTGCATTCGTGTGCGTGTATTAGTTTTATATGTACTGTGGGAGGGTCCCTTTGACTGTCTGAGATGTGACAGTTTTATTGTTTGGTGTTTATTTTTTCCTGATCCAATCTGGCCACACAACTCTATGGACCAGTTTAGTTCTCCTTGACAACTGAAATATTAACCTGAGGCTACTGTTAACAGAGTTTATATTGTTGAGGCAAAACATAAAGGGGAAATAGACTGAAACATAAGAGCACAACCAGCCTCAAATAATGCTTTCAAAACTTGTAACCTTGACTTTTATAATCGCTGATATTTTTTGGAGATTGTACAGTAAATGGAATGTAATATGAAAATGAAAAATAATTACATCAATAGGAAGCATAACTCGGGTTCCGAGCATGGTATTGGCATGGGTTTACTTTACATGAAGACTAAAGAAGGACTCTTATTTGCGTGCATGTTAAAAGACAAAAAAATGTGCATATGGTGTGCAATGATGTGAATGGTTTACAGGTCTGTTACTTCAGTGTGTTCAGCTTCAGTGTTACTGTGTGGTTTTTTTCAGCAAGAAAGTTGAGAGAGGGCTTTAACATGGTTTATGCAGTTCATGTAGCGGGTCTATAATTGAGCTTTCTTGCAGTTCACTGCTTTTCTAAATATCATGTCACAAGGGGCAATGTTAACCTTGTAGGCCCATGCCTGCCCAGCCTTGATGTATCGCACAGCGTTACTGTAAGCCGCAGAATAATCTATCGCAATTTTCGCTATTCAAATATCAAGCTCAGTTTAAAGAAAAGGACGTTAGGCGGGAGAAAGGATGAATTGATTTGCACGGAGCTGAGCCAATTGATTAAAATGTGATTCCACCTTAATCTGTAGGCAGAGAAGCTGTTTGGGTTTCGTCTAGGTGACGGGACGAATAGGTGACATGATTTTTGGGAGGGGGTTTGGGTTTACACTCACACTGTGTCGCATGGTCAGCATTCATCCTCAATCACTGAGGTTTCATAAGCATACGTGCCAGCTGTCTTCCATAATGTGAAGACCATCACGGAATGACTTATTGGATTCTTCCTGTGGAAAGTTTTCTCACTCAGCGAAGTAATTTTATCTCATTTTATCTAAAACGTAAAGCTGCGTACACTGTACATTTGGTTAAAGAGCACCTTCAGTAGATAACTGGAGATGTTTGGCTTTAGTGGCTATTAATTCCCAAAGTATCCTCTCACAGGAATCTCCAATTAACAAATTCACAAACACTGAGTCCCTGAGTCATTCCACAGTGTGTAAGGCAATAGAAATTATATTGAAAAGGAACCCCTTGAAAATGAATCTTTTGTTATCAACTAGTTAACTTACCTGCTATACACAGGCATCCAAGTCATTAGCGGGGGGGGGGGGGGGGGTATCACTTTATATTTGCGTCATGGCCATCAGTCAACTTTCAGAGGTCAGGGTAGGGCTAAGGCTACTGTGATAATGTGTAATTACATAAAGCACAGACTCGTGTTCTACATTAGTCAGTGCTTAGCATGGTAATTCCATGGCAATTATTACCCATTCACTGTTAAATGTTATCAAGATCTTTTTTTCTCCTCTTTTGCTTTCTCTCTCTCCACATCTCTGTCTGTGTGCTAGTTCTCCAGTTTGTGTAGCCTGAGTGCTTTTCGAGTTTAGCTTTATCACTTCCTCGGAGTGATGCACACAACAGTTTGGGAGCTCTTCTCTGATTACAATCTTCTCTCTCTCTCTCTGTATGTGTAGCCTAGCAACAGGCACAGGTTCAAGGAGTGGGATTTTTCAGTTGAGGGTGAGGATGACAGGTAGAGCTTTTCGAAGCGGTCTGTTTGCTGAATGCCATGGTTGTTTTAATGTTATTTTATTCATCAGGAGGAAGATGTCTGAAACAGGTAAAGGCTTGTCGGTTCTGAAGAGCCTCACCCCGTTTGTGACCAATAAAAAAAATAGATAAATGTATACCCTGCTGTGGTGCCGAAGCCCTGGTGTGACTTGAAGGGCATGAATCACAGGCGAGGCGAAAGAAACACAGCTCCGTCGGTCAAATAGATCAAAGCCTTATCGGCATGTTGGCAGGCCTGTCAGACATCTCTCCTTACTGCACCACTTTTCCTTTACCTGAAACAGCATTTAGCAGCCAGCTCCAGCAGGGGCTGTACTTATAAAGCTGATTTATTGACACCCTTTCATGCCCATTTTTTTATTTATAGTAAAAGGTGCAAATATAGAATTCTCCAACATCACCCCTCGACCCGCCCCCCTCCCACCGTTCATTATGAAATGGACTGCCCGGTGGTTAATTAAATCACACCATAACCCCCCCACTACTCCCAAAATCCCTCGGTCACTCACGTGCCTCTGGCTCGGCTGCGCGGGGACCCGGAGGCTTTGTGATCGAACAACCGACGCGCTACCAAAAAAACTGAACACACCTCATTCCATACGGTCTTTTGAACACCCTTTTGTTGAGCGTGGTAAACACACGGCTTGTAGGAATTGCGGGTTAACTCAGCGCAGGGAATTGCAGGTTAACTCAGCGCAGGGAATTGCGGGTTAACTCAGTGCAGGGAATTGCGGGTTAACTCAGCGCAGGGAATTGCGGGTTAACTCAGCGCAGGGAATTGCAGGTTAACTCAGTGCAGGGAATTGCGGGTTAACTCAGCGCAGGGAATTGCGGGTTAACTCAGCGCAGGGAATTGCGGGTTAACTCAGCGCAGGGAATTGCGGGTTAACTCAGCGCAGGGAATTGCGGGTTAACTCAGCGCAGGGAATTGCGGGTTAACTCAGCGCAGGGAATTGCGGGTTAACTCAGTGCAGGGAATTGCGGGTTAACTCAGCGCAGGGAATTGCGGGTTAACTCAGCGCAGGGAATTGCGGGTTAACTCAGCGCAGGGAATTGCGGGTTAACTCAGTGCAGGGAATTGCGGGTTAACTCAGCGCAGGGAATTGCGGGTTAACTCAGCGCAGGGAATTGGTTGATCACGCTGCCGATCCAGCAGAGATGGCAAAGATGTGTCGAGCAGTAAGCCTGTGTTCGTGCCGTATTAGGAGCTTCCCATGCCAGAGCTGAAATGGAACAGATGACTCAAATTCCTGAGCTTTTCCCCCTTTGATGGAACCTTCTGAAAATATCTTAAACACGTGTTCGGAAATACATACGTACTTGTTTTCCGAACAGTGCTAGACAATCGCAGTAGCATATTTTATGGTTTTATTGTGGTTTGCTTTTCTCTTTTTTTTTTGTATCACACCAGTGATACAGAGCTGTTTGAAATTCCAGTGTCAACTCCCTCCCTCCAAGTGGTCTCCATGACAATGCCCCTACTTGTTGTGCCAGAGCAGAGCCTGTGTCATTCACTGCCTTATTTTGATTAGAATTGTTTTAAAACTGAGTGGTGAGTGTATTGTGTTGAGAAGGGCGTATACAGAATAGGATAACAATGTGATGCCTTAGACCAAGCATAACCGAATTAGCATTACATGGAGGGTGTTCTAGCCAACTGTTCTTTATTCATCTAAAGAGAGTACTAACTATCCTCAGCTACCAGACTTACTGATATTCGTTATTCAGTGGCTACAGGTAGTTTTGGTTTCATATATGGCAAGGCTAATGTTCTCCTGGCTTTGTTGAGCTGTATCAGTTGAGTGTCGAATAAAGAATTTTCCAGAACGCTGTCACCAGGCATTTGTCATGTGCAGAGTGATGACTATGTGTCGGTGTAGTCATTCTTCTGCTGTGTGTTACAGCCCCACTTGTTTTTATCAAGACAACCGTTTCCAGTCACATTCCCTGTGGTCCTCGCTGTTACTGTGCAAAACGGCGCACAGTGCTGCTTCTATCCAATCAAAGACCATGAGAGGCAAACAAAACGCCTCCTGTCGTGCCTCGCCAAGGTAATTGACAGGGAGTTTTCAGCATTCAGAATCGCCCCGGTCAGGACCACATTTTGCAGTGCTCCGTCTGAGGCTGTGTGACACTTCACAATGTTACCTACAGCCGTCAGAACAGCGGAGTCGAGACCGGTCTTCTTTCCCGCTTTCTGCAGGCTGCCTTGACTCCCTGAACCAAAGCTGTCCTCTCTCCCAGCTCTAACTAGGATTTATTGAACTGCAGCCAGTTCTGCTCTACTTTATGTCTGCCATTATAGCAGTTTTACCATTTTGTTTGTTTCACATTAGTTTGTCCACTTCAGTAGAGCACTCGTGTAACAATGCGTTTATTGTACAATAGCGTGATTGTCTACAGTGGTGCATTGTTTTTCGGCTGTGTTGACAGAAGATCTCTCTATTCACGCCGCTGTTGATCTAGCCTTATTGTATGCACTTTGACAATTTTAATACTGTGGCAATTAGTTGCTTATTGGAGAGGCCACATTTAAAGCATGCCTTCTACCCAAGTGTCTCATTTTTGCTTGCTTAAAAAAAACTCACGTTCCAGTCCTCTGCCCACACTGTCGCTAAGCAACTTTCTCCTCTTCTGAACAATTGGCCAGTGTTGTGCAAACTGTGTTGTGTTGCTTGCTAATGTACGCATTACCTAAGTATGCAAGTCCTAACGGACCCTGCTCCAGAACCGCTTTGTGCATCCCATGATTAGAAACGCCACGATACTATGGGCACGATCATGAAAGAATTTTCATTTTGGTGGCCTTGAGTCCGCCACTGCAGCCGACAGGGACGCATGCCGTTTTGAGTCGAGGCCACAGGTGAGGGTAGCGTTGAGCCCCACCAATCAGAGAGACACTACACCGGCACCCTGGCCTCTGTCCTCCGCCCCCTCTCGGGCAGCCGAGCTGGACGTGGCCGGGCAGTCCACACTGGCCGCAACACCAAGAGCCAATCAATCTCGCAGGCGCCGGCTGGCTTCCTTCCGAACGACCAGCAGCAGTCCCGGCCAGCCGCGATGATTGGTAATGAGCCCCAGCTCACGAGGAGCTATCGGCCAACCCCTGCACACAACAGACACGCGCACTCTGCACACACGTACACAAGCACACATGTACACGTACTCATAAACACATACACACACACAAACGTAAGCGCATGCGCCCAATACACGCTGCAAACGCACACGCATACACCACACATTTATACACATACACCCAAAACATGCATATACCAGACACACACACACACACACACACTCACATGCACACACAAGCAAAACACATACACACCCCACAAGCAGACAGGTACATGCGCACACATACACACACTCTCATACCCCACACACACACACACACACACACACACACACACGTTCTCTGCCGCACCCACAGCCCCCTGCGGCACGTGTGTATGTGTGCGCCTGCATCTGTCTGCCTTTGCGGCGGGTGTATGTGTATTGGGTGTGTCTGGATCTGGTCTGGTGCTGGCAGCGGCTTCCTGAGCAGCAGAAGCTCTCCGTTACGGAGCCCATTCATCTCGCTCACGCTACAGGGCCCTGCTACGCCTCCGACATCAGCTTCATCAGAACCCCTCATTTAGCTGCTCTCGCTTAATGGAAATATCCCCCTTTTTTCCTCCTCTTCTCCCCTTGCCCCGTTTAAAAAGTATGGCCTCGCTATCCTATGACGTGCCGCACATGCAACGGATTTAGACAACGTGACTTCGATTAATGGCATACAGCAAGGCGAATAGTTTTGATCCACGAGTCGATGTGTGGTGTGCCATTGGAAATATCCCCTTTTCTGCAGACCGCAAGTTCAGATGCCTTTCACCTGCACCCAGGACAGTGGCAGTGGGAATTGTATCAGGAACCGCTCCAATTGAATCCAGTTCCCTGGCCACAAGACCAGGAAGTGTTCAAATTCATACATTTTTATTTATACGTATAATATTATATATTTTTCATGTATATACATTACAGAACTGGTTTGAGAGTATAATGGTGATAAGCCCCTCCTCCTCCGCTTTTTAATTAGTTTGTAAAGTGAATGGAAGGCATCGTTGCTTTCAGCCTGTTGATGTGGGGTTAAACAGAATCCTGGTGCTCTGCTGGGCGGCTGGTTCCTGGCAACACTGGATAAGTATTAGTCCTGATCCAGTCGCTCTCCAGGGGAGCTGAAAGAGCCAGGGATGTGAGACCCAGGCTCATCCCCCAGTCCCCACCCCCCAGGGTTTGTGTCAGTCGCCTGGAAGGGACATCTTATCCGGGATTAGCGCTGATAAACCTCACTTCTCCTGCTTCTATAAGAATGGGCAATTAAAGTCTCCAGTGCCAAATGTTTGTTTTTCTTCTTCAGTGATTCTGGTGTTGTCGTTGCTTGGCCACAGACACAAACGGCATAGCAAAGCAGTGCTCACTCTCTGTATTCTAATGTAAGGTAAAGGGCTGAAATATTGAAATATGAGAACCAGGCAGAGAATGTTAATCCCTTTAGTGCATTCAAATTCAACAGAGTCCAAACACTTCACACGATAAGCATAATGCACATGTGTGTTAAGGAATAGGAATTCTATATGTCTATCTACGTGTGTGTGCATGCACACGCATACAAATGACACATTGTTCTGCCTGTAGATGTAAGTCTAATTTCTTTGTATTGGTGGATCTTCATTTTGTCCAAAAGAACACAGAAAAAAAAAAAACTGCTGCTGTTTGTCCTAATTTTATACATTTTTTATTTGTAATTCTAATTTCTTGAGTGCAGCACCAAAAAGATGATAAATGACGGGTTCATTAAAATTTTGTGAAAGGATGTGCTTGGGCAGGGGCAATGCTCGTCAGTGTCTAACGGGCCTCCAGAGGCTGCTCTTGTTCCAGCTCCGGTCCCAGGCCCCTGGCTCAGCTCAGTTAGCTTCTCTGTACTGTGGGTGCTTCTCAGACAGCTGTATGGAGCTCGCTCTGACCGAGAGACGGGTAGGGATTGTGTATGGGAGGGGAATCAAACGGCTGGGAGTATAAAGTTGAGTTTGTACTTTTCCAGTATTTTCAGCCCACGATCGCTTTGCAATCCACGGAGAAAATCTCTCCCGTCTTCATTAAATCCATAGCATTGACGTACAAATTGGAACGATCAATTTGAAATTATTGAAAAGTGAAGCTCGTTGATATCTTGAGTGGGGGCTTAAGTGTTCCTTTCCGAATGTCAATATGCTTCACTGGCCCAAATGCCGTGGCAATGTAATTTTCATTTAGGGAACCAATTATCCAGCAAAGAGACCAATTTTATTTTTAGGTAGCCAAATTAAAGAGAACACTTCCTTTTTCTTTTTTGCTCTCTGATTGGATCTAATTGGGGCCCTTTATGTATGACGTAATTACAGAGGTACTGTGGTTCAGAGGCCGTACAGATTCTGCAACACGGTGCATCACTCATCCTGTATAGGCCGCACTTCAGGGTCATTCCGTGTCAAATCGACCAGTTTTCTGAAAAGTTCCTGTATGACCCACTCAGATTTTGATGAAACTCCATCATAATAAT
Source organism: Synaphobranchus kaupii (assembly GCA_029718625.1). NCBI lineage: Eukaryota > Metazoa > Chordata > Actinopteri > Anguilliformes > Synaphobranchidae > Synaphobranchus > Synaphobranchus kaupii. The sequence goes on from CM056385.1 coordinate 1,143,729, forward strand.
TAATTGTGTGAAAAATGAACATGAAATTTGCCTCATACGACATGTCGTTTCCGAGATATGGCTCAAAACCGCCGTCTTTCAAGCTTGCGTGTCGTGAAAACTGGGGATTGGTAAGAGCTATAGAGCTGATAGTATCCTAACTTGGTATCCTAACTTACTTTCTTCCAAATTGCAGGAATATGACATCAGATTACTTGTACCCCCTTCCGTTTTCAAGTTATATGCACCCAAAGTAGCCACTTTGTTCAGTCGCACATGTTTTTGGTGATTTTCGAGGTCACCCTGTGCCCATACGAGTAGACATATACATCCCATACCACAGATGTATTATCTATAGGTGTATGTCTATGGTCACAAGCAAGTACAGGCTAATCAATTCATTTGTAAAGGAATGACATCCATCCAAAGTTGGGTCCGGGTGAAAAAAAGTCAAAAACACAACCGTCCGTCTTGTCAAAGGATCACCATGTGGACAGTTAAAACTTTTTCTGAAATTTACACCAGTTAAACAGATATATTAGATCTACTCATCAACCAGATTTCAGCTTTGGTACTCAACTCCTTCATGGTTAGATAGCATTTTGAAAAGTACACATTTTAACATATCGGGAATTCACATGTGTGGGTTTCCTCCGGGTACTCCGGTTTCCTCCCACAGTCCAAAGACATGCAGGTTAGGCTAATTGGAGAATCTAAATTGCCCATAGGTACAAGTGTGTGAGTGAATGGTGTGTGTGCCCTGCGATGGATTGGCGGCCTGTCCAGGGTGTATTCCTGCCTCTCGCCCAGGCTCCAGCACCCCCCGCGACCCTGACCAGGAATTAGCGGGTTAGATAATGGATGGATGGATGGATGGGAATTCACATAAGTCTTAAGAGTTACGTTACTACTTAAGTGTCAAATTATGTATCAGACATCAAACAGAATAGTACAGTGGTGTTAAAAAAAAATAGCAGTACAACATCAGTAACCTGATGAACTACTGTTATTAGTAGTAGTGATATTTCTGCATGGCAAATAATTTACTTGTAGATGTAGTAGTGTAATAGAAAAACAACAGACCCAACTGTCATGCCATGCACGCTGCTTGTTCTGAGTAATTGACTCATTCATTGAAAGGGGCGTGTTCAAAATAATAGCAGTGTGGAGTTTAATTAGAGAATTCATTCATTCTGTGAAAAAAACAGGTCAAACAGGTATTCCACAGGTAAACAGGTGATGCCATCATGATTCTGTATAAAAGGATATCAAAAGACTCCTGATATCTTATTTCCAGGTACTCTTAGAAGCAATACTATAACCTCTCTGCATTTGAATGGATCTCTATGGGAATTGGGGGGTGGGACTAGATTAAGCTGTAAATTACACGGGAATAGTATGGAACACATGGTTGGCTAAATGGCTGTAAGTCATCAAGGGTCTGAGGTATCAAACAAGCCTCAAACCATCACTCTGCTGCCAGATATGCAGTAGATATGGATGGATCACTTGAAGGGTTGTTTCTCCTGACAAATTTTCCTATTGAACTCTATGGAAAAATAAGTCAGGAGAAGAAACCCTTCAAGTTATCCATATAACTGAGCAAATTTCAGGAGGCCGTATCTCGGAAACAACATGTCGTATGAGGCTAATTTTTTGTGTGTGTTAATTTGTCATACAAATGTTCGAGTTTCATCAAAATCTGAGAGGGTCATGCAGGGACCACTGGTTGATTTGACACGGAATGACCCTTCAGTGTTATCAGCAATAATGAAATGCACTCGTTTTGAATAAGAAAAAGATATTTTCCTTTTCCCCTTTTGGGAAAACAAACGTGTAATTGGGTGTGTTTAATGCTTTTATACAGTCCAGGTGTCTGCTGGAAATTGGAGCCAATCCCCAGACTAATGGTCTACTTGCTACTTGTGTAGTGGTCTGTAAAAAAATCATTGCTGCCCGTTTGGGGCTGTACTTTAAGAAACTTCAAAAAACTTTGTGCAACTATTTGCTTTTGGTGCATGAAACATTTCAGCAAGTTCACTTGAAGGGTTCACACAAAATAAAATAAAATTATAATGCTACGATTTGATTGTAAAACACAGAAATATGTTTAAAATAGTTCATAGCAGTGTAGCTGATTTCTGTCCCTAGATCCTCATGTGCACGTCCCAGTCTTTGGAATAGGCTGAACAACTCTATTAGTAGACAGGTGCAGCCAATAGTTGCTTGCATGGTGAGAAACACATTGTCTCCCATCCGCACTGTCTGGACTGCCAAAAGCCATTTCATACAAACTTTGTTTGGAACAATTAATGTTTTTGGGCCCCTCTACTGCTCTAATCGAATTTCAGAGCTAATTTGAACTTGTTAGCCTTCAAACACTTGGCAAAAATGGGTAGTCTGACTGACATTTTAAAAAATTGCATTCCAAAATGAATAGAAATCGACCTGTCGCCCAAAATCAAGTCTTGATTTTTAAGCTCAAGCACTCCCTTAGATGCATACAAATGTGTAACTCAGTTTCACACAGCCTTTGGGGTTCTAGTTACTAACATGTAATTTGCTCTCTGAGACAGATTTGTTTGAGCTTTTTTTTTTTTGGGGGAGTACACTCCCTGAAAGCCTGATTCATCAAAACGCGGTAAGCGACACCCTCACAATTCTCTCACAGCCACATTTGAGTGGAGTGATGTTCGCAAACAGAAGTTAGGCTTTAAAACCAGCGTTGCTAAACGCATTAAGTAGGTTTTTAATTACACGTACTACAGGAATTAAAAGGATTTGTGCAAGGCGGAATGAGGCAGGGGGGATGGGGGGGGGGGAGGGGGGGGTTGTTGGGACACGTGTACAGCAGCTAAAGACGCATGAGTAAGCCTTGTGCCTGTCAGTCTCCTGTCTGTCAGTCTGGCCTTCAGGTCAAGCCCAAACCACTGCTGGCACGGCTAACAGATCCTTTAAAAGGAGACATACGTTTACTCCCTCGCTGCATTGATCCCGCTCGAGAAACCGCTGTCATGTGTTGGTGTAACTTGACTTGCTCAACTTTAGCCACCTCCTGAGGTGTGATTTACTGTATATCTCTGAGCAAAGGTGGAGCGTTTGCAAAGAGATGCATTTTCATCCCTCCTCCCCCACGCTAGTACACAGGCCAAGTCCTGTACAGGTTTGCTAACTGACATGCAGTATTTTTAAGGCACAGGCTACATTCTGTATTCTTTATGAACCTTGCTTCAGGTTTCTGAGCTGCATGTTTCAGGTCTTCAGAGTTGTAACCAGAGACAAAGCTTCAGCTTCATTAACTCAATCTATCACTCCTTTACTTATAAACCCAAATTTATGATGTTATTAAGCCCCCGCACCCCCCCCCCCCCCCGCCCCCAGACATTTCAGACCCAGGCTGACAACCAGTTAAGTTGGCTTGAACCTTGGGCTGAGCGCCCTGCTAAAGTAAAGTAATGACTTCAGTACATTTCCGGGGGCTATGCCAATGTAAAACACATGCTCAGCAAGTCCAAGTGGCCACTATAAATAATACACAGTGGGTACATTTTTCATAAAGTCAGGCAGAGAACAGCAACTGCAGCTGCTGTGATGTGTGTGAAGGGACACGGGAGGGGGGCGTGGCGGTGGTCCAGGCGGGGGTGTCTCACCGACAGAAGCCAGCAGTTGAAAGTAGGTAGTAGGTAAGCCGCTGTGTGTAATTGGGTGTGTGTTTGAGGGGGAAGGGCCCGTCGCTGTGGCAGGTTCTGCACTGGAGGCTGACTGCCTCAGACAGGCTCCCCCTGTGCGTCTGCCGGGTCCTGTGATACGCTCCGCACAGAGCTGTCATTTAGCACTAATCACAGAACATTAAAGTTGAGGGAACAGGCCTCCCTCGTTCGCCCTCATTCCAGTATCGGGCATGGCAGAAAGGGCAACCCAGGGCTCAAAGATGCTGAATATAGTTCACACGCGCACAAAAATGGAGAAATGCAATGACGTTGTACTGCATCCAGACACATGTATATATACCCCCCCCCCCCCCCCAACAAACACATATACAGGCACACCGACAGATGGGGAAGCAGAATGTAGTTCTACTGCACCCACACATAAATGTTCAGACAGAGAAACTGTATATACTGGAGTTCTGCTGCAACAACCCTCACACACAGGCACACACATTCCCTCCCTCCCTATCCCTCGCTCTCACTCTTCCTTCCCCTCTCCCTCGTTCTCTCTCTCTTTCTCCCTCCTTCCCTCTTTCATGTGATGAACAGTCTCCTGGACTCAAAGGCAAACAATGGTGGGGGAGAAGAGTGATGTCTTCTCAAGGGAAAACTAAGTAAAATCAGTATCTGGCTTTACACAGTGGCACAATATGTATGGATTTACTGTGTATCTAACGCTTTCCTTTTGCTTATCTTAAAAACATTGGAGCAGCAGTTGTTTGTGGAAATTCTTTCCAGTGGAATATTAATCTCAGTTTACAGAATTAGGGAGACAGTGGGTGTGAAAGGGAGGCTGCAGTGTGTGAAATGTTTATGATGAAACAATGATTTACATCAGTGGCTTCAGAAGATGTGTGCGTGGTCCTGCAGCCATGGAGATTTACCCAACACAAAGGCGCAGAAACATTCCCAGCAGCTAGCGCAGCATAAGAGTGCACTCTTAACGCCATTTGAAAGACACGAAAGGGAAAATTACGATCGACCAGACAAAACAAAGACGCTGTTTTAATTGTCCACCGGGGGATAGCATCTAATGCTGTGAATGCCTCTTTCGAGAAAGTTATTAGAACTTGGCAATGAACGCCTGAATCCAGAGCGATAAAAAAAGAAAAAGAAAAAAACAACGTCCTCTTATCCTGCGGAACTGAAGTAATTGACTCAGAGTCAGATAAAATGTGGCCAGGGGCAGGCGCACTCAAGGACAACAGGGAAAACCAACATGCAATTCTCCCCTTCATCAAAAAGGCAAACAATAAAAGCAAAATGGAAAACGCTAAAGCATTTTTCTTTTTGTTGTCGTTTAACATTCTCCAGCCACATTAAAGGATCCAAAAAGTATTTCAGATGGAATTTTTTTTCTGTGCACACGCACACCAACAGTCATCAAGGGTCTGAGGTATCAAACGAGCCATATATGCAGTAGATATGGATGGATCACTTTAAGGGTTGTTTCTTCTGACTCCTTTTCCTATTGAACTTTATGGAAGTCCGGAGAAACAACCCTTCAAGTGATCCATCCATATCTACTGCATATCTGGCTGCAGAGTTATGGTTTAGACCCTTGATGACTTACAGCCATTTAACCAACCATGGGTTCCATACTATTCCTGTGTAATTTACAGCTTAATCTAGTCCCACCCCCCCAATTCCCATAGCCATCTATTCAAGTGCAGAGGTTATAGTATCGAGTCTTTTGATATCCTTTTATACCCAGTCATGATAGCATCACCTGAATGTTCCAAACAGGTTTTTTTTTTACTTCCTAGTCTTTTTTATTTTTAGTTTAATTTATTTATTTTTCCCCTGGAATTGAGGTTTTTTGTTCTAGCTGAAAATCACCCGTAGTCTATTTAGCTCCTGCTTTTCAGTGCGATTGCTCAATGTCAAATGGGTTGATGGATGAATAAAAAATAAAATTAACGTGGAAAAATCTGCCGCCGTGGTGTTTGTGAGAATGTGAGCGATGACCTTTTACTCTCCTGCTCATCAGAACTTAAAATTGCTTAAAATAAAGAAATTGCTGTCTTTTCAGTGCAGTTTTCATACAGAGAGGCTAGAACCGTGAGGGCTACAGCGTACATAATGGCCAGGCTTCAGAGGGAGAGCCGTGAGGGCTACAGCGTACATAATGGCCAGGCTTCAGAGGGAGAGCCATATCCATGCTGAGAGAGGGTATTCTCTTGGGATCACACTCCAAGTTCAGGGCTTTTCTTTATCTACTTCTGGTATCTGTTGGTAGGCTGAGGAGGGACAGCTCATCAAAGAGGAAGTCATCGTGCTGTGTGCAAGGCCTCAGTGTACTCCGATTCCTTATTTTCTGAAACGGCAGGCTAAAGTAGCCTGAGTCAGCCCATCTGGTGGATGGTAAAGCCTTCATGTGCTCCCACATGCGTTCGTCCAGACTTCCAGTCTCACAGGCCTGCTCTTGCGAGCTCGTCCTGTTGTCGTATGACAGGAACGCCAGCGGAGAGGTTCTCACTGGTCTTTGCTTGCAGCGAGCAGACGGAGCAGGATCAGGCAAAATGCGATGAACCTCTGAGGCTGTACAGTCTGACTTTGAACTGTTGTCTTCAGTGACTTCTTGTAGACCACGATCCTGAATTTCATCAGGAGAGTTTCAAAGCAGCCTACATTTGTGGTTTCCGTGCTGCCTGCTGAAAGGTCCCCGGAGAACTGACCTCCTTTGTCTGTCCAGTTTCTCACAGTGATGGAATTACATTTGAACCCCAAGGTCCCAGGTTTATGTGAAGCTTTGTGGAGCCTAGCCCCCCCCACCCCCACCCCGAAACACATACTTTGATTTTTCTTTATCTGGAATTTTCCCATCCAAATCAAATGTCACCATGTGATTTTTTTTATTTTTATACTTTGTCTAATCTGATGCATGAAGAGACATTGTTACAGCGAGTGTGATTTGCGCCAATAAAAGTGACACCTGTCGCCTAACCACGAGCGGTAATGCCGTTTAGTTTGTTGATAATCTGACTGAGTGGATGTCATTTGCAAAGCAGTCTGCTTCCAGCCAAGCATATATATTTACACAGTCAGCTTGATGCATCCATTACAATTTTATACATATTGTTTAATAATAATAATAACAATGATAATAATTCAGTTCTTGAGTTAGCTCGTTGTGGTCTTGTCAATGAAGAAAATAAGACCTGTCGATATGAAACGGTTTCCTTGAATTGAACATTCAGTCAATTGTGTGGAGTAGGGGTGTGCAGGATCTGCAGTACTTTTACAGTAAACAGCATATAATAAAAAGCATGCACTATGTCTTAAAAATACCGTATGCATAAATATTGTTACACATTTAGATCCCACTCCTCCTGCAGTGGCCAAATGTAATCAGGAAATGTGTGCAGTATGGATATAAAGTATCATTTAAGAAGAAATAAAAATGAGTCAATCAGCCGAGATGTACTGTATGCATATATTATTGTATGAACCCATGTAAGGTGAAACAAGCCCTGTGAGGTGAAGCGTAGGAAGCGGTGGAAATTACCCGCTCTTCTACCAGATCTTCAAATCTGAAGTGTGGTCAGTTTTGAGCCCCCGGCCTTGCAGCCGTCAGTACTGCACACATGCTACTCCTGCTGGTGAAGGTGACAGGGAAGAGAGCACCTTGAAAATCATGTTGGACATTGGCGAGGGGGGGGGCCGGAGAGAGCTTTGCTAACTTACTCAGGAGGCTAAGGGGTGGTGAGAAGTCCCATCTGTTGCTGTCTGTGCAGAAGGTGGAAGCCTGCCAGTTTTTCCACAGCTGTTCTGACGGCACAGGTTTTTTTAAATTAATTAAAATTTTTTGCGCTTTTTAATTGCAGCCACTTTCCTGGTGCAGATGCTAAATGAGACCCAGTAAACCCGACCACAGTAACATACGGGATGTTTATTTACAGAGGGGGGTGGGGGCAGAAGTGTTAAATAAATAGAATTTTAAGTCCTATTTATTCCCAAATAAATTTCAAAATAGCCACTTAGCTCTGTGGCTGCTCATTCTGTTGGATGGCGTGAGTGAGCTTATGGGTATTCTAGCCTTATTAGTTTCACTCGTAAATGTTAAATGGGGATATTGATGGCGTTAATGGCTCTCTTATAAGCACTTTGCAATATACACACCTTAATTACTCTTTCCGGTCAATTTAGATGAGCAAAAAAGTTTGAGGGTTTCATTAAAAAGGCAAATTTATCTGAAATATTTAAACGTTCCTGGGGCAGAAAGACCGGATCGGATTTAGAGTTAGGCTCGGTTTTCAGCATAAAAAAACTTCAAAACCATCTGCCACATAAATCATACAGTATACAAAGTAATTCTTTTGGATCACCATGACATTGTGTGGTAATGTTGCCTGAATTATTTTTCATTACCGTCATGTACTGGTACAGTGTCTCATTACAACCTTTTTTTTTTTGTCGATCAGCTGGAATTTCTTCCGGTCGGGATTGTTCTGGAAAGCCCAGATTTCTCTGGGAGCGTGGCTGGAGCAGGGACAGATCCCCTCTCAGCCTGGTCAAACACACATGGCCAACGTGAATGAGCGCTGCACGCATCGGGGCTGGAGAGCTGACACTCCCTGCACTCCCTCCCTCCCTCCCTCACCACAACATAGAAGTAACAGAAACAAAGTGAGGAGTTTTAAAGAGAAAAGGAAAACCTCTGACACGTTTCCCGGGGCCCGCTGTTTATCCACCTGCCTCCTCGGACCAGACTAAACCAGTCCACATTAACATTTTAATAAGAAAGTGTGTTAAAGCACGTCTTCGCCCCTTCCTCTTGACAAGAGCGAATTAGGTGTCAGAAGGATTTCTGCTGACTTTAATTGAATCTGCCTTCCATGGGAAGGAAATCTAAAGTCAAAATAACCTATTAGGTTTTATCAAGTAACGTTTGGTTGCTTTTGGCAGGTAGCACTGCAGCATTAGTTCACGAGTCCCACTTGGACGTTGTTTATGAGGGGAGATGTGTGGGACGCTGGTGAGCCCAGTCTACACACAACCTTCCCCCCTCACGCTGTGGCATTTTCCACACCTTTGTTTTTTCTGATAATTCACTGCCTGCTGTTTTGTTGTGGTTGTTGCTGCTGTTGTAGTTGTTGATGTGGGGGAGCCTGGAGCTCCGGGGGGGTAAGTTGTAAGTTCTCAGACTGCAGGCCTGAGATGAGTGCGGGAGATTGCAATTGTAAATAAACACCGGATAGACTCCCTGTGCTTCCTTGTTTTTTAAACGCCACCACCCACACACCCCGTTGTTTTTTCCCCCACTACTTACGCTTCCTTTCTGCTTTTCATGAGCAGTCACTTTGAAAAGATCCACAATGTAAACATGAAAGTGCTGATAAATCTGTAAATACAGAGTTGCACTACAGCCTGGCACTATTTGTGGTGGTCTAGTTCTGACTGTTGTCAAAAAAAAGAAACCCCAGCTCATTTAGCCTGGGATAAATGCGTCACCCCATTTGTGCAACTGCCTCTTCGCTGTGGCTCTGATAGACTGATACTAGCCTTCCACTTTATCCTCCTCATCTCCCACCAAAAGCTTTAATTTCCCAACCTACCGCAGCAGTATTGATGAAAAAATGTAGCCCCTCCTTTATGCAGCACAGAACCAATCAACTCTGCAAACCACCATTAACTCAGGTTGTCATGGATCCCTAAACTTGATCAATAAGCTTCACATGTCATTAAGGTTTGCGGCCTCAGAGCCCTGCCTTGTTCTTAAGCAGGAAGGGTATAAATATTTCTTAAAAATTGCCTGAGATATGCACTTCTAGTCTTGCGGGCAAAATGTATTTCTTGGGCTCTGACTGCAGACTGCAGACTGCGCATGGGGAGCAGATTTATTTGCGCAGCTGTGCTCGCTCGGTAAGATTGAAGCACAGAGCCTCCATGTATCCCTTCATAAATCATGCACACGGTTGAATATTTTACCATTTCACTTTCACTCTGTTCTTTTTTTAAATTTTTTATTTAATTGCAGGGGTATGCATGTTCATTACCTTAAAGGGAGGTAATGTCACTGCATTTTACAAATAGAGGGCAGGGGGCAAAAGAGAAAATGCTAGCTGTGTGCAATTCTAAGGCATCTAAAAATGCTGTATTTGTGATGTGTGCGAATGGCCTGAAGTTATTTTCCCAAAAATACCTCTGACAAAATAAGATAGTTTGTCAGGCTATGGAAATGGAGGTTTAGCTAAAGATCCATTTAGGAGTTAAGTCATGTTCAAGTATATTCTTGCTCGCTCAGGGGTTGGCAGGAAGTCTTTGTTGATGTTTTTCTTCTTCCCTTGCTTAATTAATGGCATTTGGACAATCTTGATGATGCAATCTATTTTTAAATGGTCGTTTATCTTCTGCTTGACATTTCTGCACCTGTCTTAGATTCCCATCAAATTAGTTTTACCTTCAATATTCACCCAGAAAGGTCAAGACTGATTTAGTTCGCTGAAATTAAAAATAGTTGTGAGGAAGTTACTGGGAGTCCATTATTATTCAAGTTAATTGTAAGATTAAAAAAAAGATTATTTTGTAAATTTCCCAAATGTTATTGGACAGTGACATTTTTGGTGTAGCCCTTCATTTTATCATTGATGGTGGTAATTAAGAGCCTTCCACAACTGCCGATTCTGCCAGTGAGGCCAGTGATCTTGCATGGCTCACCTGTGCTCAAATGTGCTGAGGGTGAGCAGTGTAAGCCCCCAAATAGGTTATAGACTGCAGCAGATGGTTCGCCTGCAGCTTAATGCTTCCTGCCGTCTCTATCTTCAGAAGTCCATTCCATTTCATGCTCAGGTTCACTTTGTCTAACATACTTTTTTATCTTATCTCTGTTGTTTAGAAGACAGCTTGCATATACTGTAGGGGGCACCAATAAAGGTTTTCTGGCCCATTATCAATTTCCCAACTCAAAAAACAACAAATATATTGATGATGGTTAGCTTCTTATCCAAATGCAGTCAACAACATACATAATGTACCTTTTATCTGAGCTTGCAGCAGAGAGACAGTCATATATGTCACTGTATAAAGAAACAATATAGTGAAGTCTGGCTTCCAAGTTAATCCATAAGAGTGATATCCACTGGAACGGTATAAACTTGTAGATAATGAGCATAAGGAAACAACTGCAGAAGAACAAATGAACAAACAGAACTCAGTAATTGTCTTCGTACTATCAGAAATATGCCATTGTTCGATGGATTTTAACCCTTTGTGGAGTCAATGCATCTTCCCAACCAATGCGCTTTACACACTTTTATGTTTTCCGTTTCTGTGGATAACTTGCAGCTTGATTTTCTCACAGCTTGGCTAATATCACAAGAGCTTGACATGCATGTCCAAAGCTCTGTTCTGACCCAGACAGCATGGCCACCGATTTAGCCTGGTTTTAATTAAGGACACTGAGCATGTAGTGGATATGTATCCAGCTCAGCTCATCATTGTTTCTACCTAATAATGCTACTCTGTATGTTGTCATCTGCCATTTCTGTGATTTTGCAATGAGGTGATGAGTGTCTGTTTGGAAAGAAGCAAATTGGGTATATGATTATTTTTTTAAAGAAATTGTATATTTATAATTTTGAAGTGGTACATTTTGAGTTGCATATCTGCCATATGTTTTATTATACTTTAGTGTATGGATTTTTTATTTTATTAGTTTAAATTACTTTTCAGTCATCATCTTTGAATGGTTGTCATTAGAATTTCAATGCCTTACACTCAAAACAAGAAAGTCATGGTAAATTGCTGTGGAATGATCATAATTAGCTTGAATGCTGTGCTTTAGTCTTTCGCATTGGTGTTGGAATAGCATTTTGTATTTGGCTTTCCCTTCATGACTGGGTGAGTTAACACAGGTGAAGATGCTGTTATTTTGACTACCTGCTCTTCTGCAGATTCGCGAGCGGGCGAGGGAGCGCCCCGCACGGTGGACCACGCTGTCATCGGAGGCGTCGTTGCCGTGGTGGTCTTCGCCATGCTCTGCCTACTCATCATTTTGGGTCGATACTTTGCGAGACACAAAGGTAAGAGGGCAGGCCTCATTTGCTTGGGGGCCTCGACAGAGCTGCAAATTCAAGGTCAATGGAGGTCAGTACAGAAATGGAGGGAAGAAGGATAAACCTTAAGAATGCAATTATTACAAAAGGATTTTCGTTGCTTTTTTGTCACTTATTTTCCCTAAGTACCTCAGCATTGGAACTGTGTACTTTTGTGTGAGTCTCTGCCGAAGCTCAAAATCCCCTAGGATTTGTTGGGTTTTCAAGCCAGCCGAAGAAGATGGATAGCCCATACTGAATGGGGTGCTTTAGGGATTTTTAAATTGGTCTCTGCCTTCCACCTTTAATCTGGAATGTTGACTTTATTATCTGGCCAAAGACTGTTGGGAAGTGAATAATCCCTTCAGGAAATGAAGTCTGAAGTGGGTTGCCCTGTCTGCTCGCACGTGAACTTGACAAGGTTAATTCAGAAAGCACAGGAGTGGCAACCCAAATCGCACGTCTCGCCACTCTTTCACAGCTGCTGCTTCGCTGAAGCTAAATCCTTAACTTAAACAGTGGAGCCCAAATGACCTCCCCCCCAAGCTCCATAGGTGGAGCAGAGATTATGCCATTGCCCCTGTGCGCGCTCGCACGCGTCTGTTAATGTATGTATGTATGTATGTCTGTCTGTCTGTCTGTCAGTCTCGGCTGGTTGCTAGCGGTCTGGATCTGTATATGTTGATGAGTCTACTGACACAAAGACCTTTGTTATTAAAAGAAAATATAACCGTTTACGGTACAGCCAATGCATGCCCATATTTATCTGTGGAATGGAATATGAACGTGTCGAGGTTGTTTTTGTTGCAGAAATAAATTGTTTGTCGTAACTGAAATTGTCGCGTGTCTCTAAGGAACCTACTTCACACACGAAGCCAAAGGGGCCGACGACGCGGCGGATGCCGACACGGCCATCATCAACGCTGAGGGCGGCCACAACAACTCAGACGAAAAGAAGGAGTACTACATCTAATATTGCGGGCTCGGAGAGATGACCCACATCAGGCACCAAACTGTTGTGGTATGGGGTGGAGGTTAGAAAAGGACGGGATGGTTGGGGGGGGGGATGTTGGGAATTGAAGGATATTGAATTTATTCTGAGCAGCTGTGGGGGTTGGAGAAGAGAAGTGTGACTGGAGCAGGTTGGGGTATATCCGGGGGGGGTGGGTGGGTGGGATTGGGTCAGGGAGACGGGAGACGGGAGACGGGAGGAGTCGTTGCCAGAAATCACTGTAGAGCTTCATCATTCCACACCTCCCACTGCTGGTACTATTTGTTCAGTTTCTTCAACCATTTGCAGAAAATTCTGTGCCTTGTTCTAAAAAAAATTTGGTTTCTTTTAAATTATTGTTTTGATGTTCTTTTTTTTAATTTTTATTAAACGCGCCCCACCCCCTCCTTTCCACCACTCTCCTCATTACTCACGTGCTGTTGGCTTTCCTAAGACGATGAAATGACACAGCGACTCCATGCATCTCCCCTCTTTCATAATGTACAGTATTCCTGCATACCAAAATCTCACAACGTTATTCCTCTATACTGTGAGTAGGCCTGGCCACAAGGCACACACGCGTTTCAAATCTTCATTTTATTTGGATTTTTTTATTAGGATTGTTTGGTGGAAATTTTTATTAGGAAATTGAAGTTTAAGCAAGGTGCATTGTTGCAAATTATTATAAAATTTGTGTATGGAGAAAAAAAAAAAAAAGGTTTCCCCCACACCCAGATTTATTATTTTTGCTGATCTGTTATTGTTATTCGTTGTATTGTTTTTTTGTGTTTACATTATTTCATTAGTATAGAGTGTAGAGGGCAGTTCATCATAGATGCTTCAGTTATGCTTGTTTGGTCCACCATTAGCTGCTTCTTCCTTCCTCGGTTTATTTAGTTTGTTCTTTTACATTAGATTTGCCAGGACATCTGATATGTTGCCAACCATTAGAACAGCCAAGGTGCAGCCATCGTTTCACAACCACGATACTGCAGCCACAAAACATGCATTCCTTCACTCAAAAGAATCCCATTTGCATTCATTCACATTGGTCACTGCAAAGGACACGATTCATGTTAAATCCCTTGAGTGGCATCTTTCCCCCATTTTGCAGTCTCATATTTTAGATTACGAGAGCAGTTTGCAGATGAGTCTGTTACATTTCCCCAGCCTGGGTTCAAAAATCTGGTTAAGATATTCTACAAACTACGGTTATGGTCCTCGTCAAATTCCTTTGTCTAAAATAAATGGAATATTTCGGTAATGCCTGCAACAGAAACTCTAAAAGGTAACTTCAGAGACTGCACTCCATCTCAGAATAGAGTCATTCTAATTGACTGCTATTTTTACGGTTGTGTACTTACGGAGAGGAGTGTCTTTAAAGGCATACTGAACTTTGTGAGAACATAATATTGCATAGCTACCTGGCCCCGATATGAGTCATAATATTCACGCTCATCTTCATTACGTGCTCCAGTGGTCAGCAACTGGCCAACAGGGAATGACGTTTCTTCTCTCTCCATTCACTCCCATTGCATGGCGAAACGGGTCTCAAAATCATACTTTTAGCACATAAACGAATGCAAACAACGCGGATTATGCCGATATATAAAATCACGACATCCAGTACCGAACGTTTGAAAAGATAAAAAGCTCCATTCATGATATTTTACGCTTTTTCCAAACAAAAGTTTGGAAGAAGATCCAGTCGTTAGCTTATGAGGGACTTCCTTGTTCTTGTAGCAGTAACGGTCCCGCCCAGTTCCTGAAGCGTGCGAAGTTCGCAACAAAGAAGTTCGCAACAGTTACTAGTTTTCTCAAAATTTCTCTTCAAAATCGAATCAATCAAAATTTGTTTCAAATGTTCTGGATGTCGTGATTTTATATATTGGCATAATCCACCTTGTTTGCATTCGTTTCGTTGCATTTTGAGAGCAAGTCATGAAGATGAGCGTGAATATTACGACTCATATCGGGGCCAGGTAGCTATGCAATATTATGTTCCAACAAAGTTCAGTATGCCTTTAAAGTCACAGGCGATGTAATTTTATATAGTTTTTGTAACTTGTCGTTGGTTTGAGGTGCTGTCACCTTGAGATTCTTCTAGGAGCGCCAAAACACTAGAAACTTAAGTGTAAGTGTTTATCACAGCTGCCTGTATTTAATCACTTGCTAATAAAAGTTAAAAGGGGTTATATAAGTGTGTGGTGGAAATAGTGAATATTACTACCTTCTTGTACAGTGTGTATCGCCTTCTTGTGTTTTGGCCTTGTAGCTGATGTCTGGATCACTGACTGCTGAGTAGTACAACAGCTGTAAACAATCTGTAGATCTAAATGCTCTAACCGTTCTTTTGGTAAATCGTACAAAGTTTCTGAACACGATATGTCCCCGGGTTATCAGCAACGTATCGCGAACAGTGGTAATGCCCTGATTATTTTCTGTTATTTCTGTTTTTTAACAACGGCAGAAGGATGGCGATGAGACTGAACTATTGTAACGAAACAAAAAAAGATGTGAAGAATGACGGGAGCAAACAAACGGCTGATTGCATTTCAGGTTCCCATCAAGTTCATTTAACCATCTGTGTGTTTGAGAACGGGAGGGATTGTAATCTTATTGATTATTATTCCAATGCCAACACTGTGTTGATGCTTTCACCAAGTCTCCACTGTCAAAAAAATATATTGGGATTAGTTCAACACGACCCCAATATGCCCACCCCCCTGTACAAATGGCTTGAAATGCATTTTCCCCCATTGGGGAGATGGGATATGTGAACAGTTCCAATTTGTTGTGAAGGTCTGGAGCTTTTCTTGATTCTGTGTTTCCGTGCTCCATATCATTTGTAACCTTTCCCATGAGAATGTTTTGGAAACACTGTCCCAGTCACCCTCCTGTCCACCCAGTCACCCTCCTGTCCACCACCACACTTCTGATTATGACACTGTGGTTATCATACTCACTTTGGAAAACAAAATAAAATATCCCTCCCCCCCATGTATTTCTTTTTTTTTTTTTTTTACTGGGAACAGCAGCTTGATATGTATGATTATGAAGATCATGACAACAGTGATTGTGGGGGTGGCAGCATTGGTGGTGATAACATTGATGTTTTTTTAAAAGCTGTGAAACAGATGTTTCAAGTGTGAGGCCTGCTCGATAGTCAAGGGAAATGTGTGGCAAAAAGTCAAACCTAGCTGTGATACCGACCACGCGTTCAATCACAGAAACCATGTTCAGTGGGACAGTTTTCTCAGTTAATTGGAAATAGATGATACCGAACAGAAGCTGCATAGATAGTGTTTCCCATTGCGACTTGAGGTGATGTAGCTTGTTAATGATAGTGAGCATTTTGTGGCTTTGGTCAAATGTGTGGCAGCTTCTATTTAAACTGGATATTTCCAACATCGTTCTGAGCTCACACAAGGGACTCCTGCTTATTTTTACGTAGGTGAACAGTACAAAAACCAAGGATTTCAGTTTTTTTTTTTCCCTCACCAATTTGTAGACTTTACAGACTGTAGACTTGGCCAGTGTATATTTAGCTATACTTGATATGTTGAACCAGTTACTGGTGTGCTTTATGTGGTTCCGAATCGATATAAATTGTCAGGGCTATTGAAGAACGGTGGAATTTGAGAGAGAAGATAAATTTCTGCTTAATATACTCCCCAAAATCATGGATTCTACAAATTGGAACATCTTCCAAATTGCAACTTTGTTGTCAGTGCAAAGAGCAGAACATAACCAATACTCCCAAAACATACAATTTTGGATGCCAAGTCAGTATAAATTTGAGAAGTTTTGGAAAAAAAAAATTTTGGGCTTGGTTTTTTAAAATTTCTTTTTCAAATTTGATAACCACACAATGTTGATGAAGGTACAACTTTTTTAAACTCTTGTTTTGGAGGTATAACAGTGATACTGATGTAATTTTTATTCCATTGACATTCATTTGTTTTTGCCCTGTCTCAGGTTCATGTGTATTGAAAGGTGTGACTTGCATCTCAGGTAGAATGCAAAGTTTTAAGGCCCCACATATTTGAGAAAATAATTGAAGCTACTGTAAGAGGGTTTTTACAAATCTAGAAACGGAATGGCAAATTTTGCATTTTAGCTGTACATGTTTTATGTATCTTTTCTTAATATACAGTGCACTGTATAAAATGTGTTAAGTATTACTTTGTATAGACCTAGTTCACAAGGAAAGAATGCTCAGTTTGTTATAAAAAAAAATGCCAGAAAGAACAAACTTGCTGTGCAACAATCAAATCGAATGCTACGTGTCCCAGAGGGTTTGACTTTGGACTGATTTCAGACCCCCAGGAAGTTTGGTCTTTCATCACTTGTTGTTTTTAGGTTGATTCTTTTGTCTTCTCTGCTGTACTTGAGCAATGTTACTGTGTATTAATGAAGATTAAAAAAAATCCACGTTCCCATACACATTTTGTATTGGTTCATAAATAGACATTTTTACAAAAAAAAAAATACTGAAGAGTTCTTGTCTTAATAAAAAAAGATATTAATGTTCCAAATGTTTGTATGAGCCTTTTTTCTTGCATGTACACCGTAATTATTTGTATTTTCTGCATGAACACAGTAATTAGGGCGAGCCCGACCGTTAAAACATGATTTTTGACCGTGTCGTTCTCTGCTACAGCACGGATTTTTAAAAGATTTGGCAGGGTGACTCATCACACCGTTATCTCACGACTAACCAAAATTGGGAAATATTCGTTAAGCCATTTTCATTTAGTGGTATACATTAAAAAATTAGGATTTTTAGCATAAAAATTAAGACTTTTTTTGTTCACAAACATAGCTCAAATTCTACACCAGCAATTCAGTTTTCACGTGATGTCACAGCCCTATGGGAACGCCCACCTGGTGGGCAAAAAGCCGCCCACCTTCCACTGCCCGTCAACGACAACTCCGCTTTTCCCAAAAGTTTGCCAAAATGCCGGATAGTTGTTGTTCAATTGGATGCACTAACCGAAGAGGAGACAAGCCTGGATTGTGTTTGTACAGAATCCCGTCTAACAAGGAAAACCCAGAGTGGAGGATGTTGTGAATCCCTCCTCCTCTACAGCTACCCAGGCTGTCAATGGCGGGTCATTTAAGCTGTAGGAATGGTTTACCTGACAATGGAAAAAAGTTTATATTACATGTATGTCACAATATGTTGTGTTATCTTAACCAAAATATTACTGCCCTAGAAAAGCTAACTGCAGTAACGTTAGCTGACTAACGTTACACTGACCACCCATGCAAGCAACGTTAGGTAGCTCACGTTAGCTAATTAGCACTCACCTTCGCTTTGACGATGAAGAATTTATTGTCCTTCACCTCCCAAACAACAGCATTATTGACCCATCCAGATCGAAAGTACAGATAACTGTCTGTACTTTTGTACGCTTTCATCTTCGCGGCAGTGTAAGGGGATGGATTCTCCACAAGATAAATGTAAACGTCACCGAAGTACAGCAGCGACTTCGCGGTTTTTAATAATTGAAATAAAGCAGCGGGTGCTGTATATGGGTCACACGTACCTAAGACGCTTAGTTTGTTTGCGTATCTTTGTTTTTCGTCTTTTGACAGGTGATCTAAACACACGTGTTGCAAAAGAAGGAAATTTGACAGGCTTCTGCGGTAGCTCTATGGGGTTTCCAGTGTCCGTCCGCATTCTGGAACGTTGTTTTGCCCGCCAGGGCTCCGCAGCAGTCACGTGACTGAAAACTATGAATTGCTAAACAAAAAACAGCCTAATGTTGGGGAAGAGATGTATGTGCTTTATCAACCAAGTATGTGCATTGTATAGTTTAAGTCAGCCCTGATATCTGGTTACGCAGCCCCATTGACTTAACATGGGAGAGACAAAAACTAGCCACCAAATATGCAAATTGAAAATTCTAAAACCACCCGCGGCCACCAATAATATTCACGCGAGCAGTTCTTTCCCCGCTGCCATAAAGCAGTTCAGCTCCATACCGACAGAACAGCGCAAACTGTGCTATAGTCACAAAGCTAGGCAGAATATATAATTTCTAGATTAAAAACTCTTCTCTACCACTTTGTGAAACACCCACACAATATCAGTATAATAAAATAAGTCCACCAATACGGCTAGTCATCTAAGTTATGGCTAACATTATCTGGCAGATAAGTGTTAGCACCAACAATGTTAGCTACACCGACCTATTGAACTCTAAAGTTGTTTCTCCTGACTTATTTTTCCATAAAGTGATCCATCCATAGCTACTGCATATCTGGCAGCAGAGTGATGGTTTGAGGCTTGTTTGATACCTCAGATCCTTGATGACTTAAAGCCATTTAGCTGCCACTATGTGTTCCATACTATTCCTGTGTAGTTTACAGCTTAACCCAATTCCCATAGAGATCCATTCAAATGCAGAGAGGTTTTTGTATCGCTTGTAAGAGTACCTGAAAATGAGATATCCTTTTATACCCAGACATGACCGCATTACCTGTGGAATGTTCCAAACAGGTGTTTTTTTTAAAAACTTTTTTTGGAACGTGTTGCAGGAATCAAATTCGGAATCGGAGTATATTTACAAAAATCTATAAAATTAAAAAACATTAAATATCTTTCATGTACTGTTTTCAATTAAATATATGTAAAAGAATTTACAAATCACTGCTTTCTACTTTTATGTGCATTTTACATACTGTCCCAACTTTTTTGGAATTTTTACAAGAAACACCTAGAAGAGGTTATTGCTGCCAAAGGGGGCAACATCAGTTCTTGAAGCGAGGGGTGTACTTTTTCCTCACAGGATAATTGCACTTCTGTTGAATCTGATAAGTCATTTCTGATAAATCATTTAAAAGCATAATTTCTTTGTGTCCTTTCTTAAGGACTCTCTCTCTCGGACCGAAGAGAGCACAACCAAGGGCTTCCTCGAGTCGAGTGCCTCATACGTGAAAAACTAGGAGAAAAGACTTGGGGAAACAACTTTCTCACAGGAAATAACAGAATATTACATGTCAATTTGCACGGGATTGCTAGCTGGGGTTAAAAAGTTCATAAAAGTTCGATATGGCAGATTTGGATGGGAATAAAATAACGGAGATCCGCCAGTAATAATTACATTACCACACCTCCCGTAAAACTTATGCCGTCCGAATTGGGCTTAAGTACCTCGGTGGATCATGGTTCTCGTTCTTTTTTTTTCTTTTTTTTACTGTAACCAGCCACAGAACAATAAAACAAAACCATTTCCAAGGCATGGCTTATTTGGCAAAATCTTAGCTAACTATTCTTTTCGATATATTATCTGATATATTATCTGATGAGTGAGTAATGCTAATGTTGCTAGCTAGCACCATAGAGGGATGGATAAAAAGGTGGGGAAAATGATTGGGAAAGGGATAAAGTTGGTATAGGGATAAGGAGAGTGGGAAACACTTTCGCAAACTAACTATTCCAAATCTCTATGTTGATAACGCAACTATTCTCAAGGGCAAACAAAACGAGTGTTTGGCTCAGAGACTCACCGGTGTCATGAAAAATAAGTTCTCCCTCAGACAGTTTTATTCACCTCAAACTATGGGAAGAGTTATGTAATGAGATCAAAATATGTATTAGTTGTGGGTTCCAAATGACCTTTTCGACTCCACCCATTTTTTTCAGCATACAGGAATAAATAGATATAAATAGACTGAAATTGAACGAGATTGCAATGGAATTGATTCCTCATACTTTTTTGGTGCTCAATACATACCTTAATAGCTATAAATAACACGGTCATCAGCCTTTTACTGATTTTCCTTGTCCGTCACTTTCAGTTTTGTTTATTCAAAGCTCAAGTGGATGTGTACAGCAGTTATCATAATTACATAGAAAAATGTACACACAGCGGTGTAAAAACCATGGAAATTTATGACAAAAATCTGTTTTAAGTGTGATGTTCGTTTTGGTTAAAAGCTGCAAAAGTCAGGAAATTCAAATAAGCACCACAAAAAAAAAAAAAAACATGTCATGTCTGTTGGTCTACTTTATTCCAAATAACATGTAGGCCTATTCATCACTGGGCACAGATTGCTTCAAAGAGCCTAATTCATAGACTTCAGAGTGGTAAGTGACCTACCGACTGCTGCAAGATCGAAGTCCACCTGGAGTGGGTTTTGTATGTAGGCTATATAATTAATTCATTAAGTGTCACAGTAGTATGTATCTATATCAAATAAGACAATGAAGCTAAATGTTTAACCCAGGCTGACATTATATAAAGTTCTAAAACCTCATTATGACGCAGCAATCGGATATGTCTATAAAATCGTTATTCCTTATTTGTAAACACTGTATATAAATTAAATGATTATACAATTTCATTATTATATGGCATTACTGGTGTGAGTGTATATACAGAAATGTAGGCTATAATCTTTGTCATAGACAAATCACAATCAATATTGTTTCACCAGCGGGAGGGGGATTTTACTCGCAACTATTTACCTCAGGGAAGTTAGGCCAGATAGCTACAATCTCCAGAGGAAGGCATTGCCCATGTTTTAAACTCAATCAACATCAGAGGAGTGTAAGATTATAAACTGACATGATCCACTCAAACACTGACAAATCAACCACGCCGCCGGCCGAATCAACCAACTTATCATAAATACAATGTAGGTTAAAATGTAAGTGAAAGCAGTGACTCATCACCACTGTTAGGCATAGTATTCAATTATAGAATAGCAGCTGGGAGTGAATGATCAAAGCCTATTTCAACCAAGGAAATTAGATTAGCAATACAATAGACTGGTTCCTGGTTAGACTATGGGAAGTTGCACCTTCAGACCCCCTACTGATGGACAGACTGATTGATCTAAGGGAGCCAGACAGTGTCTTCCTTAAATCAATCACATCATTTTTGAATATACATTTCTGTTTCCTGCCTGTAGAAAACAAAGCCCAAAAATGGTATTTAAAGTCATCCATTTTACAGAACAGGATTCAGATTCTGTTACGAGGAATAAACTTTGTAATTTTCAACGAACATCGGAGACGTTCATTTTTTTCTTACAGGAGCTACAACTAACGAACAGTGAGTCGAGCTCAAAGCAGGTTATTTTTTTACTCTGGTCCCAGCAAATACGTGACCTGTTGAGAGTGATGAATAAATTAATAAATGAGCCACATAAATGTTTGTCTAATGGAACGTTGACGAGTTTCTTTTCTGCACAATGGTACAAACAAGAAAATGCCTAAATTCTGCACAAAGTCCAAGATAACGTGTGGGCTGACTGTTAATGTTGATATATTTCTGAATGAACGTTCTGTAGCTGTTAAAGGGTAATTCCACCCAAAAACAACATTAACCTTATTGAACAGATCAAGGCACAACTAATTAAGTCATTCTTTGTGGCTGGTGAAAAGAAATTTGTACTGAGTTATTTGAATATAAAGTTGAAAATTCGGTAGAGGTATAGGTCATTTTGACGTATACCTCTACCACTTCCTCGTTTTTGAAAGACTAGTGTTTTCAAGTGGGCGTGTAAATTACATAGCAAGTAGGCGGAGCCAGCGAGGGAAGAATTGCTGCCTGCATATCACTGTTCTGAATAGGGTTGTAGGGACACATCGTAGATCAAGCTAGCTACAGTTGAAGTCGGATGTTTACATACACTTAGGTTGAAGTCATTAAAACTCATTTTTAACCACTCCACAGATTTCATGTTAGCAAACTATAGTGTTGGCAAGTCAGTTAGGACATTTACTTTGTGCATGACACAAGTAATTTTTCCAACAATTGTTTACATACAGGTTATTTCACTTTTAATTCACTATATCACAATTCCAGTGGGTCAGAAGTTTACATACACGCAAGTCACGTTGACTGTGCCTTTAAATTTTTTATATTTGGTCACATATCCTTTGCATACCATGACTTCCTGATGTCTGTGACCCAACAACATCAAAAGACTCTTGATATCTTATTTTCTGGTACTCTTACAAGTGATACTATAACTTCTCTGCATTTGAATTGATCTCTGTTAATTGGGGGGTGGGACTAGGTTTAGCTGTAAATTGTGATGCGGTATGTCAAAACCAGGCGGAATTGGGCAAGAGGTCAATTTTGAGTTATTGGTATATTAGTAAAACATAGACCTTGCACTTTACAACTCCGCTTTCTTTTTTCAAATCGGATATTCCAAAGCGAAGTTAAGATTTTAAATGGGACCGTCTGAAACATCGAAACTGAGAAATAGCCCTTTAAAGTTTGAGTTTAAACAAAACAAGTTGGTTAACAATGTTAGCGTACCGAACCCTGTTATCGGGCGGAAACCAGACATTTTTGTGATCAACATACGATACTGATATTATTCTGGCACATACCATTGAACATATTAGGCTATATTTATTAGGTTCACAAAACGATAAGCTAACTTTTAAGCCAATAACCATGTAGATGTGACCGGTAGTTTTTTTGTTTTAACGTCTTTTAGATTAGAAAGTACTGTCAAAAAAGGGGCGCCCTTTATCGGGCGGCTCTTGTAGTGCATAAACAAGCTCACGATTATTGTTGTTTTAATAATCAATTAATAGTTTATTTCATCAAGAAAGATACCGTTTGAATAACCAATATGTTGGCAAAATAGCTGGCTAACTGGATAGTTTACCTGACAGTCCGAAAGATGTCGATATTGGGTTTATTTCTTCACAAAACGATAAACTAAGTTTTAAGCCAATATTAAACATGTAGACGTGACCGGTAGTTTTTTGTTTTAACGTCTTTTAGATGAGACAGTAATGTCAAAAAAGGGGAGACAACTATCGTTTATTGGCTTAAAAGAGATAGGCTCAATCGCATTGGATTTATTTCTTTACAAAAACGATGTTAACTTTTAAGCCAATAACGTGTTTTTTTTTTCGTTTTAACGTCTTTAAGATGAGACGAGACTGCCAAAAAAAGGGCGCCCATTATCGGGCGGCTGTTGTAATCCATAAACAAGCTCACGATTATTGTTGTTTTAATAATCAATTAATAGTTTATTTCATCAAGAAAGATACCGTTTGAATAACCAATATGTTGGCAAAATATCATCATGCGATTTTACGTTAGCAAGTGAGCTAGAAGTTACGCTAAATTTGGCGTCATTTCCAAGCAAAATCTCGAACAAGGCATCATCATCATTGTGAAATGACATGCCTCTCTAAAAGTGCTTAAAAAATACTTTGTCGATGAAATTTCAGTTTGAAACTTTTACAGAACATTTTTAATATTTGTAGCATCATAAATGTTCAAAAATCTCAAAAACGCTAAAATTCACCCCCAAGGCATTTTGCAGCTTTTCCTCTGTTCGTAGCTCTGCCCAATTCCGCCTGCTTTTGACATACCGCGTCACAATTATGCTGGAACAGTATGGAATACATGATTGGTAAAATGGCTGTAAGTCATCAAGGGTCTGAGGTAACAAATAAGCCTCAAACCATCACTTTGCTGCCAGATATGCCGTAGATATGGATGGATCACTTTAAGGGTTGTTTCTCCTGACAAATTTTCCTATTGAACTCTATGGGAAAATTACATTACATTGTAATGTAATGTAATGTATGGGAAAATAAGTCAGGAGAACAAACCCTTCAAGTTATCCATCCATATCTACTGCATATCTGGCAGCAGAGCGATGGTTTGAGGCTTGTTTGATACGTCAGACCCTTGATGACTTAGAGCCATTTAGCCAACCATGTGTTTCTCAATCCTAACTGACTTGCCAACACTATAGTTTGCTAACATGAAATCTGTGGAGTGGTTAAAAATGAGTTTAATGACTTCAACCTAAGTGTATGTAAACTTCCGACTTCAACTTTATCATTGCTATTTTATTATAATGTCAGAAAATGACATTGACAGGCTACGTTATTTCCTAAAGATGTTTTTGGCAAACTAAACCAAACAGGACTCGAGTGCTGTCGGTTACAGAGTGGAGCTCCTCCGGTATTCCCTGATTCCCTGTAGCCTACATCTTCCTCTGCCTTATTGAATCAGCCAGTAAGGAACCATGTCAACTAACGTTGCATTATTATCCATGACCATTAAGCAGACTAACATTAGCTAGCTGACCATAATTGAACGGTTTCACTTTGAGCATTTGATTACAGAAGCAATGTTTTTTTTCTGGGCTACTGCATTAGCTGTTGTTAGCAATGGGTTTCTTGGCATAAACCTTGGCATGTTTTTGCACTGGGAAAGTTTTGGCTTTGCTGGCAAACATAGCTAAAATGGCTAACAAGTAGCCTACAACAATGACGTTTTAACTTTTAATTGTATATGTTTAATATTCTGTATTGGCATGTTGGTTGATACAACAGCATTTCATACTGAAAAAGGTTGGGGTTGATTTTCCAACATGGAACCTGGGGTGCGTAGCCTAGCTAAGTGTTACAGACTTCTGGCTAGGCTGGCTAATGTTTTCACGATACCAAACGTAGATAAATGAAGGGCCGTATTTCCCCCGTTTTTCTGGAGACTGAGCTAATGATGGTGCTATTTTCTGTTACATTAGTGGTTAACTTGCCAACACGTTACGTGGCCTCTCTAGTCTCTAAGAAACACTGCAGACAGGCACTACACTAGCAGTAAAATGCCCAGCCCCTTGGCTTTCGCTTCTGTAACGTCATTCAGTGGGCATGGCAACCTGTTGTCTGAACTGTTAGTACCTTGGCCGTTGTAGTTTATTGTAAACCATGTACCTGGTACATGCGCAGTAGTTCTGCTCTCACTACAGGTAGAAAGTTGGCTGAGAGCTCATTTTAATCAGGAGGAGAGCTACTTTTCTACAAACCAAATATAATTTTTGGGTGGAACTACCCTTTAATGAACTTGGCAGATTGGCATCATTTCTCTATTTAAAAATTACACCATAAATCTAATAATGCATTTATTTCACAGGGGAATATCTAAAATCACTAAGGTCTATGCTTAATCATTTGTGTTTTAGTCGTGTTTTTGTTTTTATAAGATATGTAGTGCAGTGATTTCATCATTGCGTAAGTCAATAAATTCTACAAGTGACTAAACTGCGAGGCTATATAGAAAAAAGTGTGCCTTTGTGTAGTAGCCTAGGATATTATAATAAAACAAAGTCCACCATATACTGAAATAGCCCATGCAGAAACTAGCATAGGCTATTTGAATTTTTAAATGACCAACTAAACAACCGTTAACAAATTATCCCACCTTGTGATATTATGCATTGATATTATGCTAAAACATTTCCACTAATCAAGCATTCAATCGTGCATTTGGACAATGTCATGTGTGAATGAAAGAAAATCTGAAATACAAGTTAATCCATCTGTCCATGCTTGCCAACGGTGTCTTTCTTCAGCACCATCGACCGCTTCAACGATACAACACAATCGATTTAATGAAACACTGTCAAAATCATGTATAATAATGGCAATAACTCATTATTTAATGGCAATCCCCTAAAATAACTTATTTATATTATTTATACATTAATTAAATGGTTTTTCACTGGCAACATTGCTACCAGTCTTTTCACCATTTTCTTCCAAGATATTTTTTACAGTGCAGAATATTGATAATCATAATTAGGACTGAGCCAAGCCTACTATTTACAGTTTTGCAGCCTAAAGTGAGTGGTCTACATTTTTTCAAACGGGCTTTACTTTCCGTTCATAATAAGCTACAAATACTACAATACTACAAATATTATAGTGTCCACATCAGCATCCCACATCTGCGTTTATATGTACTCATTACAGACGTGTGTAAGAAAAAGAATGGAATACAGCAGCCCACCCCCCGGGACCACAATGCAGTATTATAACAGCCATAAACAAAAACAGAAATGCATACAGGAATCAGCCTCACATATAAAAAGACCATGTGATGATGCAGAATGACATAACCATGACTATTAGTTTTGGTGGTGAAATTTAACCAGTGTTAGCTAGTTTTGGCAGTGAAATTTCAACGTCAGTCAGCTAGTATATTCAGGCAGATAGCAAAGATAAGTCCAAGCTTCAACAAAATGAATCAAAATGCCTTATAAACGCAGTGGATCTCAGTTGAGAAAACGGACCAACAGAAAATGTTGCCGATTTTGGATGGAGAGACTGAATGGACTGGCTAGCCTGGGAGCTGACTTTGGAGATTGTGGATGAATTTGCACAACATATGGCTCAGGTGGGTGAAGGTGTGTTTAGTAAATATATTTGATTTTGAAAACCGCTTATTACAGATAAGAAATGGGTTGTAGCTTTGTTATATTATTATATATTTTTATGATGGCCACATTATAGAAATCCTCTTGTTGTAACATTAAGATATTAGAGGATATTGGTAAAGTTGGTATTATGTTGGGCACATGCTCTGTCTTTTCCCTAACACTGACCTTCCTAACGCTAGGCTTTTCAGTTAATCCCGTTTGAAGGAATAGCTCCCACATGCCAAACAGGATAAACTGAACACCGTTTAAAACGTGGTCATGAAATTATCTTTTTCATACATTACTCAGATATAACAACACTAAAAATGTAATATAAAGAATATACAGCAATAAAAGTGGACAAAAACTCACATTTGTGATTCCTGCAACAATTTGAATTTAAGATAATCCTGATAATGTGCGTGCATATGTACGTATGTGCATGTCTGCTTTTGGTAACATTTATATTCAGAGCAGGTTTTTAGGGCAGTATCAAGTGCTACAGAATTTGATAGAACAACATTTGCGCATGAACAGCCTTCTTTTTTTTTTGTACCAGGACAGCATTAATTGTGAGGCACACCTGGGCCTGCCAGGACAGGAATGCAGTCTATATCTAGGGTTGGGATCTCTGCTCTATTGAGAATTGGCAAGTTCAAACAAACTATCCCATATGGTTTGTCCAGTGAACAGGAACAGCCAGTGTCAGTGTCCAGTGAGCAGAAAGGCATATTGCGGGTTAGGAGGGTTGAGCTTATTCAGTACAGGGTAAACACTAGACTGAGAGACTGCTGTTGTAAACTGCAGATTGGAGATTTGTTCCAACCACCAGAGCAGTGACCGGAGAGATATGGCTCTGTGTTTCAATAACTATTATCTCCCAGCCAGGTGTTTTTCTCTCTCCTGTGAATTCTCTGCATCCTTTTTTTCTTCTCTTTTTAACATTTTGTCCTATAGTGAGAGCTGAGTTCTCTGTCACGCTCACCATACACTCCATGCTGTTGATTGCCAGGGATTAAAACAAATGCAGTCTACATGTATATCTCTTTATGCTTTTTGAGTATTGAGTATTGAGTTTGGCTTGTTTACTTTAGGATTACATGATGATGTCATTTTGTTTGGATCCAAGAAAGAATGTTAAGTGGAGAGCAACGATCGTGTTTTAAGTCATTTAAGATTAGGGAAAACAGAGCCAGAGTAGGTAATGTGGAGAGATTCACAAGCTTAAAGGTAAATCATTCATAAGTAAAAAATATTGCATATCACAATTAAGAATAATTAATAAAATGAATTGTAAATATGTGAAATGATTGAGTATATAGACTATAAATTTGTTTCAGATTTTCCCTCATTTTGGTAGCCAATTGTACCCTATGTAATTAAATTCCCCATGTAGCAACCGCTTGAGAATTTGCCGTGACAACCCCGTCAGCCAGTAGTAGGAAAGAGGCTGCCACGCCCTCTTCATGGCGCGACGACTCAAGCTCCTGACCATTATTCCAGCTTGCCCAAGGCCTATTGTATGCAACAATTCTCCCCCACGAGTCCTCCCATCACCCCGGGAGCGGCTGCCAATTGCCGCTCCCTCCCTCAAGGCACTGGCCATACTGGGATCTGGCAGGACCGGGGATTGAACCCCCGATCCTCGGAGCGTAACTGCTCACACTGAAACCAGGCATATGCATGGAGTAACAGATTAAGAACATAACTCAGTAAATGTAAATGACATGTCTTGAAATCCCCCAGCCTCATGTGAAACAGCTTTCCATACATTTCACACAAAAGGTCACAGTCATAATTTAAGTCTTAATAGAAAATAGCTTAACTGCTGAAACAATTACATAAGCGACTCCTCTTTCATAAATCACACAATATAATTATAAGATTGAAATATCTGAATTACAAATCATGTCCTGTTCATATATGTAAATCATTGAAAAGGCTGCTTGAGAATCTTGTAATGCATTTGCATGCACAAGCAAGAAGTGCACATTCCTCAGCTGTTTCCTTTGTTTCAGTAACAGATGTAATTATATTTTACAACCACAGTGTACTGATTGAAATATTTTTGTTGTGGTTTCTAATATGCAATTTGTTGGAACTTAAAACATTGAAACACATTAA
Organism: Synaphobranchus kaupii; assembly: GCA_029718625.1. NCBI lineage: Eukaryota > Metazoa > Chordata > Actinopteri > Anguilliformes > Synaphobranchidae > Synaphobranchus > Synaphobranchus kaupii. Next base: position 1,172,771 of record CM056385.1, read on the forward strand.
GGTATGGTTTTGTAATGTGCCAGCCACATTTCTCCCATCTACCGTATTTACATTCTTTTGAGAATTATTGACGTTGTGTTAAATGCTGATGCCTGAGGGAAATTTGAACGAATGAGCTTGTGTGTGTAAGGTAACTGATTGATTAGGACTGATGTCAGTGAGTCTCACGTGATGAGGTCATTAAAAGGCTAGGTTATGCATTGCAACTGAGCGCACTTCCTGTGCAGTGCCTTTCATAGCAACGGCTGAATTTATTGATAGCAGTTTGATTTTGTCATTAACATTTGTTGCTTCTTGTAGGTTATGGTAAATAGTCTTGAGGAAACACTGTCTGAGTCAAAAAAGCCTCACTGTATTTTCTTCAATTTCAAGAAAAAAATCTATGACAAAGTATTGAAAGCACTTCAGACTTTAAACAAACATTACTATTTATTGTGCACATTTTCTTATACATACAGTGGGGTGCGAAGATTTGGCCAATTAATATTTAAGTGAACAGAAGCTAACCTGACCTCTAAATGGTGCAAAGTTAAACATGACGCATTTCTTCAAATTGTAAAGCAAGATTTACTTTAATTTTTTACATTTTCAACATAATAAAAAAAGGAAAACGGCCCTGTGCAAAAATTTGGGAACCCTGTCAGTTAGTACTTTGTAACTCTTCCTCGGGCAACTATAACAGGTTGCAAACGCTTCCTGTAGCCAGCTAAGAGTCTTTTAATTTAGAACACCTCGAGCTCAGAAATATTCTTCGGCCTCCTTGCATGCACGGCATGTTTGAGATTTCTCCACAGATTGAAACATTGACAGTATTTTTAGCCTTCTCCTTGTTGGTGGAAGTGAACTATCTTGATTCTGAAATCCTTGGACAACTGTGTGGTTGTTTTAACACGAGACAGAACCACCACCGCAGTCGGATGCTTTAGAAGGCATGGGGTTGCTTCAGAATAAATAGTTCAGCCCTGGAATTATATTCACCTGACCCATTGAAGCCCTAACGAGTAAATGAACTGGGCCTGAGCCTTAGTAATCATCTTTTTAAAAAGTAAAGAATAATCCAAAAGTTTTGCACAGGGCCTTTTTCCTTTTTATATATACAGTGCCCTCTACAATTATTGTCATAACACTCAGTTATTTTGGGGGAACTGAGGACACTAATTGTTAAAGTTTTGAAGTTTTTTCCCATTCTTGCTTGATATAAGACTTCAGCTGCTCAACAGTCTGGGGTCTCCATTGTCATATTTTGTGCCTTCATAATGCGCCACATGTTTTCAATGGGAAACAGGTCTGGACTGCAAGCAGGCCAGTCTAGCACCCGCACTCTCTTGACTAAGAAGCAACGCTGTTGTAACACATGCAGAATGTGGCTTGGCATTGTCTTGCTGAAATAAGCAGGGGTGTCCCTGAAAAAGACGTCATCTAGATGGCAGCATATATTGCTTCAAAATGCATATGTGCCCTTCAGCATTAATGGTGCCTTCACAGATGTACAAGTTACCCATTCCATGGGCACTAACACACCCCCATACTATGACAGACGCTGGGTTTTTAACCTTGCATTGGTAACAATCGGGATCCTTTTCCTCTTTAGCCCGGAGAACACGACGTCCATTATTTCCAAAAACAATTTTAAAGGTGGACTCGTCAGACCACAGCACACATTTCCACTTTGCCTCAGTCCATCTCAGATGAGCTCGAGCCCAGTGAAGTCGGCGGCGTTTCTGGATGTTGTTGATATATGGCTTACGCTTTGCGTAGTAGAGTCTTAACTTGCATTTGTAAATGCAGTGATGACCTGTGTTTACTGACAACGGTTTTCAGAAGTATTCCCAAGGCCATGTGGTTATATGCATTACAAAAGCATGTCGGTTTTTAATGCAGTGCTGTCTGAGGGATCAAAGGTCACAGGCATTCAATATTGTTTTCGGCCTTGCCCTTTACGCACAGAGATTTCTCCAGATTCTCTGAATTTTTAAATAATATTATGGACTGTAGATGGTGAAATCCCTAAATTCTGTGCAATCGTACATTGAGAAACGTTGTTCTGTATTGGACTATTTGCTCACCCAGTTTTGCGCATAGTGGCAGAATTTTTTCCCATTCTTGCTTGATATAAGACCCATCCTTGCTCGTAAACGTCCGAGCCTTCGTGGATGCTCCTTTTATACCCAGTCATGATAGCATCACTTGTCACTTACAGTAAGCACCATAATTCATTGAACAGTGACACATTTTTTGTTATTTTGGTTCTGTACTCTGAGCACTGTGAGTTTGCAAGGGTACATTGACGTTGAAGTGCAGATTGTCAGCTTTAATTTGAGGGTATTTTCATCCATATTTGATGAACCGTTTAGAAATTATAGAACCTTTTACTTAGTCCCCCCCATTTTCGGGCATCAAAAAATATTGGACAGTTTTTGTCCAATGTAGAATAAAGTATTTATTTTTAATGTTTGGTCGCATATCCTTTGCATGCTATGACATCCTGATGTCTGTGACCCAACAATATCAAAACACTCTTGATATCTTATTTTCTGGTACTCTAACAATCGATACTATAACCTCTCTGCATTTGAATGGTTCTCTATGGGAATTTGGGGGTGGGACTAGATTTAGCTGTAAATTATGCTGGACCAGTATGGAATACATGGTTGGCGAAATGGCTGTAAGTCATCAAGGGTCTGGTATCAAACGAGCCTCAAACCATCACTCTACTGCCAGATGTGCAGTAGATATGGATGGATCACTTGAAGGGTTGTTTCTCCTGACAAATCTTCCTATTGAACTCTACGGAAAAATAAGTCAGAAGAAACCCTTCAAGTTATCCATCCATATCTACTGCATATCTGGCAGCAGAGTGATGGTTTCAGGCTTGTTTGCTACGTCAGACCCTTGTTGACTTAGAGTCATTTAGCCTACCATGTGTTCCTTACTGTTCCCGTGTAATTTACAGCTAAATCTAGTCCCACCCCCCAATTCCCATAGAGATCCATTCACATGCAGAGGTTACAGTATCACTTGTAGAAGTACAACAATATATTTTGATGCCAGAAAATGGAAGGACTATGTACAAAAGGTTCTATAATTTCTGAACAGTTAATCCAATATGGATGAAAATACACTCAAATTAAAGGGTAATTCCACCCAAAAACAACATTAACCTTATTTACCAGATCAAGGCGCAACTAAATAAGTCTCTCTTTGTGGCTGGCCAAAAAGAATTCTGTACTGAAATATTTGAATATAAAGTTGAAAATTCGGAGTATACGTCATTTTGATGTATACCTCTACCACTTCCTCGTTTTTGAAAGACTACAGTTTGTCAAGTAGGCGGAGCCAGCAAGGGAAGAAATGCTCCATATCCTGACCGTCTGTCACTGTTCTGTGTAGGGACCGTAGGGACACATCATAGATCAAGCTAGCTATCATTGCTATTTTATTATAATGTCAGAAGATTACATTGATAGGCTACGTTATTTCCTAAAGATGTTTTGGCAAAGTAAGCCAAACAGGACTCGAGTGCTGTCGGTTACAGCGCGGACAAATGATAGCCTACAACTAAGTGGCCTCCGGTCTCATTCCCTGATATCTTCTGCCTCATTGAATCACCCGGTAAGAACATGCCAACTACATTATGATCAATGACCATGAACTGTTTACTGTTTACCATGCAGTAGCTAAGACACACATCAGCTTTTTGGTATTTCGAAAATTGCAATGTTTTAAATATAGCTGCTTACTAGATTTTGTCGTAGGTGGAAGGCTTATGTTTTGAGCCCGAATACACGGCCTTCGACTGCTTCCCGGCAGCAAACATTTCCATTTCAGTTGGAATTGTGGTAGTCTGCCATTGTCTGACTCCACCCATAAACTATAAGCGCTCTTGCCAAGAGTCTTGGCTATTGTAGTTCAGAGTAAACCAAGTACCTGGTACATGCGCAGTAGTTTGGGGCTATATCTCTGCTCTCACTACAGGTTGAAAGTTGGCTGAGAGCTCATTTTAATCAGGAGAAGACTCAAAAACTCAAACTCAAAGTGCTAGAGCGCAGAACAAAAATAACAAAAAATGTGTCACTGTCCAATGAATTACGGTGCGCACTGTATTCGCCTGTTTACCTGTGGGATGTTCCAAACAGGTGTTTTTTGAACATTCCACAACCTTCCCAGTCTGATGTTGCCCCTGTCCCAACTTTTTTGGAACGTGTTTGCAGGCATCAAATTCGGAATTAGCATGTAGTTACAAAAATCAATAAAGTTGATCATGTAAAACATTAAATATATTTTCTTTGTACTGTTTTCAATAAAATATATGTAAAAGAGAATTTACAAATCACTGCGTTCTGCTTTTATTTGCATTTTGAATACTGTCCCTACTTCTTTTGAATTGGGGTTTGTACGTGATTGTTAAATGTTATTTTAAAAGAAGTGAATTCTCTGCACATTTCCGACCAAATAAGTTGACATATCTGGTCAAGGACAGTTTGCTTTTCCTCAAATTGATGTCAAAATATAAAAGTATTTAATCAAATAAATATATTGTACGACCTTCAAGAGCAGTACTGGAAAAGCATTATCAGGACACAGGGCATTTTATTTGTCTGCAATTTTAAAAGGCAAATTGTATCACAAAAAGACTGCATACAGCACAGATATGTTTAGAATTCTCTATTAAGTCAATAAGTCAACATGGGATCTGAGGGAAAATATGGTTTGTTTGTTCCCTGTCAAAACTGTGGAAACCTGTGGTGCTTAAATATGCAACACATGTGGACCTCTCTCACAATTCCCTGAATAGATGCCAGTAATCAGCAGCCACAATCTGGGAACTAATTAATGGAACAAGTGCAGAGGAAAATAAGGTAGCTGTGTTAGATGGGGAGTAACAAAGGCTGTGACTTGTAAGAGGGATTTACAATGGTGGTCCTGGTTGGGAGGGGGCAAGAGGAGTACAACAGATGGACAAGGACAAGGAGACTTCTCATGCACTTTCTCTCTCCCTCTCTGAGTCTATAGTTGTGTGCATACTCTGATGCAGGAGGAAAGGAAGAGAAACCATCTTCTCTGCCATTTTAACCTCAAGAATGGGGTTGGCCTTGTTCCTCGGGTTCCAGGTATGCTTCTGTTTTTGTTCCACCAAACATTAAATCGTACATTTTGGTTGATTAATAAGTTTGAGCCTGAATGGTGATATGCTGAGTCTCTCCAGCATGTGGTTGCCTGCATTGTTTAAACCTAATAGTTAATCAAATTATGTGGCATGACATCTTAAATAAAGTAAAAGGAAATTTACAGAAAGAAAGCTAGTTCCACTGACTGGTGCACTCAAGCAGCCCTGTACTGAAACCTAGACCTTTGTTTTCAAAAAGAAAAGTAGTAGTTGAAAAGTAGTTGAAAGTACCTCACGTTAGTGTTAACCTCCTCTCTTTTTATAGAAGCCTGCACATTTTCTGCCAAATCATAAACTTGTCTTCATAGAAAATTCAGTAGGAGTTACAAATTTGCTTACCAAAAAGATCTGAAAAATTTTTTCACTTTGATATGCATTCAAATTCATTAAACAAGAAATTTAAAAAGTAAGTACATTTAAAATTGATAGTGTTATCCTGCCATGTCAGTGCATTTTTTTTTTTTGCCAGTGTATTTTTTTTCAAAATGAGTTTAAGAATAACCAATACGCAGGCACCTTTTAAGAAATATAGACTTAAAGGATTTTATAACCCTTGGTTTTCTGAAGACTTAGCAGACCTGATTCACAAAAGAAATATCTCATGGGCAAGAGCGCGATTTACTGACTCTTCGGTTGATTGGACTAACTTTAAACAGTTAAGAAACAAATGTACCTTAAATGTACCTTAGGCATCCGTAAAGCCAAATCTGAGTATTACATCAAGTCGATCTCTGAGAATTTAAATGACCCCCTTTATATTCTGGAAAAATATTAAGTCATTGTCAGGTACTAGGTGCAACTTGAATCTTCCTCAAAAATCACGGGAAATTCAGAGCAAATCATGGACAAATTTGTGATTGTGAACTCCTTTCATCAACATTTTATTTCCTCTGGGTTCTGCATTTGACAAGGTTCCACATATGAAAATACACACTTTTCCTGAGTACAATGTTGTTACAGCCTCCAAATCTGGGGTCAGCAATTTGTTTGATTTTAACCATATAAGATTCAATGAGGTCCATAAAGCTTTGAAAAGTATCGATGTAAAAAAAATCAGCTGGACCACATAATTTGGACCCACATCTTCTGAAATTGTCGGCTGACTTAATTGCAGAACCTTTGACTTATATTTTTAATGTATCTCTTAACTGGCGCTATTCCTAAGGTATGGAAATCATCTCATGTTCTTCCTCTCTTAAAAAAAGGGGGGGGGGGGGGGGGGTTCTTCTAACCTAAATAATTATTGTCCCATATCAAAGCTCTCTTGTCTTGCTAAGATTTTTGTGTGAAAGATAATGATCAACTTAAAGAATTTTTAAATAAAAATGGCCTTTTAAGTCTAGTACAATCAGGTTTTAGACCAGGCCACAGCACAACCTCTGCTGCTACTTTATTCGTAAATGACATTATCAATGCTCTTGATCATAAACAGCACTGTGCCTCCTTGTCCATTGACCTTTCCAAAGCTTTTGACACAGTTGACCACAACCTCCTGATAAAAAGATTACAGACCATAGGTGTTTGTTCCAATGCAATTCGCTGGTTTAAGAATTATCTCTCTAATCGTTTCCCAATGTGTATTTGTTGATGGTCAAAAGTCTAGCTCCTTACAAGTTTTAACTCTATTTACTTTGGCCCTTTTGAGGCAATTTCCTCCTGGTTTCTACTAGTTTATTTAAATGTCAATATCTAAAAAAATATTCCCTGCACATCCATGGTTTTAAGTTTGAAGAAGCTGTATCATTCAGAAATTTGCTACAGAATACATTTATTTCAGAATAGTCACATACAGTATATAGTATATAATAACCATAACGTACGTCGCCTAATGTATTTAAATACGTTTTAAAAAAGAACGTACGAAAGCGCGTGTGTAGTCACACAAGTACAGCAACGTATGTCAGCCCTCAGTGCGAGGGGTGGTCACTGCGGAAATGTCGACTGTACGGGACTTTGGCGAAATATAACAAGATAAACTCTTCAGGGTTCATGAGAAAACAGCTGTAGCTGAATATACTGGTAAGTACTTGGTTTCTTAAACATATTTATACGAGAGATTTTGGAGCAAAAAATGAGGTGTCTTCTAAACCGAAAGTGCATCAGGTACTGTATATAGTACAGTAAGCAAGGGAAAACGGCGAATACTCATTTGTACAACGTTTTAAAAAAATATTATTGTTTATATACGTGAACATGATTTTCTTAGCGTGTATAAACGGTGCATTTGATGCATTTACAGTCTGTGGGCTGTAGCCAGAGGAGGGTCGTAAGTGCTGTGGGCTACTAATAGCACCCTCCTAATTTATTGCACGGCAGTGTAACTGGAGAAGCTGAGGTTTTCGCAAGAGGCTACCCTTTAAAAAAAATGCTGCGTCAAAATTTTCGGGGTTTTCTTAAAGCTGTAGTTTATCATTTCAGATGAACATGAATACTGTAATTGAGACGGATACGTCTCAAACCACTAGGGGTGAAGTTTATAGGGTTAAATGGGGTACCTCAGGGATCCACTCTTAGTCCAATTTTATTTTCAATCTATATAAATTTGCATCGACCTTGTAGTACAAAATTCTAATACAAAAATGTATCTATATGCTGATGATACAGTTTTGTACACCATTGCTGCCACAGTGAATCAGGCAATACACAGACTTACAACAGGTTTTTAATTCCATACAAGTTGCTTTTTGTCAACTGAAACTACTTTTAAATATAGATAAAACAAAATTTAGGATTACAGATCACATCTGAAAACTACTGTTTCAAGCATTTCTTCCTTGAATGTGAAATCTATTGACCATGTTAGCTCTTATAAGTACCTAGGCTTATGGATTGACGAAAAACTTTGTTTTAAAGAGCATGTTTAAAAACTTGTAAAAAAGTTCAGACTAAAGCTAGGTTTTTATTTTCGTAACAAATCCTGTTTCTCCTATGAAGCCAAATGTAAACTGGTCCTTGCTACATTTTTACCAATGATTGATTACTGTGATGTAATTTATATGCATGCCTCATGTCCTCTGTTTTACATGCCCTGGAGTGTATCATGGTGCACTACGGTTTATTACAAATGGTAGGCCACTTACCCGCCATCACTGCTTCCTTTATCAGAGTGCAGGTCTACCTTCTCTAATGAATTGTCGATTGTGTCATTGGTATGTTTTCATTTACAAAGCTATTTTAGGTAAACTTCCTTCTTATCTTTCATCTCACTTGATAGGGATTAATAGTCATTACAATCTGCGTTCAAATTTGATTATGCTTTTTAAAGTATCTCGCCCCTTCTCTGAATTTGGAAAACTGGAATTTGCTTATAATGCACCTTGGTCATGGAACATGCTACAAACAAAACTAAAGATGGTTAGCCCTGTTACTTTGGCTGAATTTAAAGACTTGATTCATAACACTATAACTGAGAAATGTACATGCTTCTAACACTAACAAGTGCCATTATCTTCATGTAGTTATTTCTTTATTTTTTTCTCAATTACTGTATTGTTTGAATGTTGTCTTGTATTGTTTTACTTATTGTATTGCTTGCTGCTGCTTGGCCAGGACACCCTTGTAAAAGAGATTTAATCTCAATGGGATTTTTTCCTGGTAAAATAAAGGATCAATAATTAAAAATAATTTTAATGCTTTATTAGTGATTGACTGAATTCCATGTGTGCTTCCCCTACTTGCAGCTTTAATAGTGGAGACTCTTGCCAAGGTAAAGAATGGGAGGATGCCTGTTCATATCTATATTCTCAACAGCTTTTATTTGTCAATCAGCCAATACCAGAAGCTTGCATGATTGTTCCAAGTGGAAGAGGCTGAGAGGGCTGATGTCCAAGGGCTGTTGAATGCCAACCAGTGTTGCCAACAGTCCCATATTGACTGGGACATCCCATATTTCATTTGCACCTGAGTGATTAACCAAACCCCAATATGTCACTCTTGTGAGTAACCTACCAAATTTGGGTTGCTATATTATTGTTACTGTGAGTTACAACTGTAAATAATTTCATGAATAACTGACCTCTCTCTCTCTCTCTCTCTCTCTCTCCCTCTCCCTCTCTCTCTCTCTCTCTCCCTCTCCCTCTCCCTCTCCCTCTCTCTCTCTCTCTCTCTCTCTCTCTCTCTCTCTCTCTCTCTCTCTCTCTCTCTCTCTCTCTCCCTCTCTCCCTCTCCCTCTCTCTCTCTCTCTCTCTCTCTCTCTCTCTCTCTCTCTCTCTCTCTCTCTCTCTCTCTCTCTCTCTCTCTCTCTCTCTCTCTCTCTCTCTCTCTCTCTCTCTCCCTCCTCTCTCTCCTCTTTTGTCCCATATTCTAGCAAGGACCTGCAGGAAACCCTAATTCCCAAACAGCAATGCATTAGAAAGGTATACTGAACTTTAATTTCACCTTATGCTATTTGTTTTTAGCACACAGCTACGAGTAATGGAATGTACCAACGCATACTCTGTTTAGGGCTTTTCACTCTAAATGAAGCCAACACACTTATTATTACTTACAA